>VZRO01001062.1:819677-910391 GCA_013397915.1 Daphoenositta chrysoptera
TGTAAGGTTATCACAGGGTGAAAAATCTAAAGGTGTTGGGTTTATTAATGTAGTAAATAGATAAAAAGCAAAAACTCCAAGATGGAGGATTGTTGTTGTTTCTAGACTTTCTTCTTCTTCTTCCAGTATGCCATACTCTGCAGTAGTAGGTTTCTAAAAGTTATTGGATGAAAAATGCTGCAGTTCCTGTGTACATGACTAAAGCATTTGTCTAACATTGGTAGAAAAGTGAAAATATCTTTCGTTTTAAGCTTTAATTGGATGATTTACCTTTAAGAAGGCCATGTTATCTTGATAAGGGGGCATTCTGCTGCATTCTCTGCTGTGTGCTGTGTCTCGGTCACGCTGGTGACCTTACTTCTCTGATAAGACTTAATAAACTATCTTAAAGCAGAGAGTGCTGAAAGTTTCTTTAAATTCACTCCCCCATCATGGGAAAACCTGGCTTAGAGACACAGCTAAGTCAGGGGCTGGGGTCCACATGGGGGACACAGCAGGTTGTTTCTCAGCTTCCCTTCTAGCAAGAGCTCCCCTCACTCCATTCCTCACATGTCCAGCTTCCACAGCTTTAGGGCTCTTAGGAGTCGTTTTGATAGTCAGAAGCCTAATATTTGCCACTAAATATTTAAACCTGAGAGTTCTTACTGCCACTTTTATTTTCTAATAAGGTATTTGTTGCCACAGAAGTAGTTCAGCGGTTGTGTAGTTTTATAAGAAAATACCAGATAATAACTTCCATTTATTCTGTATATAGCTGTAGGAAATGCAGGCACATATATAGTTGTGTGCACATATACTTTTGTATACTTAATAAAGTGGATAATTTGTGTACAAAACATCAGCCATTCCTGAAAAAACCCCAAAAGCAACCAAAAAACCCTAAACAACAACAGCATAGGTGCCATACGACATGCAGAGGATTTTAATTAGACTCTGACTTCACACTCTTTTTCCAAAACACTCTGGTGTAGGTAGTCTGAAAAGTAAGGTAAAGCTTCATTAAACAGCATTCAATTAAAAAAAAAAAAAAAAGTAATTGTCTTATGTGGTAAATGCCCCATTACACTCTGAACTCATATGTCATATTTATTAAAATTTGATTTGAACTTCCTTTTCAAGTGACAAGCACAGCACAGAATTATATGGTATTTATATATTGTTTTCATTATGAGGTTTATTTTAATATATTCTTCTGAGTTTATCTAGCATTTCAAGCTATACATCATAAACCTAGCTGGAATGATGCTGGGGATTTTGATATTTCTACATCCAAGTGACCTTTTGTGGTGTTTCTGTTCTGATTTGTTAACTTCTTGGGGAATAAATTGTGAGAATCAAAAAATGAACTTACAGGAAACAGTTGTAAATGCTTCACCTCTCTTCTTTTATGCCATTTACCTACTCAATAAGAACTAGAAAAAAATAAGTCTGTTGCAAAGTCAAGGTGACACTCCGGGAAGCTGTGCTGGTTTTTCTTTTCCTGTGCATTCTAAGAGAGAAATTGATCCCAAGCTGGAACTGACTGGGTGTACAATTTGGAGAGAGCTTATCTTACTTGTTTACAAAATGTAATGCTAAATAATATTTCCTATGTTATTTTATAGTACCATAAAATCCAGAACCCAACTTCCTTAATCCATTTCCGTACGGAGTTTGCTGAGAAATGGAACTAATAAAAAAATAATACAATGAAAGTTTGTATTATGAGCTGCCTAAATCACAAGGCTAGGTTTTTTTACTTCTAATTAGGCAGCCAATTATGCCATTGTCGACAGGATGAAAATAACCCAAAAGATTCAACTAGTGATTTTTATGGTGTTTCTTTTATACATGTCTATATGCACATACATATAAATTACTGCTTACACTTTGTGACTCAGATATTGTGACTCTTAAAGCCATTTGACCTTTCCATAAGGACAAAATATACTGCTCTATGACAAAATTAAAATATTATGTATAAACTTGTATTATTTTGGGGTAATCTCACAACTATTAATTCTACCCTCCTTTTTTCTGCCCATATCTTAAAGTCTCACTAGAAGACATCCCATAATGCCAGCAGGGGCTGGAACGTGCTGAGTCTCACAGTGACAGTTTGCTGATTATTCCAATTAATTTTCACTTGCTTCCTTACACTTTTATGCCTTAATTTGTGCACGTAATGCAAAGGGTGATGCATCTCTGATGTAATTTCACATTCCTCAGGTTAGGGTGACTCAGCACCACTGACTGAAGATGCCAATCAAACCTCGTGTGCTTCAGTGTTATCATCCTCAGCCTCTTTGTAGGCAGCAATTCCCTGCCTAAACATGAATTTGCCAAAACAGCATTCAAGAGAGGCTTTTTTCTCTTCCAGCCTTCACAGGTATTAAGTAGATCAACACAATATTGGGTTGTTTTTTTTGTTTTGTTTTGTTTTTTTCTTTAATGCTCTTCTCTCATTTTGATTAAATTCACTCAGTTCCTGGGCTACCTCTGGTATCTTGTCTGAATCGTGCTGCTCCATGTCCATTCTGAGCTTCTGCATGAAATGAAGAATTAATAAGACCAGCATTTCTTCATTGCTTTCACACTTCAGAAGTATCAGAGTTCTGTGTAGAAGCAAGAGCAGATGTGTTTATATCTTTCTGACCTCTTTGTACCTGCAAAACTAAAGATAAGTTTTATTTTTCAGTGTTGCTGTTTTTTTCTTGTCTAGAAGGACAACTTGTACTTTATCATGTTAATTTTTGTTCTTTCCATCGTAAATGTTGTGTTAGGAGTAAAACATGGTATAGAACTTCTTGTTTGTTACTGTTCCCAGCTGCAGAATAGATGAGTGGAAAATCAGTGCTAATTCAACAAAAGCTATTGCACTGCAATTAAAAGATGAGACTGGACATTGTTAATTCCCTCCCTATTTCTGTTTGGGTTTGGTTTTTTGGGTTTTTTTTTTTTTTGGGAAACATGTTCTAGGAGTTGTGTAATTAAATTATTACCTGCTGTATCACCATCTGCTTACATGATTTTGAAACGTTTCTAACCACTGTGTGTGTGTTCACTTCATGACTTCAAGGAAGTGCCAAAAAAGCAGTGAACGTACTCAGCAGATGGACTGAGGGACTCACACCCTCCAAGCAGTCAGTCTTGATTGTTCTGGATATAATTAAGCATATTTGCTCTAAATCTAATTATTTAGTTTCAAAACATGGCAAAGATGTTTATATTTTCAATAGTAAAATACTCCTTTTGGGATGAAGGCCTACTGCAGATCATTGCTGTGGATAAACATTACAATTAGAATATTCCTGGTAAGGTCATGTAGGATTCTTTTTTCATTTAGCAAAATACTTGTATCATTATCTTTTAAAAGATTCAACTCAATCCTTGCACTCGGCAGTATGCTGCAGGTAAATCTTAAAAACAAAGAACTAGATCTGGATGCTCATAATAGGCCTGCCAAAAAGTGGGATTTAGATCTCAGCTTAAATGCTTCAGGTATGTGTTTGTTTTCAACCCTTAATGGTATTTCCTTCAAAACAATTAGGATGCTCAGAGGGTTAAGGCTGGAGCATGTTGTCCAGCAAAAAGCAATGTGTAATTTTAATTTAGAGAAGAAATCTGCCGGTGTGAAACCTGCATGGAAGAAGGACAATAAGATTTGGCTCTAATCCAGGAGTAGAAGAGCGTTGTCCCCAGCCTCAGTAGGGTGAGTCTGTTAATTGTGGTGGTGGAAGTCTTTGGAAGCATCCCTTGGGTCCAGGTCTGATGGTGAGTTACACTTTTTTGGGGTGTTGCTCTAGAACTGCCCAACTCCAGCAGGAAGCTGGAGCCCTGCTGATTGCATGGGCTGTGCAGCTCATGGCTTACAAAATCCAGAGCTTCTGCCCAACAAACTGGCTCTGATCTCATCTCAGTCCAGAACTGGTCTTTATCATTTATTAAAATAGTGGAAGTAAATAGTGAGATGTCTTGATGATCATCAGCTTGTGAGTTTAAACAAACAACGAGGCAAACCAGCAACCAACCACCATTTTTAGCTGGTAATTCCAGGTGTGTTGTGTGGTGGAAAGCTCCTGCTGACTCAGTTCTGCTGGATTCAGAGTACAGTTTGGAGGAATTGTCCAAACTAATTTCCTTTAAAACTGGTGAGAGTGAAGGAGCCTCTGCAGCCCCCAGGAGGAGCTCACTGTGTCAGGAGGAAGAAGTGATGATCCTTTCAAACACTTGGAGGCTGGGAATTCCATTGACTGTTGCATTCATTAATAATCTTCAGACTTCCAGTTTGTGAGTCAGGTCTAACGGGCTCATTAAATGAGAGTCCATTCAGGTTCTGTTCAGTTATGTGAAGTCTAAGTTGTGACAGGGCTCTAAGAAGATTTTGCTTACTATTGTGCTATGTAAGTTTTTAAATTTCTTACTCATTTTGCAGTCATTTTGACCTTGGTAAACCAGATTCAAACTATCTTCAAAGGCATTTAAGTAGCTTTTTTCAGTGCTATATTCAAAAACTCTTAAGCTAATACCCTCTCTACATTTCATTCCCTATATATTTATTTTTCTGGTTCTCATTAATTTAATTAGATTGCAGTCCTCCTTTGCTCTTCTCTGCGAGATTGCTCTGCTGGATAAATCTATTTTAACTTTGATGGCTTATGCTAGAGGTGCATACTCATAGGTATCTACTCAAATAAAAGTGCCCAGAGTAAAGTATTCTCCTTTTCCCATAAACAAAATTCCCAGTACAGTCACTAACATTACTAGTTTTTGATAATCTGCATCTCTAATGAGAAAGTCATCTCTTTACTTCAATGGTAGCTACTTCAATGATACATAAAAGTGCTTTAGAACAGTGCTGATTTTGTTTTTGAAATCACCCAGCAGCTTAACAACCAGCTTGGATATAAAATTCGGTTCTCCATTTCTTTGTGGTAGTCTGCACTAGGTAGAAAAGTTTATGGGCATTTAGCCAAGTGCCTTTTTATATGTTGCATCCACCTGCTTTGACATTAATCCATAAAAATAAACTCCATATGTAGCCCAAAAAATGGTCTTTGTGGGTCCCGAGTTACAATGGCAATAATTAAAATGATTGCTTTCATGTCCCAGATGGCCACTGTGGTAGATAATTGTATTCTCTGCAATTATTTTGGACTAAGTTTAGCAGAGGAAGGTAAAAATCCAGTATGGTTTTGAAACAGCACACGATATTTAATTGGTTTAACTGAAGGCGTAATTATTTCCAGGATCTGAAAGTAAGGGAAAAATGGAAATGGATTTGAGGTGCAGAAGAGATTTTTGGAGCCTTTACACGTTACTTACACACAGATGAGGCACAATAGTCACTGTAGGGTTACTGTCTTTACATTTGATGTGGTGGGCTTTGGGCATGACCCTGTAAATGGGTTATATTATATATTATATATAATAATATGGGCAAAAGTAGTGAGTGTCATTCCCCATTTTCATAGTGTGTTCCCAAAATTCCCAAATACATATATATATATATAATATTATATATATATATATGTATTTGGGAATTTTGTGAACAAACTATGGAAATGGAGAATGGAACTCACTACTTTTGCCCCTATTCAGACCAAGCCCTTTGTAGTGTCTGGCAGGGCAGCTCCAGCCTTTGTATCTGAGTGACAGAGTCATGGCTTGATACTTTCTGAAAGAGATTGAAAAATTGAATAATGAACTAAAATACTGATAGCCCATGACATGTTATGCAATTGTAATGATTTTGCTCGTGTTTTAACAACCCTGGTTGTTTCAGGCTGTATTTTGGTTGTATAAATATTTTGTGATAGAGCAGTGCTTTGTGACTTCCCGAGTTTTATATTTTCATGCCATTTGCCTAACATTTGGTCTCAAAACAGCTTTTCTTTTAAGTGCTATTGAAGATCATTTATTTTTAATAATGCCCCGTTCATAAATAAATTATAAAAGCTGTGAGACATGCTTAATATAGTTCCCTGTGTTTCTAAATACCCTTAATACATGAAGAAATTACAGGTATGTCCTGTATCTAAAATACAGGGAATTCTGTGTGTTTGCTGTCAGGAAAAAAAAAAAAAAAAAAAAAAGAGCGTTCAGATTTTCAGTCTTGAATTTCTGTTACTGTACAAACTGTTTTCTAATGTCGATTTTTGATTCATTTTAATTATAAATTTAGTCACTCTAAATTTTTCATGAGCTTGGGTGGCTTTTCACTAGAGACTTATTTGCCTCTTTCCTTGCTGCAAATCTTGAAAAACATTCTACTATGAAGCTCAATGGAAGACATTTCCCTGTAAAAAAGTAGTAGAGATGAAGGAAGTGCTGCTGCTTTTTTGATTTGCATGGCCTGATCCTCTTCCTCGTGGGCATCTTCTGACTTTTCTTTTTTTTTCCTGAGCTTGGAATTAGGTCATGTATAAATAAAGCTGATTAAGTTGTTTTATGAGGGAAATATTCCCACTAAAACCCTAAATTTAATAAAAATGCACATTTTTAGTGAGGAAATGTTTATTTCTAAGAGAAATAATTAACATGTAAGATAAAGCAGAGCATGTTCAGTTTTGACTGACGTTTCTGGGGAAACTGTAAAAAATTAGTTTTTCATTTCTTGAAGTCAAAGAAAATACAGATCCTTGTGGAGTTTAGGATCTGTATCCCTATTTCTGTATTTATTTATTTTTTAAAATTTATATTTCAAAAGAGAAGAAAGGCAGGAGAGACCAGGACCATACTGAGAGTCACTGTAGTGATCTAGACAATTTCCCAGGGGCCTGCAGAGAGACAGAAGCAGCAAATGAATGATGGTTGGTTATACATTTGTTTATTTTATGAAATCTTCTCTTCTTCCTTCAAGGAGACATCTAAGTATTGTAGGTAGAAAAAATGTAGGCAATTGGACTATAATTCATGTTTTGGTTAAAAATATCGGTGTAATGTTGAAAATACATAGTATTTTGCAGAATTTAATAGTTTGATTGCATTCTTCAGAGTCACTAAGGCATGTTTCTTGGGAGTCCTTTTCAGAGTCAGTTATGGATAATATTTCCATGAATATTGTCAGGTTATGTTCTTTGGAAATTACCTTATTGATTCCCTTCAATTGGCGGGTGACTTTTTGAGAACAGTGGTTTGTTAGTGGCTCCTAGCTCTGCACAGACTGTGAGAGCTGGTGACTGAGAATAAAATTAGGCTGGGAATAAAATCAATAAAAAGCTTTATAACTTTAAAATTTCCATGAAACGCTGAAATGTTTTTGAAATGAAGTTGTCTGAAGTAGCAGAGGTTTCCATTTGTGTGTGTCACTGGGAAGATGCAGCAGATGAAGCCCAAGGGAGGAAGCAATTAAATGTATTAACTACCAGAGGAGGGAAGGAAAGCCTAAATCCAGATGGTTTTCCTCCTTCAGGCTGAAGAGTTCATAGAATAGCTTCAAAAGGAGAAGTCTGCTTACAACCAGGTCCTGGTGTCTTGTTAGGTCTTGCCATAAATCCACCATCCAACCCTGCAGAGCTCCTGCAGTGAGTCCTGGTGGGAATTCTTGTGTTTCCATCCCGGTCCAACCCAGCTGCAGTTACCGAAGGGTTTTTTGGAGATGTGGGATAGCAGTAGCAAGGCATTGTGCCAGGAGCCTGTGTGACCAAGGCTGGGCTGACACAGACCTTATTTGTGTGTTTATTCTGTGCTTCTTACTTTAAGGTACCCCTGAGAAGGAAGTTTTGTCCACGTTTTGGGGATGTGGAAATTGTGTCAAAGGCTGCAACAAATACAAGATGTGTAAAGGAAATGCTTCATTTACCAGGGATTTGGGAAACCTGCATCATTCCTGTGCTTCAAGGGTTACAAGTCAAGCAGTTTTTAGCAAGCTGCTAATCTGCTGTGCTTGCTCTATAGTTATAGTTGCTTGCTGTCCCAGGAGTTTCCAGCAAATGCTCATACAATCTGATTAACATGGTTCACATACAAAGGGCGCTGGCCTGGGGACTACCACGTCTCATTAATGGAAATGAATTTTTCATGCCATGGCTGCTATGTCTGTGGGTTAAGACTTTCATTTATTTTTCCAATTCTGTCTCTTTTCTGTATTGTATTTTTCTTTTTAAGCAAAAGTGTCTGTATGAATTTTAACGACCGGTTATATTACAGGTCTGAGAGTTTTTATTTTTGCATACTGATGTTATTTTTACTAAGAAACAGATGTATTGGCAGCAGAGAAAAAAAAAAGAGTGCAATGGCATACATTTGTGTTTATATTGAACCCTTTAGCTCTGATTGAATGCTTGATGAGTTCAGCTTAAGGATGAGGTGACTTGATCTGTTCTTGGCAGCAGTCCTGCTTTGTGTGGGAGGTTGGAGCAGGTGACCCTGTGAGGTCCCTGCCAGCCAACATTTTCATGATTCTGTGAATTGTCAAATTTTCAGTGAACTTTCCAGAATTAATTCCAGTATTGTAACTGATGTATCATCCCATCTTTTTAAGAGGCTGTAACGTGTTCTACTGTGACATGAATATGGACATGTTCTGGTTTATAGCTAAAAACAGGAACAGAAGGTTGAGTCTTCTCCCAGCACTGCTCCTTGGAGTATTTTGGATTAATGTTGCTTTTTAAAGAAAACTGGAGAGGAAGCAATAGTACATATTACACCAGTGTGCTCAGTGACTGGTCACCCACAGCTGCTGCACTGTGGCATTTTTAAACATTTTTTGGCGTCAGCAGATTGTCATTTTCTGATTACCATTACTCTCTTGAAAGTTCCCAATCATCACTGGCTGTCTCGTCCGGGGTGTGTACCTGCACATGGGTACCCAGCATCTTGCAGGACCATCAGCCCACATTTAGCTGATGGCATAGAGCTGAACTAGCAGAAACCATCAGCCCTTCTGTTCCTGCACTGTTTAGAAGGGAATTGCTGCAGAACCTCTAAGCATCAGTTACACGGTTTACAGCCTCCTTTAGCTCAGTGTACTAAGCTATATGTTTCTTGAATATGTCTTCTTTGTTCTTGACATAATGCACACTTTGCTTATCTTCAACTGCTAATGTCTCTAAATCAAAAAGTTCTACAGCGTAAACAATTTAGGCTGTAATAGCTATGCACAACCTTGGCCAAGTCTAAAAGAAGGTTTATGAGAAGTTTTTTTCTCTACAGTAGCTGATCTGTTTATTTTAGATTGTAAGGTGTGTATCGTGCTCTTCTCTAAGTGGTCAGGAAGTGTGATGGTTGCTTTTTAAGAAATTATTCCTTGAGAAATGTTTATAGACTAACAATATTAATAAGTTCAGTCTACTGGCAGTCTGTGATAAATTCTGCATAGATGAAAGTTTGACTGTCAACTTGTATGTGTCAGAAATGACCAGATCAGGCTGAGATTGAGACCTGAGGTAGTCTTTATGATAATGGACTTCTCCAGTTTATATCTTGCCATGCCCTCATCTCCATACACCTTAGCAAGGCTGAGAGATTTCCCTAAATAATGATTGGGTTACCATCCAAGAGAGGCTGAAGATTAAACCACAGGCTAAGCAGCCGTGCCTCTTTTCCCAAGGATGTGGTCACAGCTGGGTAAGACTTGGATGAAAAAGCATCAAATCTGGCTGCTTTTGTCACTCCAGTTCCAGAAGGGCTTAAGTGAAAGTGTAAAATTCTTCTGGAGTGCTACTGATAGCACATACATCACTGATATGTGGAGCTTTACACGTAGATGTACTTCATCACAGATCTTCAACCTCTGGCAGAACTGCCAGCAGATAGGTCTGTAGAGGAAACAGCAGAAAGAAGGGTTGCTTCCTTTAATTTTTATCCTCAGGAATCCACTGAGGATTCCTTTGTTGACCTGAACTAACACATTTTGGATTTTCTTTGTAAGAGAAATCATAAACTCATTTCAGCGTGTAGACATCGGCGGATTCAGGATGCTGAATGTCACACCACGTTGACTATGTGTGAAAAAACATGTTCTGATAAATTCACAGGAATTGTACACCATGCAAAATTACACCTCCAGGCAGACTCAAATGACCAAACTCTGACATTTCTCAAACTTGACAGCTTATTTCAGTGGAGATTTAGGACAAAAAAGGTCAAAGGACACCAAACTTATTACTGCTCCACTCCGCCTAGAGCTATAGCAACACTAAATCTTCTAATATTACATCTTGGGGCAAATGAAGGGTTTCTCATTTAGGCCCTAGAAGCAGGAGTAAACAAGGCTTAGGAAGAACAGCTGAGGGAGGTGGTGTTGTTTGGGGAAAAGGAGGCTCAGGGGAAACCTTATCTTCTCTACAACTCCCTGAAAGGAGCTTTAGCCTGCTGGGGTCGGTCTCTTTTCTCAGGTAAGAAGTGGTGAGACAGGAAGAAATGGCTTCAAGCTGCACCAGAGAAGGTTTAGATCGGATATAAGGAAAATATTCTTCACTGAAAGCCCTGGCCCAGCTGCCCAGAGCAGTGGTGGAGTCCCCACCCCTGGAGGTGAATAAAAGCTGTGTAGATGAGGCACTTGGGGACGAGGTGTCGTGGTGGCCTTGGCAGGGCTGGCTTAATGGCTGGGCTCGGTGACCTTAAAGGTCTCTTCCAGTCTAAACAAAGCTGTGATTCTGCTGTTGTGGGGATCATATTTGGGGTTGTTACAGCCTAATGGCTGCAGCAATGTCCCCTGGCAGTGCCAGGAGCAGTCTCGGGGCGATAATGGGTGAGCAGCCCGAGTGCCTCCTGACAGGAGTCTGGAGCATCCGCCGGCCCCGGCAGGTGTGCAGGGACAGAAATGTGCTTCCATAAACGTGGGCTCCTCTTGGGTTGCACTAGCAGTTGCCATGGCAACATCACTCTGTGTACTTGAGCTTTAACATTTGAGAGTTCACCCAGAAAATAAATTTGGCGTGATTATGAAGTGCACTTGCTTGTTTTCTGAATTCTTTGGATACAGATCGTTGAAAAGAGCAGAAAATTATGTTGCTGCCTCACTGTTTTCTGCCATAAACCATGCACAGAATCATTAAAGCTGTCATCTATCAAAATATAGTAAAATTCCAATAAAGCTAAATTGTAAATGTTGCCATCTTCAGCTCCATAATATATTATTTTTAAGGGCTCTCTGTCATTGTTGAACTTGATAAAACTGAGTAAAACCCCACTGAGCAAGAAATGAGAAAAAAAAATCTAGAAAATATACTCTTGAAGTAAGGATTTAATGTTTTTTTATAACTACTGACCTATTTTTTACAGCAAATAAGAATAACACAGGATGGTGACAGCAGGAACATTTTTGCGTGTGTGTATCAGTATTTTGAATATATCATTTAAAGTTTGGTTTTATCAAAAAAATTACTCTTGACATGAGACATTAAGGCTTCATATTTGCTGTGTATCTCTGATTTCCACGTGAAATATTGCTAATAGGAAGGCTTGTCTTCTATAACCAGCTCAGTTTGAGAAATTGATCCTAAACTCTGAAAACTGGAGCACTTGGAAGATTGCCCAGAAAGGGTGCGGAGTCTCCCTCACTGGAGATACCCCAGAACCACATGGATGCAATCCTGTGCCCTGTGATGACCCTGCCAGGGCAGGGAGCTCGGAACAGTTATAGATAAAATTGTATCCCAAATGCTCCCGAGTCAGCAGTTTGTTTGTGGGTTGTGGTTTCTTTTTTTTGGTTGGTTTGGTTGTTTTTTTCCCAGCAGAATGTGCTAAAATCTTCATTGCAAGGCTTTGTCAATGATGGTTAAAAAACAGGAATGGAGTTGATGCCTATGATGAGGCCAGATTCCCGTTTTTCTCATCCATAAAAGTGACCTTTTCGTTTTGTTTTTAGTTTGTGTTTTGTTGTTAGTTGTGGTTGGTTGTGGTGCTGGGTTTTTTTGTGGGGTTTTGTCCTGGTTTGTGGTTTTTTTTGTTCTTTCCCAAATATGGGTTAAAATCACACAGTATTTTACAGCGTTGGTTTGCATCTTTTGAAATATAGCTGACTCCCACTGGCACAATTTATTACAGTGTGGTACTTTGCAAGTGTACAGTTTCCAAATTTTCAAAGTTAAAATGACTTAATTTTTTCATAATAATTTAGATAGGATTGACTGTAATTAAAGAGAAAAAAGAGTTTGAAAAATATCAAAGTGAAATGTGCCCAAGCCAAAGACTAGCAACGTAAAAATTTCCGAAGCAGAAATGAGTCATATAAAATTAACTTTCTTAAGAACTGCTATGGCCTGTTAGTACAGCTATTGCTGTCAGCATTTTCAAGTTAAACACCATTTACAATGATTTTATTTCACATCAAATTCAACTATAAGCTTAAATGCAAATGCCCCAATAATAGTTTTTGTCCTGGTAAAGCTTTGTATTTTATTTCTTTCAGAGGCAATTATAATGTCTGGGGGGAGTGTAATGAAAAATATATTATTGATGAAACCTTGACGTTGGAAAAACGTATCTGTGCAGGCAAACTGGGTATTAGTTAGTGTATAGACAGTGGGTGTGAGGAAAAGTGGGAAAAGGGAAAGACTGGCATTTTGGAAGAACAGCTTTGGGTGGGATGGGCAGGAGCTCGGGCAGAGTTTTGGGAAGGTAAATAGTGGGGGATTTAGGAGGATTTAGGCAGTGGGGCTGGGGCCTGGTGCAAATGAACAGAGATGTGGGACAGGATTTCTTCCCCTTACTCCCAGTTTGAGAACAGTGTGTAAACACACGTGCACAACACATCCTGACTAGCCCTGGAAATCCTAAATTCTCCATCTGCTTCTTTGCTTTTAGAAACCCTGCAATCCTATCCAGTGCCCTTGTCAAGGAGAACAGCAGGATCTGAGTGTTGATTCCAGTGGAAAAACGAGTGATTAATTCATGAACTAAGAAACTGGAGAGTGTGTGTGGCTTCTCTCTCCTTGTTTGGCATCGTTGTCCTGATGTTTGCAAATGAGCAAAAAGAGTGAACAGTGAGAAAACGGAGCTGTGCCCACCCCGAGGGGAGGGAAGAGCTGTCCTGGAAGCAAAGCAAAGGCAGCAGCACAGCACATCCCACAGGAAATGCCCAGGCTCCAAAGCAGAGCCATTCATACTGATCTGATTACTCTGCAGCTTTAATAAACCTCCTAGGTAGGCTCTGCATATATCACAGGTGCTGTGAGCTCCTATAAGGTCAGTAAGTATTTCTGAGTTTTGTTTCAGGCAAATGGGTATTTGCACACTAAACGTGTCAGAGAATGAAGATCTGTGTTAGTAACACCTGCCCAGCATATCAGAGACCAGCTGGGGCTGCCTTTTTGTTACTGATACTGTCTGCTGGGGAAGAAGGACCTTCCTGCAATCTTCCTCCAGGCCTAAGGAATTCAGAGGTTCTGAAAAGGCAGCAGGCAAATACATCCATGTACCTATGCACATCTGGATGGCCCAGGATATTATAGCTCCTGCTGCATTTGACCACAGGCAAATTAACTCTTGTTCCAGCTGGACATCATCGTGCACAGGTCTTGCCAATCCAGGTGCACTGCAGACCCTGTTCTTGTCATGTGGTCATCTTCTGTGTTGATATTAATGGTATCCTGGTCCTCATGACTGTTTATGATATAATAAAATCAATGAGAAATTTTTGAAGAAGTTAATACTCTATATCATTCATCTGGGCCAAAAAGGATTTACTGATGAAGAGACAACTCTAGACTCAATCTAGCTATGTTTTACAGACCAGTCTGATCTCTCTGTTCTGCCTTCTGCTGCAACACTGCTCACTCTTGCAGGTTGCATTCATCTTCAGTGAAATGTGAACAACTGGTGAGTTTTGTCATTTGTTTTTATCTGGTGGCTCTGTGGAGTGACAAGGTACTTAATTGTCCTGCTGTAACTGAACTGGTTGCCAAGCCCATATCCCAAACGTGAGGGAAGGGATAAATCATTACTGCACAAAATTAAGACAGCAGTGATGGAAATACCACTTTTTTTTTTAAATTACAGGGTAGTGTAATGTTGCTGTTGACAAGGGCATCATAATCTCTTCTGCAAACAAGTTTTGTCAGGGATTATAACTGAAAGAAATTTGTCTAGGCCTGAAACTTGGCATCATCTCGTTTAACAAAGTACTAATTTGTTGTCACACATACTTTAAAGCCTTGCAAGTGCAGTGGGTGT
The DNA here is from genome assembly GCA_013397915.1 of Daphoenositta chrysoptera. Taxonomy (NCBI): domain Eukaryota; kingdom Metazoa; phylum Chordata; class Aves; order Passeriformes; genus Daphoenositta; species Daphoenositta chrysoptera. Next base: position 833,778 of record VZRO01001062.1, read on the forward strand.
TGAGTTCCATGAAAAGTACAGCTATTGGCCCTTTAAACAGGTGACATTATGTCTCCTTTGGGGATTTTCTTAATCACAAAAAGGTTACAAGGACTTAGAGGAAAAGCCCTCTGTTTAGAAGATACTGAGAAGAAAATAAAAATTAAAGACCCCTTCAAAATGAGATGAGTGAACAGCCCTGGATTTCTGGGTTTATGATTATCCAAGAAGGCCACAACGCCTTTAGGACAATTCCTGGGTGAATTTTGCCTTTTCACTCAGTGTCCCGAGAAGGGCTGGCTGTGGGCAGCCCATGAACACTTGCCACATTTCCTGTTGTGCATGAGCCTGCTAATTGTCTCAGCTGTTTATGAGCTGCATTTAACAACTGCACCACCAGTCACAAGGAATTTACAGTAGTGTGTTCATATTGCTTTTTGCTTGTTGGTTTCATAAAATGTTCCTGTAAACTCACCTTTCTGTTTTGGAGGTACTGGAGGGTGGCAGGACCTTTCATGAAGACTGTATTCTATAGTTTTCAAAAGCTTCATTGATAAGGGATCGAAGCAGGGAAAGTTGTCAAAAAAATAAGTTTCTGGTGGTTCCATAACAAGATGTTCCTATCAGGCAGGATGTAAATGTGTTGCTGTTAAGGTCAGAGCACAGGCAGAGTTTTGGAATGGGCTCGTTAAGGCAATAACGAGCTGATAAAGCTGACTCTCCTGATTCCTTGTGTACAGTTAATTGAAAGGATATTTAGCTTTGGTTTGATACTTCTCTATAAACATTCTGCCCACAAATCAGTGGAAGTATGGAAATGTTCATCAGCTTTATTGGTTATCAGCTTGGCTCTGTCCAGTATTCCAGAGTTTATGATCCCCTTTGCTGTCCCTACAGAGTGGCTTTAAAGCTCACTTGGTGCATATTCAGACTTCTGGCATTTTGCAGTTGCTCTTTTATCTTTATAATAAAACATGTATTTAACAACAATTAAATGTTGAAACAGCTTGCTGGCAGATGGGGAGAATTTTCTATCTCCTGAAGTTTTCAAAAATGTCTTTTGAAAATATGTTCATTTTATGGTCTGTGTTATAGAGAAGACTGAACTAGAGTATTACAGTGTTCTTTCTTGACTTCAATTTTTTTCTGTATTTCTATTGTCCTTTTTTTGCCCCCCAATCCAGTATTACTGTGAATATGTAGTGTTTTCTTTCTCCTTCCAATTCCAAGCCAAAACTACATTTAATACATAATCTTTAAGTCATGCCTACTTCCTTAACCAGCTAAATACCGAATACTAAATAGAACAGGTGATACAGATTGCATGGCACAAATGATCTGTGCCTTGATAACCAGGAGACCCCTTTCTAAAATTACTTTTGGAATGGTTAAATGCAGTGCAGGCCCTGACCTCAGATACTTCAAGGTTGTGCTGTGTCCTTAGACTGAAACAATGAACTTAGAAATATCAGTGGAAAAAGTGAAGTTAACAACTGCAGCTACTCTTGCATTCTTTGCATTCTTTAACTAAAGGACATGCGTTGCTAATAAGATCCCATACTCCAAAGACTGGTCTCAAATATAAAACTGAATTGAATATTGATTTTTTTATTTTAGTTCATTTAGCTGCTTGCTTGTTTGTTGGTTTGGTTTTTTTTTTGTTTTTTTGGGTTTTTTTTCTGAAGTGAGGTAACTGGTTTTGGTGCTTTGAATGAAAATTGAATTGCTGAGATGCTAAGCTGTGGAATGGGGTTACTACTCATCAGCATTAATAACCATTTCAAGAAATTCCATACGAAATTTTATTATGCATTTATATGTAGATTTAAATAACCTTTATTAATACACTCCATTGAACAATAACACACATTTTTTAGAATGTCATAAATACAGGGAAAACTTAACTACCACAGATAGGCAATGGTCAACATTTATAAGCTCAGCAAGATTAATATTTGCCATGAAATTGTGTCTGAAAAACTGCCTTAATTCTGGTTTATGGCCAGTACTGTAGTAATCTGCCAAGGGTTTACTTACTTAGCTAAAACAGTTTGCTAAATAACTTCAGGAATTCTATAGCCGAAATTATGTGTTTATGAAATGCAGTGGTGATTTGCTTTGCTTTGAAGGACAAAACACCAGTCTTTAATTTCTAATAAAAAGCACTATGAAGTGGAGTTGGAAAGATGAGGTTGTTGGGCACTTGATATTACCTGGCAGTGATCTCTATCACTGATGGTTTGCAAATTAATCCCTCCACTAACAGAACAGGAGACAGAGTGAAAGGGCAGATAAATAGCTTGAAACTTAGATATCTCAATTTTCCAAAGAATATTAATACATGGTTTGATGCCCAGTTGGTGCTTGGCAGGAAGCTCTGGGGCTGGCATTATTAAATACCTTCCTGAACAGCCCGGATGGAGAGGCAGAGAGCTCCCTTGAGAGATCTCGGGGTGATGCACAACTCTGGGGATTGGGGTGCTGGAGTTCAGAGGATCCTTCACAAACCCCAGGGCTGGGCTAACAAACCCACAGCAGCTTTGCAGCCGTTTGTTGACTCCGCTGGAATTTAAAGACTAAATTTGCAACTGTTATTTAGAAGTATAAAGCAGGCTTTCACACTAATTTAAGAGGCTCTAGTTCAGCTCACTCTGCTGCTCCCGCTGCACACGGAAGAGTTTGGGCTGCAGGTGGAGAATTGGTTTGCAGAGTGTCTGGAATGGTGGCTCGGAAGATGTGGGCCCCCTTGACTGTTCCAGGCTGTGTGACAGTTATAGGGAGGGATATTTATATGGCTGTAGGGGGAAAATAGGCTCTGTAAATTGGCATTGTATAGAGGCAGATAGCCTTTCAGGGGACAATAGGCTGTTTCATTATATTGGAGCTTGCAAGCGCTGTGATCTCTTCAGAGAGCTTCAAAAAGCTGAATTCCACTTTGCCATTACAGTGGGTTCCTCTGTTATGTGGTAATGTTATTTGGAGGTGAGTCTTGGAGAGTGAAAATGCCTTAAAACATAAAAATGGAGTGATAATGTAGTGTTGTAGGTGTCAGGCTAGTGTTCATCACTATGAGAGGTTTCATATCTTTATCTTCATTTTATTCTAATTGAGCAGTGAGTCTGATGTTTGAAAAGCCCTAAATTACAGATGCTTATGTGTTGGAATGGCTATTGTCAAAGTGTGGGGGAAAAGGCACCCTGTTGTTGCAGTCTGTCAAAAATGATTTGTTGAAAATTGACTTTGAGTGTTTGTACTGGGGGTCAGAGTTCCCTTTAGAGGGCTTCTACTTCCATAGAAATATCTGGAAGTGCCACAGTTATGCCTTGCTATTAAAAGAGTGATTTTGTTACAAATACTTACCTGGCAGAGCTTTTGATTCATTAAAATGGGAAAAATAAGTGGAGCAAAACATCTGGGACAATTTCTAAGTAAATTCATCAGTCATTCAGGAACTATGCATTTAAAATACCTATAAATAATAGAATGCTCCATCTAAATGGAACTTTTTATTGATATGTAAGTACAGTGTCACCCTGAAGTTTCTTTTTTAATTTATCATTTCCTTGTGTTTAGAATCAAATCAGGCAATTCATATTATTTCCAGCTTTCAACTTTATTTTAGCAGCATTATTTTGTATGGTGTGTGAAATGAAATTGTTGCACACAGTTGTTAAGCTTTAAAATTACTTTCAGGTAACAAATAATTGTTTTGGAAACGCTGAGCCTTCACTCAATTTTTTAATACTATCTCGAGGACTGACAAAATAATTGGATAATTTCAGTGGTTTGCCATTGGCACTTTTAAATTCCTTTATTCATATTCTTACAATATATTCCGATAAATATCTTCTTTCTCTTTGTGATGATGTTCATGGGACTGCTGGCCCTACGAAAGCAGACAGGACAATGGAAATGGGGAGAGTGAAATAGTGAGAACCCAGCTTTTGGCTTTGGTTGACTGTTTAGTTCTTCTGGGTTTACAAAGATTAAATAAATTATGTGTACATATATATATCTATATCTGTATATATATAAATATATATATAAATAAATAAATAAAAAATATATACATATGTATGGATACAGAAACAAGCATTTAGGTTTTCCATTTTGTTTTAGCAGCTAAAAGGATGGCCTATCACAAAGTGAACGCAGAGCAGAGAGCTCAGGGGCCCTCTCCATACCTGGACAACGACGAGCTCCAAGCCACAGCCCTGGAACTGGAATGGGACATGGAGAAGGAGCTGGAGGAGCCTGGCTTTGAGCATTTCCGACTGGACGGTGCAGCCCAGCACCACCTGGGGAATTCACAGAGCCCTGACCTCGACCTGGAGCCCATCCAGCCCTCCTCCTCTCCAAAGGGAAGGTTCCAGAGGCTGCAGGAAGACCCCGACTACATCTCCCACTACACCAGGCAGGCACCAAAGAGCAACCGCCGCGGCGTCTTTCGGATACTGAAAGTGTTTTGCACTGCTTTGATTTTATTTATTTTTGGAATTGTGATAGGATATTATGCACGCAAGAAATGCCCTTCTCCCCCAGCATCTCAAGAACCAAATAATCCTCAGATCTACCGTGAAATTCTCAAGGAAATCAAAGCTGAAAATATTCGACGGATTTACAGGTATGTACCTTGGCAGGTTTTTTGTGTAAATGCTCTCAGGTGCCACTGTTAAGTCTTTATGTGATTTGTTTTATGTGGAATCTTATTTACAAACCCTGACTTTTTTTTCACGTTCGGTTTTATCAGGACACTTGGGAGGTGTTCATATGCGTATACAAAATTCATTATTTTTTAAGAATGCAAATTTGTGCTAATCATAATTGGTTTTGCTTTAATAATATTCTATTGCTAAATATATTATTATCGTTAATGTGTGAGAATTGAAAAACACAGATAATTCAAATTGAATTGAAATATAGACAATGGAACAGCTGTCCTAGATCCAGCTGACTGCCAAATAACACTAATGAAAAGTAAGGTTGATGTGATATTTTGTACTATTTGGTGCTTTGAGAAATCCCCACCTAATTTTTGGCACAGAAGTGAACCCTAGCTGGTGTTTTTTCTCTGTATGGTAAATGAAACCTTTATTCTCCATGGGTTTAGGATGGAAAAATTGACCTTTGTACTTTGAAAGATGGTGATTTGTTTATTTTTTATTTTTCATTACCTGTCCTAAGAATATAAATTGTTGCAAAATACCTACTGACAGGGTTTGATTTTTTTTTTTTTCAATGTGGAATCCTTTCACTGCTTTTACAGTCTATATAACACATTTGTGTCAGAGTATAATCACTTTTCTGTAGCAGCGAGTGTGGAAGAAAATAGGTTTTCCTGCCAAATTTTGGAAGTTGTGTCTATATGGGAAGGGGAGATGAGCTTATTTTTGGCTTCTGGAATGCAAAGTTCCTTTTTCATGTTAAAGGTAATTCATGGCAGATTTTTTGATCAGTACCAGTTCAGAAGCAGCAGAACTCCCATACCTGAAGTTAGAAAAGATGGTCATCATGGTCATCCAAAGAAGTGTTCTTGAGTAGATCAGAAATACATCAAAGTAACCACAGGGCTGTTCTAAAAATATTTATCTTTTATTATATTTGCTAAGCCAAGTCTTAAATCCTGTAGTGGCGAATACCATGTTTTGGGCCAACACTGTTACTGAATTCAAGAGAAAATGTAAATATGAAGGGTTTTGTGTCAGTTCTCGTGTGCCAAACCAATTCTACTTCATACAAACCTAATTATTTTCATAATGGGAAGGGGTACAGGTGATGAAAAATGTTGATTTTTAATGTAAAAGATTAACTTCTTTGTCTTTCAGAGAGTAAATGGAACTGAATTCTGTCGTTAGGCTTCATCACAACCAAAGTATTGGAGTAAGCTAAGCCCTAAGATTGGGTATTACACAAATTACAGCAAATTGCTGGCATGTCTGTCAGACTCAGGATAATACTTCAGTACTTTGTGTTTGGGACTGGGAATCCCTTGCCATTCTATTATTCCTAAGGGTGGTTTAAAAACATCCCTTTTCAAACCCTTCATCACTTGTCAAACGATTTCAGCTTGCTATTAGGATGTTATTGAGAATCTGGATTTTAGGTAAAATGAATTATATGATTACTTTGGAGCTTAAAAAACTTTGGTAGTTGCCATCCTTCAACATAATTCTTAATATTTGTTTGGGTTTCTTTTCTACTTAATAGCCTAATTTCAGTAAATGTAGTCAAACATTAATTCAGCTGCCTATCAATTTTGTTGATAAATATATAATCAATACCTTTAGTATACTGCATTACCCACAAGATCTTTCTTAACTCGACATTTTGGTCTTAGACAGCTTTTATCCCATGTTGTGTTCAGTTGCTTTCCCTCAGTATCTGTTTGGCAGGAGTCACAGTGACTGCAATGAAACCTGGGTGTGTTCAGCCCTACGAGTACAGAACATGCAACATTTGTTGCTTGGGTAAAAAAAACAAGCCCAAACCTGACAAAATCAATATATGTTATTGGAAAACTTCCTTCAATAAAATATTTTGAGTTACTAGGAATAAGTGGCAGCTGCTTAGCTTGCAATTTCTAAATGTTACTGAGCATGACATTAATTTAATTTTTGTTGTTTACTCCTTAGATCAGGCTCAGGTGTTATGGGAGTTTGCTAACAGTTCTGTAAAGGAATTAGGAGAAAAAAAAACCTGTTTAAGAGACACAGAGGTGCCAATCATATTGCTGGAGCAGACATCACCTTAATGTGCTTGGAGGTCTGGAGTGGGAGCTTTCTATTGGGGTGAAATCTGCTTGTGGTCAGATGAAGCTTTGAGGATTTGACCCTTTACACTTCTGAAGAGGTTGCAGAAGTGCTCCAGGGGACTTGTGTTGGTTCTGTTTGGATTTGGACTGGACTCTGTGTGAGTTGAATGAAGCCTGTCTACCAGTCCTGTCAGGGATGGAGGATTGCTGCTGCCCACGGCAGTGGTGGAGTCCCCATCCCTGGAGGGACTTAAAGGACGTGTAGATGTGGCACTTAGGGACATGGTTCAGTCACCTTGTCCCTCAGCAGTGCTGTGTGGATGGTTGGACTCAATCTTGGAGGTGTTTTCCAACCTAAACAGCTCTGTGATGGTGCAGGATAACAGAAGTTTGTGTTCATGGGTTGCTGGGTTGGGATATTCAGGGTTTTCTTGTGTGGTGTCTCCACTGGAGGCTCCTGGTGGGCTCCTCTTCTGTCAGTCCCATCCTGGCTGTCCAGATCACCCCAGCTCCATGTTAAGCTTTTTTTTTTTCTTTTTTCCCCAGCAGACATCCTAGAAATCATTAGGTAAGAAAACTCAGCGTGTTGGCTTTCAGTCCTTCAGCTTTGCACCTTGTTTCCGTGAAATGGGAATGCTACAGAATTTCTGTGCAATTTAGCACAGTTGTAATTGCTGGTCTTCGCCAAGTTGCTTAATCAATGGTACAGCCTAAGTCAACATTATCTCTGTGAGCTTTTTTGGACCTCTACCCACCCCCTATAGGGAGGTGTTTGCATTGTTGACGATAAAAAGTAGAAATCAGTTCATTCATGATGTTTCAGAGGTTTCAAGTCGAGTTGTCAGAGGTGCCTGAAGGAGAAAAGTAATTGGCACAAAAAAATGAAGAGTTTTTCTAACCTAGCACACTGCATTTTAAACTGTGACCAAAAAAAAACCCCTGATGAATATTATTAACAGGATTCAGTCAGCAAATCTAGGAATTAATTTGTGGTGATTTTACCACATAATAATTCTGCAAATATCACTGGGCTGATGGGAATCCAGTAATTGTATCTGTTTGTGCTGTGAATATAACTTTTCACAGTTTTCTTTTGGAAGATACATGACAGGGTTTAAGTACAAGTTAGGTGTAACTTGGCTCCAGAAGGCATTCAGGGTGAGTATGAGAAGGGCATAAATTCCATATCCGAACGAGGTAGAAGCTGAAACGTGGAATACTTCGGGCACTGCGTACATTTATGTCCATAACCAGAACTTGCCAGGGCAAGACAGATGGATAAAGGTGGTAAAATTGATAGGCAGAAAGCCTTTCTAGCAGGTTATCTCCTGGGACAGTGGGGTGAGAGTCCATGGGGAGATGGAGTTCTTGGAGCCCTTTTGGAGAGCGTGTTGGGGGGGCAGGGCTGGGGAGGAGTGACCTGTGCCTGGAGCTGTGCTCCCTGAGGAATGTCTGCAGCTCCAAAATACAGCCAGTACCCTGGGAAAGGCCCTGCCCTCCAAAGGGATGGATGCACTTGGACGTGGAAGTCTCTACAGTTTATAATTAATGCTGAAGGCCGTAAGACGCAGACCTGCAAAAATACAGAAACGCCCACCGCCAGTTTCAGTTAAGAGCACTGCTGAATTCTCACAAGTAAATTTGCAATGAAAATACGCATATTTTTCAATGAGATCTGGCTTCTTAGTGCTACTTTTTAAAATGGCACTCAGATTTCTATCACTGAAGTGCATTTGAAAATTCAGCTGTTTTTTCTTTCTCTGTATGAAAAGGGGAATGCTGAAGACACGTATCTTTATTCTGTTGCTGCACATCTGCCAGATGCGGGTCACCATCCAGTGATCATTGCCACTTAATTGAATTATCCAGCAGATCTGTGTTTATAATGACTAAATTTTATTTATTTATTTATCTATTTCTCATCTCCTTCCCCAAATTAAAGGGGAATGTGCCATTTTTTGCTGGTTAGTGTCCCCTCTGCCTCCTGGGTGACTTTTTTCTTGCCCTACCTTCAGTAAGGAAACAAAAGGAAAAAGTCTGACACACCCTGCTCAGGAGACAGAGGGACCATTGTCAGTGACTTCAAGTTGCTGTCACTAGCTACCAAAATTCTGATCATCATATATTTTGCTAAGTTTTTATGTTTTAAAATAGTAAATGTTTCAGTTTTGTGCAAAGTGAACCAAAAAACTACTTTTTTGGGTAGTTTTTTCAGTTAAGATTTGAATTGAATACACCAAAATCTAAAGGGACAAAGCTCTAAAAGCACAGTAAGTAGCAGAAATACAGTCCTTTCAGAGGCTCTTGAAATTTTAACTCCTGTTATACAGTTTGGCATATTTTTCATTAAAAAAATTATATTGTGCTGCATCTCTGACAGTGCTGAACATTTCAATAGAAGAAATACAGAAGGTGGTATTTTTTAACTATAAATTATTTTAATTTTATTGCTCCAAAACCAAATAAAAATGAAACAATCCTATTTTATTTGGAAAATGTGGAGCTATCATAACTTTGTAGGAAGTTGTAATTTTGGGGTTGACTTCTGTCAATTAAATGGATAAACAACGATTCATGTTGAATTGTAAGAGTAAAAGAGAGTCATGTTGATGCCAGTGACAACTCCGGCTGTACATTATTTACCAGATTAGCTAATCGCTCTCACATTTTTAAAATTCTTGCAGCCTTATTGTGCTTTACTCAATAATTACTTTTCAAAATTGTACATCTTGGCTACTATCAGATCCACAGCTTTTTTAGATACATCTTCCCATGATTTTAACTGGGATGGGGGCACAGACAGAAGGGTCTTTGCTTTGCTCTCCAGCCAGTCCACAGAGCGGCTCCTACATTTCAGCTCTGCTTTTCATCCTGTGTATCCTCACTCAAATGCTTCCTTCACTATCATTTCTCCCCCCTCGAGCAATAGGGAGGTTTAAATCCCTTCGTAACACATCCAGTTGTAACTAACTGTCCTTTAGAGGCGTATCTGTTCCTTATCCAGCCGGTAATATCACCTGCAGAATCTCCCGAATCCATCTCTGGCAAGAATTGATTTGTCACTGCTGCCTGCTGCCATCCATAACTTAAGCTTAATTCTTCAAAAGGGCTTTGGGAGGGCAGGCAGCAGCTGCTCTCCTGTGTGTCATGGCCGAGGAACAAAAGTGCCAGTGCAGTGAGAAAAGGACTTTTACTTGTTTTTTGTCAAAGTGAAGCGAGAAGGTTCCATACCCAAGCGTTTCTTGTTCCCTGATCAGTTTTAATCAGTACTGTTAAACCTTGGGGCTTCGAACCTTTTTCTCAGGTAAAGCCTGTGAAATACCTACCTGAGGAGCAAAGAGAGCCTGGAACTTCTTTGAAAATGTGAGTTTTGGAGATTTGGACTGAATGAAATTCCCAGGCTGCTGCTTGGTGAGGCTGCCTTTGTCCCAGGAATGAGGAATCACTGCAGGAGCAGATCCTCCTCAGGAAGGGTGTGAGGAAAGGAGCGCTCTGGTGGCTGCTTCCCTGGATAGAGACCCATGTAGTGCCTGCTCCTGTTAACAGCTACTGTTAATTAATACCTGCACCTGACCTCTCCATGGTGTGCTGGCCGAGGCCCCTGCTCACTTCACTCGTGATCAGTTTTGTCCCCTGTACACAAATTCTGGTTTTTGTCACACCAACGGCTGAGAACAGCATTGCGAAAAGCAAATTTCGGTGGCAACTCATGCTATTCCCTCCTGGATATCGGTCTCAGGTGTCTCTTGTGTCACTATCAAAAATGCAGGTGTTAGGTCTAGTTAGGCTCGGTCTGAAGCCAGGCCTAGAGCATTTTTGGGAATTGATGTCGGCCTATTCCCGAGAGAAAAGTGAGCTCTCTGGATCTATTTAATTCCCACACTGCAGGATCACTTGGGATTCTCTTCATTCACATGGTGATTTGGAATGTGTATTTATAAGTACAAAGCCCCTTTTGAAAGGAGATAAGAGTAATATCAAACAAGGGAAAGGTCCCACTTATCCCCCTGCCACCTCCCCTTGGAAGAATGGCTCTGGGAACATGGGGAGGTGCCTTTGTGGAAGAAAGATGCCCTGTGTGACCCAAGTGCTATCTGTGGAACAGAGACTTGATAAATTTAGGCTTCAGATACCCACTTATGTCAAATATGATTTCTTTTTAAACCAAATAATAGGTTATATCTGTACTTCAGAGGTGTTAATAGAAAGGCTTGTGTGTTTTATAGTTTTCTTTGGTTTAATTCTTTCTTTTTAATTTTGTTTCTTTTTCTTTAGATGAAGAAAGGATGCATTATAGCAATATAATGCTTGAGAAAGAGGTGTAAATTTGATCCTGTTAGGGTCATGTGCACCATATGCTTATAATATTCCTTTTCTTTCTTGAAGAAATGTCTTAGGTTATGGTTTACTTAGCATTGAAACTATGTGTTTCAAGTCCACCCTGTATTTCACTGAGAACCATTTTTCTTTTCAGTTGATTATTTTTTTAATGATAGCCATAAAAATATATTGATTTTTAGATGTTTGATTTGGGAAATAATTTACAGTAAAATCTGATTTTTTTCTCTCGTAACTGAATCCTTTGTAAATTAAGTGCATAGCGTTGCCTTAAAATAATTTTTCTAAGCAATACATGTTTGATTTCCTAAGCAATAAGTGTGATACGTTAAAGAATTAGAATCAATAAACTATATTATGCCCCATCAGCATAATAAGTAATAAGTCCCTTGATAAATTTACTATCTGTCACAGCCCAGATGAATGGCTTTGGGCTTGCTGCCGTACAGTGCCTCGTGTTCTCCATGAAAAATCGACAAGTGACACCAGTTTTTGATAGGCTATAAAGTATAAATGAATTTTTGTCTGATCTTTTATTTTTGAATTGCATAATCTTAGTTATTTTAAAGTTAAAGATTACTTTGCTGGAATTGCCTCACACTCCTCATAACAGAAGTGTGGTTAGGGTTTAGAGAGAGAACCAATTTCCATGGCCATTAGCTGTCTGCCTCTTCACCACGCTGCTGGAAGTGTGGGGCAATTTAATCCCAATTAGAACAGCAATTCCGAATGGTGACAAGTGCTACTTTCCCTAATAGATGATGAAATGAGCTGTGCCAGCGTGGCTGAGGGAGTAATTAGCTTTTTAAAGGTCTGGCATTCCACATTCCTGCCTGTTTGGGGTAACAGAGGGATTGGGAAGAGCCTGATGATTCCTTGAATCCTCCCGTGAGCTGGGCTTTCCCAGGACATCTTGCTCTCCCCTTTGCCTGCAGTTTGGAAAGCTCAGATTTTTAAGGGATCCTTTCTGTTTCAGTGACAAACTGGAATGGATGGTGAAACATCTATGGATGTTAAAGATCCATCCATTTTAAGAAACTTCTGGTGAGTGATAGGCTCTGTACTTGACTTTACCTGAAAACCAGAAATACTTGACTGGACATTTCTGAGCAGCTCTGACACTAATGCTGGCTAAAAGGCAGTATTTAGAGGCTGCAGAGTTATTTACGTTGCCATCTATCATTTTTATAGATTTAACCAAACCACATTTTTCCTAACAGAAAGAACCTGAAGGGAAAAAAACCACACAGCCTGCTGAAATGACAACCAGTTTTCATTATAGGCCACTTGCTTCCATTTGGGAAAAAACCACAGGGTGCAGAAATTGGTCAGAGTTGTCCTTCACTGTCCAGTCCTTGCAACTCAATACAAGGAGGATCAGTAATTTTGGCTGGTGGCCCCAGGGATGTGCTTGTAACAACAGCGAGGAACAAACCTTGCAGAAGAAACCCCCTTCACAATTTAATTAGTGGCACATGGACTGTCTCCTAATTGCCTGAACAACTGCACGAGTTTCTCCTGTCTTGGCTCTGAACTTCCCAGCGTTACAGTGGGCTCAGAGGGTGGATTTTTCCTTTAAAAAAAATCGTGGCAGAGGGCATTGAAAAGTCCTTGAAATTTCTGAAGCACCAAGCACTGGCAGATTCCTGTTTAGGATACACCTCATCTCAGCACGGTGTGAAACTGAACTCCATGGATATTCCTGAGATCCAGCCTTTTGGTGGGATCTGCAGTTCCATGGTAGGCACTGCAACAATAAGCAATTAGTTTCCTGCCTGTACACATAAATCAAATTAACAAAGGCCTGAGGGGAAGGAGTTTTCTCAGCCCTTTTTGGTGGTGCTCTGACATGCAGTTCCCTCCATCAGCAGCTGTGACAGCCGATTGCTGGAAGCCTGGCAAGTCAGACTGTTGCTGAATTTAACTGGCTGCAATTTGTTGTGGTGTATTAAGTGACTGTTCATGCAGCACGTGTAACTGAAGGTTGCTGGGGAGCATTGCTCAGGATCGATCAGGGATAATGAAATTGATATTGTCTGAATAATAATCAATTTTAATAGTAGTATTTTGCAGTAGTCTTCCGTTAAGGGGCTTCTATTCTCAGTTCAATTCTCTTTGAAAGCTGATTAATTTCTGGAATGAAACAAGTATGGATTGCATTGAAAAGTTGGGGCTTTCCCTGGCAGTATTGGAACTTGTGGACTGTAAGACTTTTCAAAATTAAACAAGTTGGCTTTTTTTAATTTCTAGGGTACTATTTGTGGACAAGAAGTTAAACAATGCCTCCTGCTCTGTGTGTGTGTCTGATTTCTCTCAGTCTCAGTAATGGGTAATCTTTACATACACATTTTCAAGTCTCATCCTTCATGGAAGCTGATGTTTCCTTTGGACACATGCAGTTGCCACAAATTTACATGTGTTCCTGTCCAAGTTAAAATACCAACTCATACTCTGCTTGGTTTATGAGTATTTCTGCAAGGCTGAAAAGGTTGTAATTTTCCAGTGAGATGGAATTTTCTCTATCCATTCTTTTTTTTTCCTTTTAGTGAAACATAAAAATAGAAAAGTGAATTGAAATGTCACTATCAAAACAGAGTGTTCAAATGGCTCAGAAGCAAAACTTTCAGGAAATCTTTTTTTCTGGGAGACATCATGATTTTTATTTTTTGGGAAATTTGGGGGATGTGAGCTGACATTTCCCCACAAAGCCATGTCTGGTCCTTGACCAACTCGATGCCTGTTTATCTTTTGTGAAGCTTTGTTACTTAGCAGAGTAGAGAAGATAACAGGAACAAAAGTGAGCATCTTACTTGTTTTCCCTTTTTGAATGGGTGCTCAAACTTCATTAACCATCTAGCTAATTAAGTGGGTTGTGTGAGGCTTCAGGAGAGAGGTCTCTATTGCTGAAAGCATCAGGACCCCATCAAAGATTGACTTCTCTCCGGGAAATTTGGGAAAGCTCTTCAGACAGGATTTTGTAATAATATTTTACTGAGGTCTGGGTCTAGAGAAGGAGATTTGGAATGTCTTTCCTCTGGAAGTTGGGGCGTGGCTGCAGACCCCTGCAGCAATCCCCCCTTACAATACAGAGTTGATGAAATGACCAGAGCTCTGAAGCACATCACCTTGACTCAGAAATCATCCAGTGCTGCTGTTGTGCTCTAGGCAATATCACATTTTGCTGCTGCTTCAGGTGACAGACTAGAGAAGCCCAGGACTTGATCAAAATTTGAAGAGGTGAGACAGCAAGAAAAAGGATCAATACTTAAGAATGTATAAGGAGTCCATGAAAATGTCAGCGTGCCTTTGATGGAAATTGTTTTCTTTGTTCCAGTGGGGCAGCTGTGCTTTAGCAAAGAGCTCAGATATTTACAGTGACCATTGTGTTTTTACCAGCACTTCTGGAATCTGTTCCCTCTTGAAGGCTGCATGAGCCAGGGCTGATGCAGTGCAGATTGAGAGCATTTAATTATTGAAATAGTTGGCTGAGTGCTATTTGTGAGTAAAAGGTGGTAGCTCTGGGAAGTCACTTGTTTCATGGTCATTTTTTAGTAATCGTTATTGAATGCTTTTATTTTTAATAAATGCCAGCCTGGGTGATGGGCCTTGTGATGTGCATTATTAAATAAATGGGCAGGCTTCAAAAAAGGCCATCGGGTCATGAACAAAGTTTCTGTTCCCTGTCAACTATTTAGGGAACGAAGCAAGGGGCTGAATTATTCATGACATGCTTAGTGCAAGGCAAATGGAACCTGCTGCTGTGTTGCTAGCAGTGCAAATAGTGACCTAAAATATACAAATGGTTTTCTTCTGTATTATCATGCCTGTTTTTCTTTACTAATATTTCTGGAAACTATTTAAGAAAATTAAACCCTGTGACAAAAACAAAAGTTAAATCTGCATGGTTCCTCAGGATCCTAGCACAGACCCTGCAGGGGATACTGTTTTTAAATTATTCAGTTTATGTGCTAAGAAGATAGATAAGGCATAGTGTTAATACAGGTATTCATTTTGTTCTTGTGGAGAACTTGAGGGTTTTTAAAAAAAAAAAAAAATTGAATAACTTTTGTAAAGGCTGTTTCCTACAGACAGAAACATATATATTTGTATAGCTGTACATTTCTGTGTGGGGTTTTGTGCCTATGTAAATACATAGGTGCAATTTTGCACAATAGGTGAAGTTTTGTCCTTTACACTTCTAAAAGTGTCATATATTCCAGTGCTTGGCACCACTTCTCCCTGTGGTCGTGGCTGAAACCTGATTGCCTTCTCATCCCAGGGCCAGAAGTACTTCTTGTGTTCATAGGTCCTTTGAAGTGGTAAAAACTCAAAGTACCATGATGGCTGTGTCATAAATGCCCAGAGAGTTGTTAAGGACACAGTCCTTTTATATAAATATAGCGTGGGGGGCTTATCTCATTCATATCAACATCAGTATTATATAGAATGTAAGATGATTGTAAGTTAGTTGATTACAGTACGGCTGTCCCAGCACTAAAAATAGACACCTGAGGAAGAATTCAGCATTACATTACAAGTAAAAGTACACAGCACAGAAAAGGTGGTGAAAGGAACCAGTTCCTTTATGGCTTTGTTCTGTTGTTGGGTGTTCTTTAGCCAAACTGTTGTCCTAAGGTTTAACACAAGGCAAAATATGTCTGTGGCATAGGAAAGGTGAGGCGAGATGATTTAGTGATTTCTTTCCAATGTTTGTTTTTTCTGATCTCTGTGTTTCATCAGTCTTTTCAGAGCTTGTATTGAAGCATACCAAGATGAATAAAAATTGTTACTAAATTTTTGAATTAACACTTTTTCTTTTCCTTTCTTCTTGAGCTGTTTTAGCTAGGATGCCTGAGAGGGCTTGATATTAATAGTCTGTCCTGATTAACAAACTGAACTAAACCAGAGGATTTGGGCTCTGGTGGCTGCAGGAGCTGGGGTGGAGCCGGGTGCTGTCACAAAGCTCCTGGAAGGCACAGGGAGCTGTTCATGGCACTGTGAACAGGCTGGGCATTATCTGGGATTTGCAGCTCTCCACTAGCAAAACTTATTTTTCTATTTTTTTTTTTTAGAAGCAGACTCTGTTAAAACAAGAATCATTTGGTATTATTCTAGAAATACAAAGCTAAATAAATTAAATCCTGCTTTAGTCTTGTGGATTTGGAAATTGGTTTTACATGCTTCCGTCGCATCCTGCCTGGATTAGTCTAACTCCCTTTCCCAGTTTTTGCCAGCACTGCCGCTGGAGCAGCCGTGTACAGATCACAGATTCCTGAGGAGGAATGAGGCTCATGGAGGGCTGGATCTCTCTTGTCTCTCTCATTTCCTCCTGACTTGGTGTGTCTTGACGTTAAAAAGGTTTCTCTGTGTGGGAAACAGTTAATCGGATCAGGATGAGTCACACTGGGATTAAATGTTGGCGGCAGCATCGGATCCCTTCCCCTCAGTTAACGTAATTAAGACTGACATTAAAGATCAAATTATCCTGTATCAAATTAGGTAAGTGAGAAACTCTTCGGTGAGATTCCTGCACAGGGCTGGCCCTGCCTTGCTGAGGAGGCTGTGGGGTCCTGCCAGAGGGGCCCCGAGGTGCCCTGGTGCTCCAGAGCTCTGGCTCTCCTTGCTGGAAGGTTCCTCCTTCCAGCCGGGCTCTGCCTCCCCAGCATTGTCAAAATCCGTCATTTACCAAATCACTCCAGGGGAATGCTGTGATTTTTCCAGCAGGACTGTGGAGTTGTGGGTACCAAACCTAAATGCCTTTCTTCTTGGCTGCCTTTCCTCGTGTTCTTCCCTGCAGTGCCTCAGGGAGATCCCAGGGTTCTCCCAGGGCGTCTCAGCACGGCTGTCCCAGCAAAGGTGTGGTGGCACCAGCATCTTCTGCCTTCTCAGGGGCTCCATGTGAGCCTCCTTTGCTCACGTGTCTTTGGTTTCTCCCAAAGAGGTCAATCTCTTTGAGATCTGGTCCCGTTTGCATCCTCCTAGACAAGAGCAGCTGACATTCCTGCAGCACCTCTTAGAACAGAGGGCTATTCTTTAAAAGTTTCCGTACACACTTGCTCCAAATTTATATTTTCCTCCAAAGAATTCAGAATGTTTGCACTGAAACTTGGTTACTGAGTAACCCAGCCTACCCCAAAAGAATTAACTTGAGCATTAGGTTATATATTGGCTCTCTTGGTGCATAAAGACATTTTAACACCTTTTATTTATTGTGTGTTAGACACTGGTTGCTGGCTGCATTATATTATGTGACTCTTATTTCGGCAGAGGTAGAAAACAGATTTATCTAAAGATAAGTGTTAAGTACTTGTTATGTGCTGTTATGCCAGTCATGAAGAGTGACTTTGGGACGAGAAGGGTGATATTCCATCAGTAATTGAAGATCTATTATCCCAAAGGAAACATAGTTTCTTTTTCCAGGATGAGAGCGAAGCAATTTCAGACATAGAGAGAGGGCAATAATTGCCATAAAGTTTCCTGTAGCCATACACAAAAAATTTCAGTTTCTTATGCCAGACTGTGATACAGGATGTAAATAGTGCCTCATAAAACTACTAAAAAGACAACCTAAAAGAAAAAGTGTGACCTTAGCAGGAATTGCAGGCGCAGCTATTCCAGAAGCAACAAAAGTATGTTGTACTACTGTTTGTAACCCTTTGAAGAGATGACTTGATAGTAACAGAGAATTAGTGTTCCTCTCCAGATAGCTAGGAGATGTCTTTATGCTTTTTTTGGTATTACAAACAATGCATTAACTTCTCCTCAGCTGTGGATGCTATTAAAATTTGCCAGAAAATCTCTTTTATTTTATTTTACTCCCACTGATGTTTGAAATCATGGAAACATTTGTGTGTGTTCAGAATTGGTTTGTTGTTATTACAGCTGAGAGGGAGCTGAAGGATCTCTGTTAGCACGGGTTTGAGACAGTGTTTGAACTGCCCTGGGAATATGTCAGAATACAGTAAAATCAAATGTTTTTTACTTACAGCATTACTTGAGCACTAACCTTGAGAGAAACCACATTCTACTAGGTATAGAAAATTGCAGTGAGCACTTGTTCACAAGTAATGATGAGGCTCTGGTTTTATGAAATGGAGGAAAGCTCCGTGGAGAGGTCCTGATTTGATCTTGAAGTCAATGTAACAAAGTTCTCAGTTGCTTTTCCCTGTTTACCAGCAGAATTTGAGACCCACTGGAAATAATGTCTCTCACCAGCCTTGAATACATGCAAATGTTAAAGTACAGCTTCACAAAACAGTTATCTCTATAGCTGAAAGTGAATTTTCAGAGAAGACTTAATTATTTAGGGAAAGTGAAGATTGAATGAAGACAAGAAAAGCTCCTTGATGGTATTCAATTTGCCTTTCAGAATGTGTTTTCTATAATAATGTTTTGATTTAATCAAATTCATTATCTGTATTTTATTTTTCCTTAAAAAAAGAACAAAAAATCTAAACAAAAGACAGGCGTGAATTATTACAGGAAAATTATTATGCACTGGGAATTAAAAAAGTCTGAGTTAATGCTGTTTAGACCCTTCTTTAAAGAAATAATCAAATACATTAAATTAATTTTTCCATGAATATCATGTGAAATTTTTCTCATCTTCTTATATTATTAGATTTGAGCAGAAGGGACTAGTTCACTAAATATGGATTCAGCACTTCAGTAATTTAGTAATTCAGTAAATTACTATGGTTCCTGCAGAAAGAACTAAAAAAAAACCTAATAAAAATAATTTCGAATTAAAATGAATTATAAGTATCATTTTAACCAGTATATTGACAGTCATGAAAGTGGAGCTGTGTTTCTTAGGAGTAGGAAGCCACATGATGAACTAAAGCAAATTTTGTCCTTTTTAAACGCTCCTGAGCTGTTCTCCCTGGTTTTGCCACTGAAAGGGAGCCCCTCCAGTTTGCAACCACCCTTCTAGTAATGGTCTAGATATAGAACTAGTTATTTAACTAAATCCTCTTCCAGAGCAGATTTAAACATTTTTCATTATTCTTTTTTTTCAGGTTTCCTAGTATGCACTTATTTTCCTGAATTCTCTGGAATTGTTCTGAATTTGTAATTCTGTAACTTGGCTCCTTTATTTAACTTTTCAGTATTTATAGTTAACGATGGGAATATTTTAATATTTTAATTTTGTTAGTTGACATATCTAGCATGTCTTGACACACCTGAGGAATATGGAATAACACACTTGGATTTATTTTTTGACATAGTTTCTCAGAGACAAGCCCCAGCAAGACTGAATTAGGTTATTTATAGCATTGAAATGCACTTGTTTTTTAAAATCTTTTTTTAAAAGTAGTACCTCTGTGCATAGAGGGACCAGAATAACTAAAGACTGTGAATGTATGGATTTTAAAAATCTGGTTTATGAGGTGTGCAGGCTGGGAGCTCTCTGGGGTGGTGAGTGATTTTATTTGCTCTCTATACAGTGGCTGGTGCTCTGCTCAGATTCCTCTGTTTTGAGCCACCAAAATGCCAATAACCAGTAGTAACACTGCTTTTGTTATCCTAAAAATTAATGCCTGCATGTGTAGCTTATGCTCCTTAATTTTGAATGCAGCCTTTGCTATAATTGTAGAAAATGAGAAAATTGTGAGCACAGAGTTGGAGAGAGGGTGAAGCTACCGCTGCTAGGGAAACCTTAATTGTTGAAGTTCAAGTTAAAAGGCTGAATATTCAGAATTGTATCAGTCTGCAACCCCCCTAGAACTTACTGCTTATGCCATTTAAAAATGATTGGGCACTTCAGTTTAATTTGCTTGAAGGTGAAGAGCTTATGAGACGTATTTGAACCTAGAAATAATTCTGACAGCTAATTTTTACATGCATGAAGGAGAAGTTTTATAGTGGAAACCTTGACTTTTAGTGCTGTAGAGCTGTCATAAAGGCCCTAATGATTTCTGACTTAATTATGTGTCTGAACACTTAGGCTGATACTCATTCACTACCCTTTAGAGATTCATGTCGAGGTACCAAATACTGGATGCAGTCTTTGGCTGTGAAACCTGCTTTGCTTTACCTCTCAGCCTGCTGAAATCTAGCAGACAGATTCTGTTCTTGTTAGTGTTTTACATCTCGTTTAAGCCTCCACTCACACCTCCCTAATTTATAAATAAACTGCTTAAGCGCTTTAGAGCTCACTTGCTGCTTGTGTGAAATGCTTTGGGGCAACTGTTAGGGAAAGCCCTTCTGTATTTGCAGCAACACCCTCTGTGGGCCCATCAGTGTGTTGGGTGAGTGGTTCCCAAAATGTTTTTGCAGCCCTGGGGATGCACAGTGAGTTACTGAGGTGGAGAAGAGCACCTGGACGTTCAGCAGGGCTGGACTGGAGAGGTGCTGCAGCTGCAGAATTGCCCTCCAGTGCCTCTTCTGGGAAAGGGATGTCCTAGGCTGACTTGAGAGACAAAAGAAAGTCTGACCCCACAGGACAGGGCAGGCTCATCTCTCCCTGGTTGTGGAAGCAAAATGATAAAGGAGTCATTAGCAGAAAGAGACTTGTTCTTCTCACTTAGTATCAAACCTGTTGGTTTAATAGATAAGGAGTGTGAAGTCAAAAGGTTCAGCATCCAAGGGCTTCAGGCACGTTTCTGAAAGATGGTTACCCTTTGGCTACAGTTAATTCCATTTTAAATATGTTTCTTTTCACTTAGAAAATTCAGCTAGAGATTGGATTGCTTCCCTGCTGAAAATAATTTGATTTCAGACTGCAGCAGTTTAGACGTACATAGATAGAAGGAAAATTCTTCCATAAAAGCTGCACTGTATGTAAATCATCCTGTTCAGGCAAAGAGTTTGGTGCTAAGTTGCCACTTATGTCTTAAGAGTGAATAATTTATGGCTTTGAGATGATATTTTAGGATTCTGCTGCCCATGCCTGTTTTTTAATAGCTCGTGTGTCATCCAGCTGGCACATACTCTGTCTGTGTTTGAAAGTCAATGTTAAAGTTAAAAGGACTTATTGAAACAGAGTTTTCAGACAGAAGCATGTCGTGACATTGCTATTTTTTGTGTCAGACATGCTAAATCTCATCTGAGTTCTCCCTGGGTTGCCAGAAATGGCAGTCCCAGGCTGCATGAAGCCTGTTTGGGTATGATGCATTATTTGCTGATGCTGTTTTCTTGTTTACACAAGTGGATTTGCATGGCTTGGTGCTCCAAATATTGGACTACTGAAAACCACCTGCATCTGCTGAGGTATTGAGACTACAGCTCTGGAGGCTGGCCAGGTTTCTGCAGTGCTTTTGCTTACGTGGTTGACAGCAACATCTGGTAACGCAGATGTTGAGTTCTGGAGAGCCATAATTATTCTGAGAGCAGGGAGAAGTTGTCACACGTAGTTATTATCATGCTTCTACCACAGGTATTAGTATCAAAGAGATCATTTTGTTCTTTGCTGACAGCATATGTTTTCTCAGCTTTGGAGATGTGCTAGTTTGATGCCACGGAATATGCACAGTAAAAATTATCTTCGGGTTTTTAAGCAGTTTGGAGGTTAAAGAAGACCAAAGAGGCTGTAAATGCAAAATATTTTGTTTCTTCAGAACACCAGTTTCCCTGAAATTGTCATTGCTGCCAGAATATGTTTCACCCTGTGCCCAGGAGCTCCTCATAAATAAGTGGGATGAGGGAATAAGGGAAGTGCCTTAGCTCTGAGCATCTCAGGTGTGTTAGGGTTTTGGTTTTACTTTGGTTTGGTTTTGGGTTCTTTTGAGTTATTTTCAAGTTTGTGTTTTAAAACCCCATGCTTATTTTCAGGCATAGGATTATTGGAAGGAATAAGACAGCTGAGATGTTGGGAATTTTTGTATTTACAGAGGTATTACGGAACTAATATTTGAACCTCTACTAGGAGAGAGATTTAAACTCTACTAACAGAATCGTTCTTGAATATTTAATTCAATTGGTCAGCTTGATATCAGGAATTAATCTCTATTTTTTGAAGATACACCTTTCACTGAAACAAAAGACAATTGTTACTTCTTGTTTTATTATTTTTACAGTAAATACTGAGTTTTTATGTAAGAGCTTTGTATTTGAACATCTGCACATGTGTGACTGTGCACCTTGTTAAATCCTTCCAGTCAGTTTGATGCACAGTACAAAGTTTATGTTTGCAGTAGTGACATGTAAAAATCACTTAGACAACACAAGTTTCTAATGTGGTTAGAAACAAAAGTCTGCATGAGCCCAGTGAAATGTGCTTAAAAATCTTTGCCCTATCTAGGCCAAGTTTTTTTAATCTTACACTTGCATATGACAGGTGTGAAAAGAATTTGAGTTAGAGGGACCAAATGAGTAGGCGTCCCAGGCTAAGAATGTGGAGAACCATGAAGTTCTCCTAATGTGTTATTCTGCACAGTCTAAATCTGAAATTAGTAAAAGTGATTTTATAATTGTCTGTATTTATTCAGCATTGGAAATGGGTAGTTCTTTTCTTTAAAACATAGCGTTAATCATATTTGACTAAAAATGAGGATTCTTTATTTGAACATCTGAAGTTACTTAAAATTGTTCTGGTATTTTCCAAATTTATTAGCTTTCCTGTCCGTGTAGCTCTGCAAGTGCTCAGGCAGCCAAGAGGAAAGTGAGATCACAAACAGGTCATCATTGAGTTATTTCTCACAGTCTTACTGTGCTCTCCAGACATCTGCACTTTTAGCTTTTGTCCTCAGTTCACATTTACATTTGAGGCTGTGCTTAGTCCTGGAAGAACACGGGGAGCTGCTGACTGTGCCTGATGATCACCAAAATAATGGAATGCTCTTTGTCACCTGGGGTCGTGCTTATATCGAGGTGGTTTAACCAAGCTCTCTGTGGTTCTGTGCTGTTCCATGGTAATGCCTCTACACTGCTTGGCTTTCTGGTGCCTTCGGGGTCCTCACACAGCCATTTCTCCTTCACATGCCACCATTTCCCAGGGTGAGTCGCTTCTGTTGGTTCAAATTGACTTTGGTGGCAGCGCTCTGTTGTTTTGCCGTGTGTTGCATAGGAATGGTTACCCTGAGACTCAGATTTTGTAACTCTCAGCTACGGTTTGTCGGTGCAACAAGCGTAAGCGATTTAGCGTCGTTTTCTGCCCTCTGGTTTTACTGCTGCTGGATGAAAAGGGCTGTTTGCTTTTATGCTGGTGTTTTATTTGTTGAGCACCGTGTCTTTGAACTGTACTCACACAGTGCACTGGGTCAGTGTTTAGTTT
Organism: Daphoenositta chrysoptera; assembly: GCA_013397915.1. NCBI lineage: Eukaryota > Metazoa > Chordata > Aves > Passeriformes > Daphoenositta > Daphoenositta chrysoptera. Next base: position 857,060 of record VZRO01001062.1, read on the forward strand.
CAGAAGCTTCTCGGTTTCCCTCACGTAACTGCATCGGTCGACCCTGGGTGAAAACTGGGGTCGTTTTTGCATCTTCCATAGAATGTTTTTCCCAGGATTGTATAGGTGTGTGTACCCAAGGGAATTCCCCTGCCACCTTGCTAGCTGACATGTCAACACCCTTCTGCCTTGGTCCTTCCAGGCGTTTTCTACTATCCTTTTCTCCTGGAAAGTGTGGTGTTCTTACTCCCTTCCATAATAAAGCAATTACTTGTGATCCTGACCTTCCTGCTGGGCATCTCCATATCCATAGGAGGAGCTGTGCAACTGGGAAAATCACATTTGGAAAATCAGAGCTCAATCAGGGTTTTTGTTCTGGGATGGCACTTAGTGTCTTACTAACATTTTTCAAGTAAAGTAGGAGCTCCTTCTCTGCAAACTTTTGTTTTGTTCTGTGTGCCCCGGATCATTTGAGAGCTGTTTTTAAAGACTGGATTCTGCCGGCCTTGCTGCAGCGGGTCTGCAAATTTATCAGTTGGCTTTCCTCAGGGGTGTAATTGCCAGATGCTCTCTGATGCTCATTAAACTGGAGTCAACATCCCTGTAAAATCTATAAAGATGGACTGCAATGCTGCTACTTTGAACAGGTAAACAAACCCTGTTGTCAGCCCTAAGAACTGCAGTGGCTGGAGCAGCACAGGAGGCATCTCCATTGCAGTGGGCTTCTATGGGGGGAAAAAAATAAACTAGAGAAAAAAAGAAAAAAAATTAAGTTTTCCAAGCTAACAATACTTTTTCCTGCTTATGACACTTCAAACTTACATCACATTGATGATGCAGAATATGAAACTTGAGAAAATGTGAATTTATATTTTCAACAGCAGCAATATAATGGATACCATGGTAAATTCTGCCCAGTGAGCATTAGCCTTGGTATTACGTGTAAGATAAACAAAAGAGTGCTATATATTGTACCTGTAATTTCTACTTCAGTTAAGGAAGGTGGGTTCTGAGAGTGTGGTAGCAGAGCAAGCTCTCTTCAATCCAATTTTTCACTTTCCTCATTGAAAGAATGTTCTGATTTCCGACAAAAATTGCGTAAGAATCTTAAAGCTTAAAATATAATGCAAGGTTAAATTGTGTCAACAGCAAACACCTTTGAAATAGTTTACTTTTTACCTGAGAAATTAAGAAAATGTTGAAATGTGTATTTCATAATGTAACTATGCCGAATTTTATAAAAGGCATGGACAGCAACCCATAACCCTGTTAATTAATTAAAAACAGCAGCAACAAAAAGGTGAGAAGGTAAACAGGAGACCTTTTCAGCATCGTCTCAGCTTTCCCAGTTAAGACTTAGCCCCGCTTCTGAAGATCAATAAACTTCACAGATCAGGCATGTAATTGAAACTGCCTCCTGTTCTGAGCCAGTGCCAAATGCAGCAGAGCATTCTCTGAGCACTCACAGTCAATAATTATGGCTCACTTAAGGGTTGTATTATGCCTTGAGGTGTTTCTGACTCTTCTGCAAAAAAAATTTGGGTTTTTTTTGGTCAGGCAAATGCATATTTTCATTAATCACCTAAATGCATCATTTCTTCTTAAATGTTGCATAGCTGATCTTCACGATATTTTTATTAAAAGGGGGTGGGGGAGAAGCTTTCATCCATCATTTTTGTGATACATTTGCATAAACAGGGGGCTAATTGGGTTTAATTGGTTTAATTGGAGAGCACAAGGAGCATAAGTGGCTTGTGGTGGCAGAGGTGACATCTCCTGGGCACGTAGCACCTTGCAGGGTCCTTTGCTCCATTTCCAGCAGCACTGACCAGGTCACTGGAAGCCTTGGAGATGCTTCCCTCAGAGAAAACTTCTGGCCTCGTGTCACAAGAAAGCTTTGCCCCTTGTAGACTCCAGTGTTGCTCTCCAGTCACACAAAACCTTTAATGTTTGTTGAATCTTTCAGAGCCAAAGCCAGACTTACCCTGGGTGCTGTTGGAAGCTGCTGATCCATGGAGCTCTTGCAGTTATTTCTTTCCAGAACTTAGTTATTTCAGGCTTTATTAATGATACTGGTGTAGCTATTTCCCTCTACTTTTGCTTGAATTGCAGATCATGTGGAACCATAATTTAATACAGAACATTATTTAATGAAACAAACGTTTTTTTATCGCTGACCTGTGCTGTGCTATTCCTTTAATAAGCAGCTGTTCCCTTTTGAATCTGTAGTGATTGGTTTATTACTGCTGATTTTAAAAAGACAGCAAATATGTCTTCATATTCCATTTAAATATGGAGACAGCTTAAATTCAAACAGATTACTTAAAAAGCAGATGAGAAGTTCCTTACTGCATATTCAGCTCATGCAATGAGTGCACAAAGTCCAAGAGACTGCTTGTTTTGACAGAAATAACCTTTATAAGCTCATTTGAAATTTTCTTTAAACTATTTCCTTTTATCAATACACATCGGATTTTTATGGATTTCAGAGGGATTTGATTTTATTTTGTAGTTGGTAACATAATTGCTAAACTACCTTTGGTGATCAATAAATCTGAAAATGAGAAATCTTTTCTCTCCTTTTTCCTGCCGTTAGCCACATTGACATTATTAATTTAAGAAAACCTAACCAAAACAAACAAACAAAAAAAGTACTTAGTTTAATGAATAAACTGTATTCAGGTGAATAATTTGGAAAATTATCAGCAGAACACATGTATAATAATCAGTTGATGTGCTTTCATTGTAATATGGATATTTGAAGTTAACATGGTGTGGATAAAACCTGGCTAGGTTGTTGCATATCCTCTTTCAGTTTTAATCCTTACCTCTTCATATGTGTGTATATAAGAGTATTATTTTCTTCTGGTTTTAGTTTTAATACCACTTTAAATGAGTACATTTATTTAAAACTTTTTTAATTTTCTTTTTCCAATATCTAATCAGAAGTATTGAATGTTTCATATTGGCAGCTTTAGAAAATTACAGCCTCTGAAAATTCTCTGAAACTATTTATTCCAGGTAACATTTATTCTTGCTCTTCTCTGGAAAGAACTCTTAGTCACCAGGAGGGTTTTGGTAACTTTTTTTTCCTGCTTCTTGACTGCTGCCGACGCTTTTGTGAACTTCATGGGCAATGAAAGGAATTTTGAGCTGAATTGAGAGACCCATGCTTTTTACAACTCTTTGATGACATACTGATATCCTAAATTCTTACTTCACTCTTTGTTTACTCTGGAGTAATTATTAACATTTTTGGTGGGCTTTGTGAATTAGATGTGGATTTTGTTGTTTTTTCTTTTTTATTTTTTCCTGAGACAGTTTATGTTCAGATGATCCTGAATTGAAATGAGGAGCACTGGAACCCACAGCTGTTAAAATCATAACAGACATTGATGGTTCAGCTCCTCTTCGATCTCCAGGGTTTGGAAGTCAGAGTCTGGGTTTAGCTGGAGTGTCACACAGGAAGGCACTTATTTCTCCAAGTCCAAGAATAAGGACTGTGTGTGTCAGAGCTTTGATGTGATTGACCTTGATTTCCAAGTGATTTGGAGAGTGAGGGGAAACAATGGTTTTCCCTTCTTTTCTTAGTGAAAAGCTGATTGAAATTTTGAAAAATTACGTTTTGGAGAGTAAAAGGGTGGGTAACACGTTTAATAATACTTAGTTGTTACTGCCATTTCAGTTTTTGACTGAAATTGAGACTTTTGCCCACTTTTTGGCTCTGTACTGCCTGAGTCACTAACACACCCTGACTGTATAAAATTCACTGGGCTCATAATTTGTATTTAGTGGAAAGGTCACACTGGAAATCTTCATCTAAAAGGAAGAAAAGTTTTGTTTTTTCTGGTTGCAGAGTCCTTGGGCTTGTTCAGCTGCAGTTGTGTGTATCTGTGGTGGCAATGGGCTGTCAGCACAGGTGTCATAAAAAGTGAGGCCAAACCTGTCAGACACACATCGAGGATATATCTGCTTTTGAAACTATCAGTCTGGAGGAGGCTGATAAGACAACCAAAAGTAATCTTCAGCTGAGAAAAAAGAGAGAGAATAGCAGGATTTAAGACGATAGGGGAGAGGTGAGGTAGACAAGAAAGGAAAGCTTGGGCATGACAGGTTTGTAGTTCTGGTGTTAATAAATAAATCCCACCTCACACAGCAACGTCTCTCCCTGGTAATCCCAGAGTGGCATCCCAGGAGCCCAGCTGGCACCTGTGTGGCCTCGTCCCTGCTGGTGGCTTTTTGTTCTGCTGGCACCCTGCTCTCTGGGAAAGGGAAGCAGGGGTGGGCATTTGGGTCAGCCCATTGCTGCTTCACCTGAGTGTAGGTCCCTGCCCTTCCAAAGGGGAGAGGTGCCAGGAGAGAGGCTGTTCATAACTGAGCAGTGTGTGATGATGGTCAGGAAACCAAACTATTGTTGGTGTCCTGATCTGTCCCTGAGTTGCTTCAGACTGTCCAGCCCTGGAGCTGGTTTGGGTCACAGCTGTAGGGACAGGGATGTGCGTGGTACCTGCACCCCAGGCACCAGGATCTCCAATCAACACGATTTCCTTGGCTGCTTCCTTGCAGTTCCTCATCCTCCATAATGGTTTGGATGTGTGATGCTCACCTAAGGCATGTTCAGTGTTTTGGGAAGGGGGTCAGATGATTTTATTTTACCAATTGATTTCTATATTTTCCTCCCTACTCTTTAGTTAGTGCTCAAAGTATTTCTTGTACGTTTACATTTAGTGGGTAGTGATGAGTCACTGTCTGGTGCTGTCCTATCACACCTGGTAAAAAATTACACCTGTTTCTTGTAGATAAGGCAAGAAACAAATTACTCTGGGGTGCCTTTCTCTGACACTTCATTTGTCTTCCAGACCGTGCAAGGGTAGTTACCTTCATGCCAAAATTAATTATGGGCAGCTCTGGAATTGCTTAATCTGTCAGAAGCAACAGGAGAAGAAAACATTTTATTCAGTTCCAGAGACTGGGTGAATAAGGAATAGATGGGAGTTTTCCAGACATAAATAGAAGTTTTCTCACTCCCATTTTCAGCTGAATCTGAGTTATCACTGAAGTTGTTATAATTTTTGCTTTCATCAAAATTGCTTTACTGTGTCTTAAATTAGCAGGGTCACGCTATAGCAGATGGTTGAAGAGTTAAACTGTTTTCCCTTTTTCTGCAGTCAATTTATTCACAATGTATACAACAAAGCTATACACTCCTTGCCTCGCTCTCTGTTTCAAGAAAGAAACGCCTTTTGAACGAATAAATCTTGCATTGGCTGGCTACCATCTCCTAATCTAAAGACTGTAACTGGTAACTACATAAATTACTGTTATATTCTCAGCACAGTTTCAAATGAATGACTTTATTCCTCATAAAACCACTGCTGTATGGCTTTTCCACCAGGAAGGGCGTGCGAGGGACCGCTGGCTGTGTCCTCCTGCTGCTGGCCCAAACACTCCCTCCAGTCTCAGTGCAGACACTCACTTTAAACGATATTGATTTGTTTGGAGTGAGCCAGGAGCCATGGGAGGGGTGGTGGCTTTCCCTGCTGGTTCCCCTGCCAGTGCCACATGATGTGCCCTCCATCTGGTGGCAGGAGTACGGCGGGAAAGGGAAGGAGTGAAAATGCATTTACAGGGAGAGGTAAAAGCCTTTCACTGGCTGTTGATTTAACAAGGTAATATCCCTGCAGCCAGAAATTAAATTGTTAGCCTAGGGGTTTTCCAGAATAGGCTTGTTGTTTAGAATAGTTTTCTTTATATTATAGCGAGCGAGAGGGGTTTATACATCTCTCATTATATCCTTTTCCTCTCCTCGGTGTAAATCAAAGCAGGGTTTGGCTCAGGGTTTGCAGTGCTCCAGACCCCTTTGGTTTTCTCCTCTCTTCACACAAACACAGCTCCCGTGGTGTGGCATGCAGCAGCTGTCCAGCAAGCATGGGCTGTAAGGGAACAAAATATTATTCCAAACACTGCTTTTATTTATTTTCACTGTGCTCACGTGCCTAGACCAGAGAAGTGCAGCCATTCCTGGCAGCATCCAAAGCCCTGGGTGTATTGAGTGTGCCCTAGTGGCTCTGTGCCTGCTGAATCCTCTGAGCTGCCAGCAGAGAAGGGACCCAAAATGCAGCAGAGCTGGCTGGCAGTGAGTGACATTGCAGTTGGGACCCTGCAAGTGACATTGCAGTTGGGACCCTGCAAGTGACATTGCAGTTGGGACCCTGCAGTGGTGGCCCAAAGCTGCTCATCGCTGGCAGTGTGGGGAGACACCCGACCAAAGGCACACCAGACCACATCCCTTTCTGTGACTGTCTCCCTGCCCTAATTTTTGTTTTTAATATTGCACAAAGCAGTGTTGTCAACACCACAAGGCAAAGTGATTCATCTGCTTTCTGTTGTTACTTGCTCAAGCAATGAAAGTAATTATATCTAAATGGGAATACTTTTTAATTTGTTATCTGACTGCTGAGTGTTCTCGGTTCATTTCTGTTACGTTTTTCTTTGTAATCCTAACAGCTAAAATATTTTTTAATAGAAGCTGAAAATCTGACATCGTCACAGTATTCCAGGAGCTAAGACTTGAGATTAAATGCAAAAGAGATTTGCATGGCTGGAAACTTCTTATTTGTTGCTGTAGGCACTTCTATAGGAGTTTGGGAATAAAGCTGGGGGAAAAGGCTCCACTGTGAACCACGCGTGACATTTCAAGTACTATTTGCTTGTCTGAGTAATATCCTATAAAAATCTTGCTGATAGTTGGTCACATTACATGGATATGCCTAAAAGGAGAGTTGGTAATGCACAACAGGATCTTGGCAGCGTGTTGTGCCTTGAGCTTTTGCTCCTCTTCTCCAGCTTCTCTTTCTGAAATTGCTTTAAAAGCTGTATTTTACATGTTTGAAGCACTGACTGGACCTTTTTTTGGCGATTAGCCAAAATTGTGCTGGGTATTGTGAGGAGTAAAAGCATCGATACAGTCAAGGATCCCAAAACCCTTCTGAATGTTTTAGTTACCACTTCTTCCTGAGTGTGCCTGGATTAGGAGATAGAAAAAAATCAGTCTTAAAATTCTTGTGATACTGATAGTCTCCCACTCTCAAAAAAACATATTGCCTCCTTGTGATTGTATGTGTGATGCCACATTCATAATGCACCCATCCGCTGACAACTGCAACCTTTCATTTTATTAATGTTTCTAATGATAAACTTGGCAGGAATTATCTGATAATCCAACCTGTTATAATATGAAATCCTTGATTGGATGTGGGTAATCAGATTAAGTTCACCTATCTGTCTATTTCAGGCCCTTTAAAGCTTTTTATGTAAGTGGCTTCTATGGTTTTGGGTGTATTATTTTTCTGGTTTTAGTTATGTAAGGAAGATGTATAAAAATTCAGTAGTTGTCTACTGAGGGAGGCTACTTAGAAGAAAATATTTTGTACATCAGTGGTCCACCTGCTTTTGGAGTGTGGGCAAAGTACTAGTTAGGTTGCTTAAAAGAATTTTGTACATTAATGGGTCATAAATACATTTTTGATAGAAACTAGTGTCTCTTTGAATTGATCAATTCCTGTGAGTACTGCAAAAGAATTACAGTTGGTTGTGCACTGGAAGATCGTTGAAGCATATGGCAGTAATGCTGTAATTTCTGTAAGCATTTGATGGGGTTTTGTACTGTGAATGTCTCTGTCACGTTATGGAACTGATGAGTGTGAAGATAGCACGTAAAATGGCTTTGATTAATTTAAACTCTACCCTTTGTGTGGTACCATAACTTTGGGGCCTTTAGCACAGGGGCACAACTTTGCTCTGTAATTAACCCAGAGAGACAGAGTTCAACGTGTGTGAGGTGATCCTGTAATTTTGTCACGTTAGGAGCTTACATTAAGTTTTTGACCTTGATAGATACTGGATTTTTTTAAAAAAAATATTTTATTTTTACTGAAAATTCCTCTGTAATCATCTAGCAGCAGCTGAAAAGCTGCTGTGGGTCTCTGTGCCAGGCTGTGGTGAAGGAGGCTGGAGCAGCCCGGGGTAGCTAAATCTCCTGGGGTTTGTGCTGCAGCTGGCAGGAGACAAGTGGAGCTGCAGCTCCAAGTGTTCAGGGGCAGGGAAGGAAGCTTGTGCTCCAAACATCGTGCTGTCATCAAGATTCCATCGAAATCCTCTGGTGTTCTGCAGTCTGCCTTAAACTGGGAGACAGCAGCAGCAGATTTCGGAGGTGTCAGGCTCCTTCCAGTCCCAGCACGGATGCTGTGCACACACAAGCACACGCATGTGCACGGATTACCACTTATTCCTCTGGGTTTATGTGTGTTCTACTAATCTCTCTGGCTTCTCAACTAAGAAAAAATGCAATTGTGAAAATCTGCTTTTACAATTAGATGTTCATGTAAGAGACCTGTGCATTTATAGGAAGAAAAGTAGATATTTTCCTCTTGCAGTCAGTGTGGTTCGGGGTTTATCCTTAATTTGGCAGCATGTTCAAACCTGTATATTAACAACCATTATTTCATGCATCATTGTTCTGGAATACAAATGGATAGAAATGGTGTACCTTTGACTGCCTTTAAATACAGTTTTTGCCTTTTCATTTGCCAATGCAGATGTATTCTCTGCATTTTAAAAGCAGATGTTGGCTATTGGAAGCTGATTCAATTTTAAGATATTGTCTACTTCATTACACACAGACTGCTTGGTCTCATTTTGTGTCATCTGCTGGCCATTTACTGAGTATTTAACCTGGTTGCTGGAGTCCTGCAGTTTATTTTAGCTTATTAATAGCACTGCTTTACAAAGGTCAGGCCCATTCAGCTAGAAGGTTTTGATGTGCTGGTTTCATTTCAGGAAACAGAATAGCCAGTGCCTGCTGTGGCTGCCCAAAAAATGCTGGAAGAGAACTTGTGTTGGATGGTGGCTTGTTAAATAATTATAGTTGGTCTTAGGGAGTGGACTTGCTGCACAAAAATATTTTCCTGTGTAGTGGATTAGCTCGATTAACAACTATATAGTGTTTAAATTGTGTAAATAATCCCCCCCGACCGTTCTGGTTGTGGTGGGTTCATTTTTCCATCGGCACAGCTGAACAAACAGGAATTTTCAGATGGAGGCAAAGGGGTGGGGAAGGGCTTGGGACAAGGATCCCTTTAGGGGAAGCTGGAGGTGGGGGGGTTTATTTGGATTGGTTTATTTGGGTGGGTTTTCAGTACTGATAAGGCAGCAGATATTGGAAGGCAGAGGACTTGGGCTCTTGAGAGTTAGGGCTGTGACCTGAGTGGGTGGAAAAGGATGAACCTTTTGGGTACTGTCTTGTCCTTAGAAATACCCAGTTCTGCAGATTGCCAGTGTCCCACGGGAAAATGTTCTAACTGAGGAGGAAATAGTCTTAACTATACTTAAGTCTTGAATAAAACTCCTGCTTAGGTGACCTAATTTTCAGTGCTCATCATTTTTAATTCAAAATTTTATTTATTTATATGTCTAAATATGGATCTGAGATTCTAATGTTGATTATCCATTTGAAAAAGTAAAAAGAAATCTTGGCTGTGGCTAATTTGATTAATTCAGTCTTTCCAGTTGCTGAGAGGTAGACTAAATGCACAGCTAGAGAGGGTAATTTTGTTGATGATTTAAGAAATGCACCCTAGCAATGTAGCGTATAGAAAGCCATAAAGCTGTTGTTTTCTTCATATAAATGTGTCATTAAATCACATTTCCTAATATTAGTGGCCAAGGTGAAGAGAAGATAAGATGATGCAAAGCAAGATTATTCTTATTTTCCACCTCTCAGCTCTCTCACATCTGCCTTGCGTAACAGAATTATGTAAAATTTTATAATTACTCCCCACCCACCAAAAAACCAAACAAACCCAAATAATCCAAACCTTAAATTATCTGGTTTTTGTTCCACCAAAAGAAAGATGCTGTATTAGCCATGAAGACTGAGTGATATTGTTAAATAAAATTTAGGACCTAATTATTGAGGTAGAAAAATACTTTACTCAATTTTATACAAATTTGTACCTCTTGCTAGCCTAGAGAAACAACCTGTGGGCACAGACTGCCAAGTCACCTCAAGTGACATCACTTTTATCTAAAACTTTAAAATCTGAATACAAGGTGGGAAAACACTTCCAGCAGCTAGGCTACTCCTCTCCCCACTCACCATCTGGATATTGTGAGTAAATTATTTTTATAAGCCAATGCTTTTGGAGTGTTTCTCTTGTGATATGCAGGATGAAAGGCTGGGGGAGGCAGACGTGGTCCAGCTCCCCTGTCAAGTTGAATTCTTTCTGTCTTTCTCCACTCAAGGTGTATTTGCCTCATCAGTCATTTATTCAGTCCCAAGGCTCAAATGCATTATATTATTTGTTTGCTGATCCTGTCAGCTTAGCACACAGAGTAATATGTTATAGGGGAAGAGTGGGCTGGAGCTGACAGGGGACGTTGCAGGAGTGAAATGTGGTGATGCAGGAGAGCAATGTGAAGTCATCAAAGACTGGGATTACCAAAGTTGGCAGTGGGAAGGGGAGGATGGTGAGAAGTGGTAGAAAAGCTCCCAAGAATGTTAAAAAAAGTGTGTGACTTGAGGTGAGCCTCCTTCATGCCCACATCCCAAAGCTAATCACAAAACCTCAGAAAGGACGGCAGGCACAGGCAGGGTTTGACAGTCCTGACAGAGTAGAGTTCACTGAGAAAGATAAAGAGGAAAACTTTATCATGATTCCCAGTGCCTGGCACATATTTGGGTGACTGGAGCCTTTTTGTGCTCCCTCTGTGCATACCCAGACTGTGCATTGATACAGCATTTCCACCAATTGCTAAGGAAATTTGCTGTTGCAAACAGTCTATAGAAAAGATGATCCTACAGGCAATTCCAAAGAGAAGCTTAAGTCTTTTCACTTTCCTAAATCCTGTCGGCACTCTGGAAGATATTGCTTACATAAATATCACAGCTAATATTGTATTTCGTTGACAAAACTATTAGCTTCACTAAAAATATGCTCAGCATCTTCCCTTGTGTTCTCTATTAAAGTGATTTTTAAAAAAAAAAAAAGTTTCTAAGGCTTAACCACATGTGATACTTGTTTTAATTGGAGATCAGATTTAATAAAATCCACAATTTGTTTCACTCAGTATTGCATGCACTTTCAGATTGCATTTGCTTCAGTAGGAAGACTCACAGTAATGTACTTCTTCTCCTTTTTGCCTTCTACCTTGCCCAGGTTGCTCAGGTCTCATAGTAACTGTTGCTTGTAGAGTAAATTTTAATGCAAAGCAATTTGCTGAAGCAGCTAACCAAAATTCAGAAGTGAGTGCTGTCCTAGTTGTCCTTGTGTCTGCTCTGGAAGAAACTGAAGGAGTTGATCGAAATTTAGCATATATATTTTGGTTTAAAAGGAAAATGATTTTAATTGTGGTTGGGGGAGAGCTTGCAGCTGGTGCAGGGGTGAGGTGTCACTGCCCCGTGGCACTGAAGGTGTGGACACTGCACAGAAAATGTGCAGAAAGAAAAGCCTCCAATGATTTGTCATGAAACAGAGCAACTGCTCCAAAATAACGTCCACGCATGGATTTGCACTTGTACAATTAAAATCAGTTTATTGAAGTAAATGGGTGCAGAATCCGTGACTGGCTGTTGCAGCGTGCTGCTCTGAGGAATAAATGCACGTGAATTGTTGAGTCTTTCACTGTTGTGTTTTTCTCTTTCTGGCAGAATTCTGCCTGCAGTGCAAGTGCCAGTGGGTAGGCAGCAATAAGGGCTGTAAATCTGAACCACTTTGGGGGTGAGTGGAGGAAGAAGTTGAAGAAGGGACACGATATCCATTAGGCTGCAGTGAAACACTCACTGGGTTCCTGTATTTGCTAAGTAAGGTAGATTTGTTTTCTGAAGTTTTCCAATAAAACACAAAAATTCAATTTATCTTCAGTTTTCCCAAAACTCAGACTTTACAGATACCTCTGTTGTAGTGCCTATTGCTTTAGGTATAGTTACAATTCTTCAATTTTTATTTTTTTTTCTGTTCATACAGTTTCGATTGTAGCTACACTGCAAAAGTTTTGGTTGATGTTTTCTTAGTCCCCTGCTTAAAAAATCTGAAGCTGCTCTGTATGGTTCAGCTTGATTGAATATATTTAGACTTCGAACCCCTTACTGGTTTTTCCATTGTGATATTTATTCGTTTTATATGTCAGTGAATGTGTCATATCTGTTAATGTCACAGATTCTTAAGAAACTTGGAGGTGAAATGTTGTGCCTGTATAATCCACGTGGGTAGTTTGTTACCAAGAATATGAGTAGTCATGTCATGCTAATAACAAATAGACCATCTGCCTCCCACAGTTCCTCCAGCTACTTGATAGTTTAATAGATGATTTTCTCTTCATAGTAGATGTAAGAAGCAGTGCAGCATGGCCACGACAATATTTTTTTTCTGCAGTGGAGATAACTTGCCTGTGTTCTCTATGTGAGTACCCAGTGAAAACCTGCTCCACTGATGGATTCCTGAATCCTTTTTTGTGTCCTCATGTCTGTCTGTGGCTTCCTTAACACACCACATTGACAGCAAACTCAGACTTGTAATCTATTTGCAGAAAGCGAGACAGAAAAATGTACAGAAGTTTTCTGTTGATACATATGTAATGACTCTGCTTTTAATTTTTTATTTTTTTTTTTTTTTCTGAAATTGCAAATTGATACTGCAGCTCTGGACTAGAGCATTTTTACTGTCTAGCACCAGCCACCCCACTCTGGCCTTTGGGTTGAACCATCCCTGCCCTACAACATCCATTTGTCCTGGCAGGGAGCAGTTCAGGTGATTGCACATCAGGTTGTGCTCAATAGCAGGGGGCATTTTTCAGCCTTGATTCCAATTCCTGAGCATCTGTGTATTGCTGTTGTCTTGGCCTTTTGTCTGTGCTTTGTTTGCCTAAAACTGGGCTTTGAAATTTTTGTTAGATTTTTAGAGAGCTTGAAAGTGAGTTAGTGTAAGTTTTACTCCCTGAAATCAGCAACTGCTGTTCTGAGGACACACTGTGGGGTTTATTTTATTTTCAGCTGGAGAAGGGCCAGATGTCTGAGGGAAGTCTGGGACAGGCAGGGAAATATGGATAAATAGATGGCTTTGGGGGGAGTGAGGTGCTCTTGGGCATGCCAGTGACAACAGGGAACGTTGAATACAAAACATGTTGAAGGAAAAAGTGGAGAAGGAGAGGTCAGGTCCCTTTCCTGTCACTTCTAGAAATCTCTGCACAGTGACACACCTACATTTTGCCATGTGTTATAAATGTGCCCCTCAGGGATGTGTGGGCTTTACTGAGGGTGCTAGGAAGAGGTGAAGTAGATCAGCCTTAGAAGGGACAGAAGGGACCTTTCTGTGTGGACCAGAAGTGGATTGTGCAGGTGGTTTCAAGGGATTTGCTGTTCTGAGAGCAAACTTACAGAGTTCTCATTGCAAATGGAATGACGATTTTGGAAGCAAAATCTCAGATCAGCTCCAGACTTGACATCAGTAGAGGCTTAGAACTGAGCAAGCAAACACTTTGAATTTTGCCTGCTTTAAAAGTTTATCCTTCTGGTGTCCATACAGTGAAATCTGGTGTGGGGCAGACAGAACAATTCTGGAAGTCTTGCACTTAAGCCTGGTTGTCTTTTTGGGAACTCTTTGGTTTTTGGGGGACAGGTGAATGCACTTTTAACAGTGGATTCTCAGCACTTTGAAAATCTGACCTGTTTTATACAGTTCATAAAGATGTATTCAGGACCATTCCTTCTTGAAGCAAATGAGTGATGAAATGATGAGGCCTCTTTGAGGTCAGCAGAGCTGAAGGAGTCGATGAACTTACTGGAGAGGTACAGAGTTGAAATCAAAATAAAGGACAGCAGAGAGATAATAACTGAATTTTATGGAGGCAGACGAGAATTGGATACTAATCCTTCATATTCAGTGCGAATGGCATATTCAGAGTGGCCTTTTGTTGGACTTCTGCTTCAGGAGGACTGGGGACAGGCTGGAAAAGGGCCAGAAGAGGTGAGGGAGGGCAACTGGAGATTTCAGGAGCAGTAGCTCTTAGGAAATGATAAAAAGACAGAGGAAATTTGATTTTAAAACAAGGTAAGTTGTGGGAAGGCCATAGGAGCAATCCTTAAGTATGTAAAAAAAAAAAAAAAAATTGCAGAGAGAAAAAGATTAGTCTGTTCTCAACATGAGTGTAGGAAAGGAGAAAATGCAGTGTGTCTAAATACAGCAGGGTGATTATTTAGGATGGACAAGAGGTTTATATCTTTGGAAAAGGGCAGGAAAACAAATGCCTGGAGTGGCAGTGGGGTGAGCTGAGCCTGCCTCAAACCAAATGATCTCCTGTGGCCTCTTCCCAAGCCTGTCTTTATAAGATTTTATGCTTGCTCCTTTGGAGAGAGCTTTTAGTTTATCCACAAGCAGTTGGATTTGTGGTACAGTGTAAATAACTTCGGGACAGTGTTTTGGTTATCAGTGCTGATTTCCTCAGTTGTATATTAGAACTGAAGGGTCACTTGGAAGCTGTCAGCGTTTTCAGATAAAAACAAATGCATCTGAAACACAGTTCAGCTGGTGGGATGGAGATTATCAGAACTAAAGCATGTGACGTGGCATTTGTGATAACACTTTTCTTACATAAGCATGTGGAGATGGTATTTTATCCTTTCTCCCCCTCCCCCCTTTTTTTTTCTTTTTCTTTTAATCTGTAGTTTTCGTTTTAACCAATACACTCTACTGAACTTTTAAATATTTTTGTAAAATATGCAGGCTGACATATCAGCTAGGAATCTTTGCAATTCTATTAGAATTTCACTGGTAAATTAACATATACTGATAAGAAAATGAGGCTGGTAACAGGAAGGCTACATGGCATCATCTTGTGGCTGTCTTAGGTTTTCCTGTATATAAGGTTAACTTCCTGAAACTCACAAAAGACATTAAAGTTTTTTATGTTCTTTTTAAATTCAAAAAATGAAACATTTATTTGGGGATTTAGCTAATTCGAACTAGTACTCAATCTTTAAATAATAGGTAGCTTTTCTAACCATTGCTAAGTTGTGGTTTTGGTTTTTGTTTTTGTTTTTTTTTTTTTTTTTTTTTTCATTTTGGGTTAGCATGCTCTCTTAATTCCTCATTGTCCTTCGAGAACTGGGGTATTATTTAAAAGTTAAATCATACAGTTCCAATAAAGATGTCCAGTGTCATCAAAATGACACATTCAGTGTAATTACTTTAGACTTCACAGTGTAATCTAATGATTGGCAACTGAAAGGAATAAAATACTGCCAGTTGAGCAGACTTGAGTTTTTTTGGGTGGTTTTTTTTTTTTTTTTTTTTTTGATCAGCAGATTTCCTGTATAAAAATCAAGGTTTCAAGGGGTTTTTTTTGATCAATAGGTTTTCTGTATAGAAAAAGAACAATCCACTGCTATTCACATCCCCACAGAAACGGTCTCTTGCTGGAAGTAAACCTAATTGTCTCCGACAGTAAAAGGAACCACTTGGACTTGATTATGCAGCTGGTCACATTTTATTGAGACACTGACATATTCCCCGTGGTCTGGGAAGAAAAGCAGATTCTATCATGGTGAAGTTTTGCTGGGTCAGTGCTCTGCAGTGAATGCAGGGTTATGTGCAAACACTCTCAAGGTGAGGGATTGTCTTTGTCCCCGTCCTCCTTCTGCTGGGGCATCGCCCTGGGCACTGTAACCTGCTGGAAAATGCAGGGCACAGCTGCTGGGAGCTGCTGCTGCTCCTGCCTTAGGAGAAAACACAGTAAAACCCTTTGGTAAATAATTAGATCTATAAGCTTTGAATAAAATTATTTTCCCTTTGCCGTATTTCAACCGGAGGCGAAGATATCCTTGTATGTTCAAAATAAAGGTTTAGGTTAAATCATCCAGGTTATTTAAAATGCTTTGGATGGAATTGTGCAAAGATACAGTCTGTGATGTTATGAATGCACACAATCCTGTGTACCATACAGCAAAACCTGTTTCTTGTGACCGAAATTTAGCAACTGTGAAAGTTAGTAAGGAAAAGTAGTTTTGGGCATGTTCCGGGTTGTGAAAGAAAACGGCATCATTTTGAGAGATCATTTTTCAAACAAGAGCTCCTTTAACAATAATAATAATAAAAGAGGTTTCATGTGTAGCTGTCTTCATTGTGTATATATTTTGAGAGAACTTTTTTTACCAACAGCTCATCTGTTGAGAGCAATTTATTGTAATAAATAGAATAAATGTATGAGGAGTAGATCAGTCCAGATTGTGTTAAGTATTTGAAGTTTTGTGTTAGGGAGAAGCAAGGTTTCCTTGCTTTGCTAAAAGGAAAGTGTGCCATTTTTGTAACCAAAGGGAACATTGGAACATGGCAGTGACTTCTTTAGAGCTGAAGTACACAATGTAAAAGTTATTTTCTCTCTCCTCTTTCTGTGGAATGAAGTCTCAGGATCTTTGAAATAGTCCATTTGAGGGATGGGAGATGTCATTCTCCATATTAAGGGTTCTGTGGTTCATTAACGATTCTTAAAATGGATAGTTTTTTTGGTTTTGTTATGGTTTTTTTTTTTGGTTTTTGGGTTGTTGTTTTTTGGGGGTTTTTTGTTTGTTTTTGTTGTTGTTGTTGTTGTTTTTGTTTTTGTTAACGTTCTTCCAGAATGAGCAGAGAGAAATGCTAAATGACATTCTCATCCATCTCTGCACTGGCTCTGTCCCTGCCTACCTGTCCCCCCTTGAGTGATTTGCTTGTCTCATGTTGGCCCTCTGATGTTCTGAAGTATTTGGAGGATTTGGATGCTGGCTAGATGTCACAAAACTGACATCCAGATCTCTTAGAAAGCTCTGGAAAGCCCACCTATGGCCAATTCATGACTTTGCAATGTTTAGTGTAGAGGAACAACAAATCACTTGTTTTCCAATAAACTGTGGAATCAGAGAGTGAGAGAATCAGACATTTTTCAATGCCTTCCACCATCTGCCTTGAATCCAAGTTTGGCTTGCAATCATGATGTTGGAAAGTGAGATTTGAACTATCCCCACGAGTTTTATTTAAAAAAAATATAAAAGGCATTTGACTGATGTGATGGGTAGGAGCAATAAGCTTGGCAGTCCTGTAGTGAAAAAACATAAATGTACAAAATATCTAAGCTTGGGAGCCACCAGGGGCTGAGATCTGAGTGTTCTTCAATCCCATGGCAAAGAACTTCTCAGGAAAACGAGAGGTTTGCCCTGCAGCAGTTCTGCATGAATTTATACCACGAAAGGAGAAGATACACATGGTCAGGTACCCCTGTGAAAGTCTAATACCCAGGTGGACTTGAACACAGTGCAAAAATGCTATAAAGTTTTGTTTCAAGGCATTCCTCTGTTTTCTCATAGTATGACTTTCTAAAGAGAGAGTTTAAGCCCCTTTTTATTGGAAATACCCAAAAGCCACAGTACACATAACATTTAAAAAAAAAAAAAAATTCTAAAGTTTTTTTTTGCTGGAGAACTGCACAACCAAATCTACAGCCAGCGTTCTGTTATCTGACGTTCTGTATTTTTTATGATTTCAGGAATTAATTCAGTGTCTCTGAGAAGTAAAAGCTGCCATAAATCATAGTCCTTCTTGTTAAAAGCATGAATTGTGCTTCTCTGTGTTAAAGCATGTTAAAATCTATATTGTAGGCCCTATGTAAAATTCGTGGTGCAGATGCAGCTCTGTAAATATTCCCTTAGATAGCAAAAGCAGTAAGTTGTTACCCAAGAATGAGTTACTTATTATTATTATTGTTATTATTGCTAGAAACATGCTCAGAATATCCATAATGTGTGAAGACTGATGGCAGATGTGACAGAGGACATTTCACAGATCAACTTCTGCAGCAGATGCTGGTGACCTTGCCATGTAACCTGAAGAGCCTGAGGTGCCTCAGGATCCTGCAGGCAACTGTTTGTGCCATGAGCATGTTTCTCTCACCTCCTGATAAATATTTATCCTCTCTTGCACCTGAATTTATTTATTTATATATTTTGGGAGCAGCAAATTTGTGGCCATCAGTTCAGACCACGGGAAATCCAACCGGGCAGGTTGGAGACCAGCCCAGCGGAGCGCCCTAATTAACAGGAAGATGTAATTAAAATTTAAGCAGATGTGGCTTGGGCAGGTGGTATTTCCTGAGTGTTTCCTGTGTGTGCACACCGTGTGTGATGGACACAAATAACTCCTCTTTCTGCAAGTGTGGGAAGTGCTGGTGCATCTGCTGAGCAGTTGGTGTGTGCGGGTGCCACAGCTCCGCTCTTAAGGCACTGAAACGAGCTCTGAAATCCTCAACACATGAAAACACTTTTAAAACTCAGCCTGGACAAAGTTTGAGAGTATTAAAAAAAAAAAAAAAGACATTTGCATGGTAGGTTAAAAATATAATAACCCCACGTGATGCATTTCTTGCATTCTTTTATGATTATCTGCTACCAGCTACTGTTGGGAACATCGTGTTAGATGAGAGAACACTTTGATCTGAAGTAGCTTTACAAAATATGAGCAGTTGTTGCAACTCACAGGTTTTGAGAGCAGCTACTCAGCTGAAAAATCGATCCAGAAAAATTCCAAAACTGCATTTGTTGTTACTTCTTAAAATTACAGTAGTTGCTTTATGAAGAACTTTGGTTAAGTGGAAGAATATAGTGGAAATTTACAGTCAAAATATGGGAATAAGGCACTTGGACATCTAACTCTGCAAAACTGGAATTCAGATTATTTTTTTTTAGTAGGCCAGGAAGCATAGGCCATTCCCCCATGCTCATGGCAGTACAGATGGTAAATCTGAAAAGGAAAAAAAACCACCAAACCAACCACACTTGAAGTTTTACATATTTGAGGGGAATTTTTGTCCCAGCAGGTTTTTCAGATTGAATCTGTAGAATCCTTCTGCAATTCCAGATTTTTTTCATGGGGGTTTATAGCAATTTAATAGGGTTATCTGAGAAGTAGTGGTGTCATAGAGTAAAATTATTCCATCTCTGGGTTGTTAGAGTGACCTGTTGTAATTTTTCAGTATCTGTTGAGTGGTGTTTCAGTGTCCCAGCTGGCTTATTTGCAATACCTCATTCTCTCCTTTGGCAAGCTGTGTCAAAAGTGCTGTTGTAGCAAATGAGTTTCCATTAAGGCACGGCAGGTCTGTGTTCCCCATGGTTACCAAATTGAAAATGGAATTTGTATATTTTGTGTGTGTGTTCATTTATTTTATAATCGTTTGGTAAAGAATGGCCTTTTGAAGCTGCAGAACCCCTGGCTTCATTACAGGCATGCCTTCAACATATTTAAAATTATTTTTCTAGGTTTAAGACTTTGAATCTTCAACAGTGGTGGCTTTTTATCATATCAAACTGGGAAATCTGTACCTTATTCAAGTGAAGTAGGGTGAACTTTCTGGGTTTTAAGTGCAATTTTATCTGGGGTTTTTTTTTTGAGTTCAGGAACTGAGCATTTTGAGATGGAGGAGAATGCTCAGGAAATGACTTTATGTCCTGTTTTGATGTACATTAGTTCAGTACTGATCTATATTAGAAAGTAAAGGTCAGGAATTTGTGGAAATCTCTGAGAGCATCCTATGAAGGCACAGGAGTGTTCAGACTGCCATTGTCATATTTATTAGAGTGTATTCTGACTTGAGACCAAATCTTCAGTCTTTGGTGGCTCCACTTCAGTGGATGATGTAGATTTACATCAACCAAGATGTGTCCCTTAACTCTGTGGTTATTCCCACTGAATGAACCTGAAAAAGTCCCTGCCTGAAGTATCTTTTAATGTGAGCAAGGGAGTCAAGAATGTGGCTGAAGTTACCAGAGGCAGAGCTGTAAATAGAATTTGGCAATTGCATTGGTATTGATTCCTCCTGAGCACGCAGCTGCTTGGGGAACTGGGAAACATCCTCATCCCCCGGGGCTGCTCCTCTCCACTGCTGAAATCCACTGCTCTGAGCCTCTGAGCCCTCCAAGTTTTAGGAAGTAAATAATTTGAGCACTTGTAAAGAAGGACTCTGAAGTGCAGGTGAAGTGTTGCAATTCTTCCAGGCTGAACTGCCAAACTTTACACTTCTCTGAATCTGGCGGGTTTAGGAAATACTGGTTTTGCATGTTTTACTTGTTATACAATTAGTATGTGAAAAAATAATGAGTTAAATTATCTCTGACTTTAAGTTCATGCAGTCAGCATAGAAGGCAAATGCAAGTCAGCGATTGTAATAACTCTGGGAAAAAAATCTGTCTGGTGGTGTCCATAAGATTTATCAAAGTAGTCTAATATATGCTGATTTATTGTAAAATAATGTGTGCTCATAATTTGCAATTTGATTTTAACATGCTATAAAGACATTATGGAGTAAATAGTGAGTGTGATCATTTCTGTAACTTAATCACATATGTTGTCACAAAAGTTTCAAAGACATGTTGATTTAATAATGAAGTGGAAAGTAACTTCTGTTAGTAAGGGAGCAATTTGCTTATTGTAACTTCCTCTTTTAATGCTTAATTCCTTTTATTGTGACTGAATACTTCTGGTTGCAATGTGCCATAGC
Source organism: Daphoenositta chrysoptera (assembly GCA_013397915.1). Lineage (NCBI taxonomy): Eukaryota > Metazoa > Chordata > Aves > Passeriformes > Daphoenositta > Daphoenositta chrysoptera. The sequence continues at coordinate 877,610 of VZRO01001062.1, forward strand.
CCTATTGGCCTGGGATAAGTTTCTTTAATTATTTATTCTATTAATGTTTCCATCACCTGAGGGAAATGCAGATATTCTGTTAAGGATTGTGTTAATCAAACAACTTTTTGTATTTCTGCACTGCCCAAGTTTATGTCATTACATTAGCAGGCACAGGAGATGAAATTGGAAACTTGTAATATACTGTGGATTGGATTAAGTCATCTGTGTGGTGTAGACTGCTTGAAGGGTTATTTTAGATAATTTAAAAACATGAAATCTGCAAGACAGTTATTGTTCCTGACAGGTTCCCTGAAGTCCCAATGTAAGGCCAGTGTTGTTGTGAAGATTTTGAACTTTGTGTGTGAACAGCCTCTCTGGAGCAATGCAGCCTGGGATACAACACATTGCTTTTAAAAAATGCATTTTTTAAAAAAAGTACATGTTTCTTCATACAAGATATTTTAAAAAACCTTTCCATGTTGAAATAATCATTCTGCCCATGTAATGCAATGATGAGCATTAGACATTTGAATATAGCATATAATTTTTGAGCCATTTCTAGGTGTAATGACTGTTATAACTTTACTCTCTGCCCTTTTAAGGCCTTGATGTTATCGAGGCAGTAAATGCTCATTTTTCAAATGTCCAACCACAAGATGGGTGGAGAAGGGAGTCCTTGTGCTTGACTTCCATCATGAGGTTGGCTTGCTGGGGCTCTCCCTGGGGCAGTGCAGACCCTCCTGGGAGTGGTGCCAGTCCAAGCAGTACCTGCAGCACTGCAGCTGGGCTGGGACACTGCAGGGGTGCCTGGAAAGCACCTGCTGGGATTCTCAAATACCTACTGCTTGCTTAAAAATACTATACATTATTCAACCATTTATTTTTGATGTGTGCAAGACAGGCAGGGTATTTTTTTTTTTTGAAGTTCTATTGCTTACCTTAAAGCAGTTAAGTTTAATGGCCTTTTTGTGAAGAGAATGTTGTGGACAAGAGTTTCAGGCAGTGTCAGTATCTCTGTGCTTGGAAATCAATACCTTGGTGATCCTTAATCTTCGTTCTCAGTCCTGAGAGCTTCGTAGACACAAAAAAACCCAAACCACCAACTTCATGGAATTTTGCCAATATTCCATAAGCTTTTGTGCTGCAAAGTGCTTTTTATTTGAATAATAGTTCATTTTATTTCTGTCCTGCTTTGCTTACATGAGTGCTTGCCTGCATGAGGAGGGAAAGCCTTCAGCAAGCCCATCCTCTGAAGTGATCATGGCAATGGTTTCAGCATCTCAAATCCTCTGGTGTGTGCTGGGGAGGAGGGTGGTCCTTTGGTGCCCCTCTGGCAGCCAGTGTTGGACAGTGATGCAAACCCAGTGATACGAGCCCAGACCAACTGAGTTCTCATTGACCCATCCGTGGATACTGCCAAAATAATTCCCATGCTTGCCTGGTGTGCTGGCCAAGCTGGTGGCTCAGGGAATCCTTCAGTGCAGGTAGGGAATGTGAGGAAGACATCCTGACAGCAAGCACATCGTTTGGGGGAACAGTTCCATTCTGCTTAGTAAATTTGCTTTACTATGAATTTAAGCCAAATGTGTAATTATAACGATGTAATTATAACTAGTTTTCAGCACCATGCCCTCCCAGAAGTCCTTGAGATGTTACTTCAGATTGGGTTCTTCATATTTAAAGACTGGTTAAACTTACACTCTTTTAGAAGAAACTCGATAAATGACAGATGTATGAATTTTGAAACAGTTACTGTGATAATTTCTATGGGATTCTTTATTTAATTTCCTCTACATATATATTTTTTTTATTTTTATTTCCCAGAAAGCAGTTGCCTTTGTCTCATTCTTGGTAAGAAAATAATTGCAAAAAAATGAAAATGGGATGGTTTTTTTGCATGTTTGATGATAGATTTTTAATAATATCATGCACTGACGCATACTAACGTACAAGAGTCTTGGTAGGAAATCAACTAAACCCGTGTTTACTTGTGTGGGTTTTTTTCCAGAGATTTGTTACAGTTGCCCAGAGAAGATGACGCAGCTGTTGCAATGAAAATCCTGGGTCAGTGGCGTTCCCAAGGCCTGGAAGATGTCCGGCTGGTCAACTACTCTGTTCTGCTGGACCTGCCAGGCCCTGCTTCCAACACAGTAACTCTGCAGAACAGCGGGGAATGCTTTTACCCGAGCGGGGAGCAGTGCAGCGGGGACCCCAAAACACCTCACAGCCGAGACCGCCTGTACTCGTACGCGGCTTATTCTGCCAAAGGAACTCTGGAGGTAACGTGAGCATTTGTCTCTGTCACTTGTGGTGAAATAGAGTTAGGAAACAGCAGCTTTGGTTGAACCTGACTGGAAAACTGCACACAGAATCACTTAATTATTTAGGTAGGAAAAGACCTCTGAGATCATCAAATCAAATTAATAATATGGTGAAATGCCCAGCCTTAAAATAAGCGTATTTATGTGAATTATGATGTGGCCAATCTTACTTATCTTTATTAACCTTACAACCTTATATATATGAATAGTTCATAGGAGATAGATGTAGATATACACTCACATATATATGTATGTAAGTAATTTCTTTTTAAGTATCTGTGTTTATGAATTGGCACGTTTTGCTTGGGTGTAAAAATCTGGAAGCTGTGTCTAGAGTTAGACTTTATCCTTGCTAATGTATGAGTGCTACTGGTTTGAAGGATGCTTGTAGGAAGGATAAGATGAGGCTGGTGGGAGTGCTGGGCTTATACCTGGAGCTTCTGAATTATGGTCGTGGATCTCACATAGTTTCTTTTGTGACAACTCAGTTGACACATCTGCTCTGTTTCCTTTGAAAACCCTGATTTGTAGTTTTATCTTACTGTAGTTACTCTAGGAAGTTTTGTCAGCAAAAAGATTATGCCTGTTTGGATTTGTTACTTGCCAAGTGAAATAAGATCTTGGATTATCTTTTTTTGTCCTGTTTTCACTGTCTGCTTTCCTTTAGCTTCTTTCTAAATATTTTGAGAGTGCACAGAGGGGTCATAATTTCTGTTACCTTTCCTAGCTGAGATAGTATAAATCTTAATGAATATTTCTGAAATACAAAAATTGCAATTTCATTGCTAATTGCATTATTGTTGTCTTCCTCCTTCTGATAATATTGTATATTAGTCCACTGATGCAGGGGGGTTTCTGTCTTGGTTTTTTCTTGTTTAAAAGACATGTTTGTTCGTGGCTTAGAACACTTACAGACTACAAAGAAACAGATTGTGACCATCTTAATTTTTAAACATGCCTACTCTCCATGCTGAGTCTCATCAGCCTCTGTTCTGGGGCTTTGTCCACTTCGAATTTGTTGCTGAGAAGCAAAATGAAGTAGGCAAGAAGAGGTCCTAACTTGCATGATACATGCTCTAACTTTTCCATGGGTGAATGAAAAGTACTAATTAATGGGGTTGCCTTCTCAAATAGCTGAAAAACTTCATATTTAATATTATTTTCTCATTGTAACTTAGTAAGAGTAACTGCAATCGTAGAGAAGAATGGTTGTGACCTTTGAGGTTTTATTTCATGAATGTCAATGTGTTGCTAACAAATTAATCAGATTGAAGGAAATCCAATGTTCCGGGAAAAACCACTGCTGTTATTCCCAGCAGCACGTGTTCCACTTTCCATTATGTTTTGGGGCCGTTTTCTTTTATGAGTTCAGCAGAAATGAGGCCCTCACACACTGTCCTCATCACAAGGGCTGGACCTTGGCTTTGGCAAAACTCCAAATTTGTGCTGGAGCCAAAGAATTACGCTCTGCGCAGTTTTACAGTCAGTTCTTTGAGATACCTCAGCACCCTTACAAATCTTGAGATGTGTTCTTCTGTTCTTCAAAAATTCTTCCTGAAATGTCTTTCGATCTAGAGTTTTTGCCTAAAAGGGAAACTTTCTTATTTGTTTAGGCTACAGGTAAGTTGGTAGTGATCTAACCTTCCTGACTTTCAATCCTACACACTAATCTGTACTATTTAAACTAATGGAAGGAGAAAAACTTCAAATGAGAAGTAGCAGGTGGTGGCTGTTGCTGGGTTCAGCCATCAGAAAGTGACTTGATTGCTTGCAGTGGAACTGCAAGTAGCGTATTTTGAATATCCTGCAGTGGTTTGTGATTGCAAAATCATGAGAGATTTCCTGTGAACAGGTATTTTTATAACAGCTACTCATAACCTGAATAATTTTCTTTCAAATATGGCTCATCCTTAGCAGAAAATTCCTATTATGTGTCACTTAATCAGGCTGAATTGCTAATACTGCCTCGGTGCTGCTGCTTCATTGTATCTCATTTGTCTGTTTGGTTTGCTAGAAGTTGAAGCAAATAAAACCATTAAGCTATTGCAGTCTGGCTACCAGCAGAGCTTCTGCTCCACTTTGATGTTGACAAGGTTATTTGTAGAACAGCAAGACTCATTTTCTTTGACCACCTGTCATGTCCATTCATCATACGGCCATTGTATATGAGCCATCCAATTTGTGCTTTCTGGTAACAGTCTAAACAGCATTTGTGAGTAAAAATGTGAGCATTTGAGATCTGAAATCTACTTCAAAAACCTACTTAGTGCCATTGTGATGGATGGTGCACTTTACTACTTCTCTATATTTCATCGGGCTGTGAAAAGGTGACAGTGTTTACCCATCATGGTGACAGGCAGGGCAGCTTACAGTTCTGGAGAGGGCTGTCGAGTCAGTTTTGAAATAGATATTGCAGCAGTTATGTAAATAATATATTGTAGGCTAGGTCAGCCTAAGGAAAGAATGACATACATGAAATATATTTTTATTAAAACTTAAATATCAGCCACCTTTTTATAGAGCTTAAACCTTTTGTCTGCTTGATAAAAACAGGAAAGCTGCTCCGGCCAACAGAGTGCACATATAAATGGAAATTACATTGCTTCAAATTTATGCATTGAAGCAAAATGCATTGTCTGATGGTATCCAGCCAGTCTCCAGGTGAGGGTGGTGTGGTGAATCCGAATGTGCTGCTCCTGCCTCCTGGAGTGTGGGGATCCAGGAGCTCTGGGTGTGTGGCTGGCACTGGGGAGTGGAGGGGCTGTGCTGGGCAACCATCGGCAGGAGCTGATGAGAGGGGCTGTGAACCCCCAAAATCTGGTGAACCCTCCAAAATCTGGTGTCCCCCTTCAGTTCCAAATGGTGTCAGTGTGGGCACACGCTGTACCCCAGGTGTGACACTCGTGGTGTGATCCCTGGGGGCTGTAAAAGATAAGCAGGGGTGTGTTGGGGCTTGCAGGGGGCTGGGTGGCACTCGGGGCGCTGGGCAGCTGGATTCAGTCAGTTCTGCTGAGAGCAGCAGCTTCAGGAGCAAACACATGTCCACAATGTTTGTCTGCTCCCTCCACTGTTTCTTTAGCTACTGGAAATAGTCCTAGCAGATGTAATCGTTGGTGTGTTGGAATATCGCTCAAGGACAGGCTAATTAAAGCAAAATGTAAATGGTATTTGCTTTGTATTCAGTCATTTTCTGAAATTATGTTTGTGTGACCTGAAGTTTTCCTCACTTTCCTTTCACCTTCAATTTATTCACTCTCTGCTTTATGGAAGTGTTAAGGAACTTTTGGCAATTTTAAGTCTGCTTTTATACTTTAAACTGAGGCACTTGGTGTCCTCTGTTATGTGGCATCATCTTAGGATACACTACTCTGCCTCTTCTGGAGCAATGCACCAAATCCCTGTTGGTTCCTTTGCTGGCCCTCTGTGCTGGTTTGGGGTTTGTTTCCACCCTCATGGACGCTCTCAGCAAGCCCAGCAGAACATCATGTTTCTTTCCTAGACCTCATGCACTGTGTTGGTTCAGGAACCAGGAGAGGATGCAGGAGTAGAAGTACTGGCATGTTCCTGAAGTGGGGATGCACATGCAGGCAGGGTTTGAGGGCTTATGGACAGAAATGAGTCGTGCCCGTCTCTGAGACAGTTCTCCCAACACCCAAATCTGTCTGTTCTGTGTTTTGACCGCTGCTCTGTCCCTGCTCCCTGACTGCTTGGACTCCTTCTCTCGTGTCACCTCACTTCCCTGCCATCATCCACGCTCCCTGTTCCTACTGATCCTGTATTGCAGTGTCTGCTGATCTGAGGCATTTATACTCCCCATCACCAGGGGTATCTTTGATTAGCTTTGGAGGGGCTGCAGGGAGCAGATAAGGGGGAATGCTGCCTGCCTGCCCCTACCCACGCCATGCAGAAGAGACTCTCTGCATCTGCTGCTCACGTCCCAGCCTGCTCCGGTTCGTTTGTTTTGGTGACATTTTCTCAGCTAAATGAGAACCCACCGCAGAGATTAATGCAACCTGAAGCAATCTGGGAAGTACAAGCCCATCTGTTAAGCTCACTCAGTCATCTTCCCACCATTCTTCAATCCTGGCAAGATGGGAATAAGGGAAGCAGGGCTCGGATTGCTGTCAGATCCTCTTTCACAGGGAGGGGAGTTTGCTCACTTCTTACCTGATATCCCATTTTCTCATGGCTGCATTGAGATGTCTCCTCTCTCCCTCCATCCCTATCTTTCCCAGGTGCTTTGCTCTGCAGGAAGTTGGGAGAATTCCTCTTCCCTCCTACGCCTGCTCCTCTAACCTTTCCCACTCCTGCCAGGAGTGTGTCCCACTTGTCTGTCCCTCTGTCCCCTCCCCTCCCAGGTTCACAGCCCTGCTTGCTGCCAGTCCCGGCAGCTCTCTGCATTCCCAGCTCTGCACCAAAAGCTCTGGAGCTCCTCTGGAGGGGACAGTGCATCAGGAAGTCCTTGACCCCAGAGCTTGCTTTCATTTGATTCGGTTTCATTGTGCTGGAAATGTGATTAGTTCACCCTTATTATCTTTTCTCTTCCCTCCAGCTAATCAGTGGTAATTTCCTTAACAATATTTCAGAAGTAAGATTGGTGTCAGCGGGTTGGTTTTAGAAAATTTTAAAATCTTCCCAGGTTATTTTTATCCCCAGGCAAAATTTCTAAATGAGCCTTCTGCAGCGTGCTCACTCGCACATCTTGAATTCCAAAGGCAGAGAGTGCGTTTAATTTAGATTAAATAATCACAGCATCTCTTCCTAAGTCTTTCAGTCATTTTTGATGGCACATTGGTGCAAAATACCAAGCTAGAGGGAATCTTGATACATGTGTGCATTTAATTCTTTTAGGCATGCCAAATTTAGTTCATTATTATCTTTATTAACATTTTTAAAGATTTCTTCTCTGAAGAGACATGCACTAGCTGAAATGAATCCCTAGCAACTGAAATCAGTTTTGCAGATGGTTAGGGCTATAGGTTGAATAACACATACACACAAATGGGAAGAATCATGTGATTTTTTGGTAACATTTAGAAGTTTTAGAGCAGCTTTATTTATCTTTTATTTATAGAAGAGTTTCTCAGAAACCTCTTCCACAAATAATCATAATTTAGACCACTGCTCTGCATACCAAGTAGGCACAGCAAATTTTCAAGACAATCTCACTAAGAATATGGATTTTAGAATAGACTTGACCTTTAAGCAGAAAACAACATTCAACATTAACTACAGCATAGCTGCCATTCCATTGTAATTACATATGGAAAGCTGTGAAATGCAATGTGAAGGTTCTATAATTTAAAATTGCAGGCGAGGGCTCCAAAAGCGATCATTGAAGAGATGTCCTGCAGAACATCCTGTCAGTTTTCTGGCATATATCACATAACCATTAATAAATAAAGTTGTACAGTTCCCTAAAAATAATAGTAGTTCGTCATGCACAAAGCCCCTACTAATATTGCTGGAAGATTTTTGTGTCATTGAAGGGCAGGGTTTCAAAGATGCAAATGCTGCTGCTGCAGAGCCTTTTGCTGTTTTATAATTGGGAGTCAATGCTGTCCTGATGTTTTACTAATAAAACGTTGGTAATGGCATTTTAGTAATAACACCATTAATAATAAATGAGAGTTTTTAAATGATAAAAAAGCAAAAGGTGAGGCATCTTGGTATCTAGAGACATAACAGATCACTGAGCACTTCCATGCCATTGCACAGAATCAGCTGAAGGCATTTCTTAGTAAAGCCTCTGTACAATATCAGAGAGGGAGCAATGTTGAACCATAACAATTATTTATATTCCAATTGCACGGTAGAAACTAAAGGGTGCAAACCCTGAGGGCTTGGGAAGAGTATTTGGTGCTTTTTTTAGGTTTTAGTGCAAGCAAAACTCCTACTGAAATAAATGGAAATTACATCATTTCTAAGCAGAGTTAAATTTTGTCTGTTAGTAGTCACTGTGAGAGAATAGCAGTGAAATTTGTGCAATTGCATGGGTCTCCAAGGAGCATTTTTTCTCTTTAATTTTTATTGTATAATCAGAACCACTGAGTTGCCATCACCTCTGCAGTTCAGTGGATACCTGGGATGGAACCCACCCAGTCAGGATCTTTTTCACCCCCATTCCTTGTTTATGGTGTTTGGTTCAAACCTCAATACAAAAGTACTCAGGTCGAGTGGAAACCTTTCATATCATGTTTTCCTTAGGTGGTGCTGTCTTCTCTCTCTCTGTAATTTCTTCTTCATCTTCTTAGCAAATATGAACCTACCAATAACATACCTGTGCTTTGTTTCTGTTTAATTTTGTAAAAGCAATATTCTACTCAGAGGAGGAATTTTCGAGTAAAAAGCTTCCTGTGCTGTGAGCTCTTGGGATTGGGTTTTAGGGATCTTTCTCTTTTAAATTTCTCCAGTGTTCTGGAGGTTTAAAACTGCCTTGAAGGAACCCTGCTTACACTGAAAAAAAGCAAAAATTTCCTTCAACAGAGGGACTATTAAGTAAATAACAGCTTTTAAAAAATTGCTAGTATGAGAAAAACATCATAAGAAACAACTACAACTGATAGGAGAACAATAACAAAAAAAATTTGTATCTATATAATACTCAATCTTTGTTCCTAAAACTACTTACATAACTTTATTGTTTAAAAAAATGTAGTTTCACGCATGAACAATAGAAGAAGTGCTTAAAATGCTGCTCAGTTCTCTGGTAGTTATGAGTGACTGTAAAATACAATACTGATTAAACTATTGCTGCTTCTCATTTCTTTAAGCTTGTTTTTGAGGAAGAGAAGCAAGTCCTAAAATCTCTTCAGGAACATTAGCAATACAAAGGCATCTGTAGTTGAAGGCAGATTCCATTTTACTGAGCACAAACATTGTGTGTCTGGGAGCAGGGGCACAGGGCTCTGACCTGGCAGTCTCTGCCTTTAGGCATCCATGAGGATATGGGGTACAATTGCTGTAATAAAATACATTTTTAAGAGGCAAAAAATATCCCTCTTCTGCCATACTGCACTTGATTATTTTTGAAAATGGAGAAAAAAATCTAAATAATGGTGGTGTTTTGTGAACTAGAGCTGGCAGCTGAAAAGAATCAGCAGCAACTAATTTTAATTTTAGTCTTCAATGCAGTGTGGTCTTACCAGTTAAAGCCTCAGCGATGTTTTATCTTAGGAGTTATCTCTGCCTACCAGTACAACTTCTACAGTCACTGTTGGTCAACATTTTGTCAAAATCTTAGAATTTTCTTTCTTCTAATGTAATAATATCAGTTTATTGGATGCTTTTCTATGGGAGTTTTTTTGTTTCATTGTTAAAATATTTTTTAATCTTTCAAAGTGAAAGTAGCACTGAAAATCCAAAACAAGTCCGAAGATTTCCTGTCTCTGTGTTAGGATGTGGTGATGTAAAGTCCAAATATAGTCTTCTAAGATGAGCTCATGAAAGAGTGGAAATAGGTTCTTACTAAAAAGAAAATGTATAAGCATGCTTGGGATGTTTTAAATGTAACCTAAAGTAAGGATAAAACTGTCATCATAAGAGTAATTTGGTGAGAACTGCAGTGTGTCTGACTTCTTTGTTAAAGAACTTTGGTTTTAGAGAGCAAAGGATGTACCTCTCTAGAGAGTGCTTTGAGGAATGCTCTAAACCTGGGCACAGCCTTGGTAGTAGGAAAGACCAAAAAAAGAAGACCACTCTCAGAGGAAACCCATTGAAGCAAATAAATTTTGAAACCTTTCAGAGCAGGATGAAAAAAAAAAAAAAGAAAAAAAGTACGGCTGTGATACAACTGGTTGAAAAATGTAGATAAGAACTGAATTCTTAAAAATGTAAAAAAATAATAAAAAGCTAAAAAAAAGAAAAAGACCCAGGCAGGAACCATTGGCAAGTGTAAGTTTGGTGTCCAGGTGCTGTTGGCAGAAGTGCATTGGCTGTGTATGTGAACTGTCAAAATGCCAGAGCCTCTTCACTGGCTGGACTAAAATGTCCTGAGAAAAAGCTTTTGTTCAGAAATTCCCTTTTAAATCTGTTTGGAAATACAGCACGTATGGCTCCACCTACCAATTGCAATCCCAGCAGAGAAGTATCCTCTTAAAAAGAAATAAATAAAAAACAGTGCAAAGTAGATAAAGCTGAAAATACATTGCTCTTCTCTCTTAGACATTCTTAGCTTTTTATTCCGTCTGATGTGCCGTCTCTCCCACTAAATATAAATAAATCTCATGTCTAACCTCATGTAATGAATATTAGTTACAGTGTTTATCTTATTCATCAAGAGGGCCGTAATGTGAATTAATTCTGAGCTGTACCAGTTTTATTCTCACAGTTATTTCTGCCGTTGCTGGGCTCTGCAGTTCAAAGGGAAGGTGCCTCATCCATCACCAGGGTGTGACTGGCCCAGGAGCAGGTGTGCGTGAGAAAGAAGGTGCTTGAAGGGATTTATCTCCCTTCCCCTGAATTATGTTCCCATCTCGAGTCAGCCCTGTCTGCTGCAGGATTCACTGCCTGGCCCGTGCCTGGAAGGGGCAGACAGAGGTGAGTAAGGATGGAGGAGGGCTGGCAGTGGCCACAGCTACGGGAGAGCAAAGCTGCTTAAACATGCAAGGAAACTCCTGCTGCGCTCTCATCCGAGAGGGATGGGTCTCCTGCTGCAGGGCAGTGCTTGCCAGGCACGATCTTCACCCGGGGAACGTTTTAGAGAATGAATTAGTATGAAAAACCTGGAATTTTACATCGCTGGAAAAAGAATTTCTGCGGTAATTTCACTTTTTTAACTGAAATCAGTTTTCTAACAAAGTATTTTATTCAAGAAAATGTTCTCATGTTTTTGTCCATGTTGCCCTTTTTACTGCTAAACCCCTTATGTCTGAAGGCTAAAGGAGAACATTATAATCATGCAAAGTCACAAACTAAAATCGAGACTGAGAAATTGTATCAGCATGGACAGTGTCAGACTCAGGATTTGGAGGATAATCCTGACTTTTTGAATGGAAATCTTTCCCTGACGATCTCACTGCTGCTGAAGGGTTGCTCTGCACGAAGTAGATGTTCACAATTGTTCAAATTTCTCTGCAGATGTAGATAATTTGTTCACAGTGTTTGTGAAGTAGGTACCAAAAGCGTAAAGGCAACTGAAGAAATACGGAGGGAAACCCTCCTGCAGAAGTTACAGCAGTGGACATTGCTCATGGTGACTTTGTGTGTTCTTTGTTTTGTGGTTTGAACTTAGCCTGGTGTTTATTAAAATCAAGAAAAGGCACCAGAGGATGCTGCAAGATGGATCATTAAGGAAATCTGTGCTTGAATCAGAATTTACCAGAGCACACGCTGAGCTCCCCGTTTCTGGTTTCCTTTTGCTGATTGTTCAGGATCCGGGGCAAGAAGGATCAGAACAGGTTAAGAGAGGGAATTGAGCACAGATTCCTGTGGTAACAGAGAGTTCTCTAAGAATGTCCCTGCTGGCTTTTACTGGGAATTGTACCATCAAGGGGCATTGCTGCAATAACACTGAGTGCTCCTGTACTGCTGGGACAGAGGCTGCCCTGAATTCCAGCCTGTGGGGAAGATGAGGGAAGCTCTGAAGCTCTGTCCAGATCCAGCTCCAGAGCTCTGGATGGGCTGCACTGATGGCAGAGCTTTTGCTTTAAGCAATAAAATCGATTATATGATGTCAGGGCAGGTTGCTCTTTCCTCCCATCAAGCTGTCCAGATTCCAGAGCCTATTCAGACTTTCCTGTATGTTTTAGATGATGTAAACATCTTTCCAGCTTTTCTTTTGAGGTGCCACTGTACAAGATGAGTGGTTTACTGTGACCTCCTCTAAAAAGAAGCAGGTTCTGGCCTTTGCATGGGATTTCCTCTTTTTCTCCAGGTTTTTCCATCCCTGCTGAGAGCACGTGAACCAAGTTCACAAATATCTTAGGGGTTTCTGCCCACCCTTAAGAGATGAATGTTCAAAACGTCTCTGTGAAATTTGGCACAGTTCAGAAGAAACTTCACCCTAATATTTGGAAATACATGGGATAAAGGTGAACTACTATGGGCAAAATTTTCAAAATGAAGGTTAGCTGTTTCTGAAAGAAAAGCTAAATGGTGCTGCCAGGTAAAACTTTTAGATGACTGAGCAATGTAAGATGCTCATCAAAATCTTGAGTGCACTTTTAAAAGCAAAATTTGGAAGCTTGAAACAGAAAATAACTTTTTCTTCCCTGTAGAATTTTATTATCTCTGAGACATGAATGACACACTACATGTTTCTTGTAAAGTAAGTCTGCTTCCAAGATGTTAGGTGTTTGAGAACCAGAAAAATATTCTTGTTTAATCACAGAGATAAGCTGTTCTCAAGTACAGCTGTGTTTCTATATCTATATACTTGTCCTGGTCAATCATTTGGGCCACTTGAATTTGATATTACTCAGGCACATTCCCTGTTTTTATTGGAGTCCTTTTTCTTGTCATCTGAATATATTTTTAGAATGTATTTTTCCCCAGTCCTTTTTCTACAGATGTAATTTAGAGACCTATAAATCTGTGCAATGACTCAAAACAACAGAATTCACAGGAGATGGGAAAGATGTCATTTTCCTTTTCACAACTGCATATTTGCTTCTGCAAATTGTTTGCTCAGATGCTGCTTTAACACTCAGATTTGTGCTTGCATCATTACATGGTTGGGCATCTCCCTGATTATGTTCAAGTGGATGATGTTTGGCCAAGCAAGGGCTGTAAGTGCTTTGTGAAAGAGCATTTATTATAATCTAAAAAATAGAGTTCGCCCCGACATTTTCCAAAGTTCAAGTGTTCTCTTGATGCCGTGGGTGCCCTCCTCCTGTACCTGTGAATGATTGCTTTTCTCGTTGAGGTAGATGTCTGTTTTATTGCTATGTATGTCTGGAATGTCCCTCTGGTCAGTTTGGGTCCCCTCTCCTGGCTGTGTCTGCTCCCACCCTCCCAGGCACCCCCCTTACTTTGGAGTAGGAAAAGCAGAAAAGGCCTTGGCTCTGTGCAAGTGCTGCTCAGCAATAACAAAACCATCTCTGTTATCACCCCTGTGTTCAGCACAAATACAAAACACAGCCCCGTAACAGCCACTGTGAAGAAAATTGACTCTACCCCAGCCAAAACCAGCACAATTCTGAATCGTGAATTCCGACTTGGAAGACTGAAAATAGTAGGCTGTTTTCTGGATATTTTGTGATGCAGCCAAACTATGTCTAAAATTGAAACAATTGGACAAAGCTGAAACACCTGTCTCAAGGGAATTAAAATATCAAGTGTATTATATGTTACAAAATGAAATATTTTGATTTTACTTAGATTCTAAAGCCATTTACATGTAGTGTTTCAGTCCATTGACCCACATTCTGTCTTTGGTGGTGTTTGCATTCACAGGACATCGTTCTCATGAGCTGATATTTCAGGCAGGAGATGCCTTTCCTCCTCTGGGTGTGTGGGTATCACTCACATTTTGCTGTTGTTCACGCTGAGCCTCTGAGCAGGCAGAGGGAGCTCCCCCAGCTCAGCCTGGTCCCTCTCCTGCCCGGCTGGGGTGGCTCCAGCCCTGCCACTGCTGTCCTGCAGAGCCTTTTTTTGTACAAAAGTGCTTTTAGGCACCTTCTGTGAGCTCCAGGCTTCTCTAAAGGCTTCGTGCTTGTGGCTGCTCCAGGAGGGAAGGCCAGGTTTGAATTCACTGTGGTATAAATGGTATAAAGGCCATGGAAGGAGGACAGGCTGCAGCCTCTGGGTGTCCTCTGTTCATTATTCCCTGTGTTTCACAGAAGCCAAGGAAACTTCCACCCAGCCTGGAGAGTTTGTTGACTTCAGACACAATGGGACTGGATTCTGACATAAATCCCTTTCATGGAAAATTCTAAGGCCGAGTTTAAATCACACCATTATAATTTGCTGTGTACATATGTAGCTTGTGTTTTATTTTTTTAAGATACCGCATCACAGCTGAGTAATTCTGTTTTGTTTGGTTTATCCTCAGTCTATGTAATTTGTAAATGTATATTTGCATGAATAATTACCTCTGAATAAGCTAAACCAAGCAGGCTGGCAAATACAGATTACTGTTTTTTCTTAGGAAAGTATGAGCAATGTGACTTTAATGCTTTAGGGACTAATGCTATTAAATGGCCTTGCAGTTAACTCTTAAAAAGGGGGGGATATAAATAATATTAAACACATACAAGAAAGAATAATTAGGATTTAAAATTTTGTCACTAGTGAAGTGGCGAGCAATCAGAAGTGCTCAATGAAACTTTGAAATAATATTTCTGATAGTATTTTAGGCATGTAATGAACTCATGTCCTTCAATTTTTTTAACAAAAGGCACTGTTCTTAGAGATTCTAAAATAAGTAAATATCAGTTTAACGTGTCTGAAAATAACAATGTTTAACGTCAAAAACTTGAAAAGCTAGGTTTGTGTTTATTATATAAAATATAGTAAGAAAGTTAGAAGGAAAATAAAGTTAGAAAAGATGAAAAAAACGACCTTAATATGTTGTTGGATATCTTGCTGGACATCATAAGTTAAGAAGTAATTTTTAAATACTAGTTTTGCTTTTTGGGAAGCACAGAGGAAGTTACTGGGAACAGAGGCGGGAAGTATGAAAATTAAAATAAGGAAAATAAACTGGGGGAAAAAAAGGGAACTGAGCTGTGTCAGCTGAGATTTATTTGGGGCTCTGTAACCATAAAATACAGAAGAGTTTCTCTTCTGTAGGCTATAAAAAGGCTTCGATCTTGATTCAGTCTCCCTTGGAGTTGGTAGGAGAAAAACTCCTGCAATAAACTGTAAGGAGCAGGGAAGCAAACAAGTTTAACCTCAGTGTCTTTCCAAAAATGGTCCTGGAAGGGAAAAGTGACCTGTGCGAGCAGCCTGAGGAGAGCCCTGCAGGGTGGGGCTGTGTGAGCTGGGCAGGAGGGACCAGGGGCAAGAGTGGCCATAAAATGTGTCTGTGGCTGAACTCGGGCTGCACGGCCAAACTCCTTCAAACTGAGCTTAAAGGACCTCTTTTTTTTCCTGTTTTGGTATAAATTACAGTTCTAGCTGCCACTGTAACGCAGTGTGCAATTTTCTGTAATAAAACCTAGACACAAAGAACCCTTCCTGACTGTAAGCTGACACCGTGAGTCACATTGTATTGAAATACTCCAGAATTCTCTTGTAGGAGCAGGAATACTGAAGCAAAGAAATGAAAGCCTCCATAGGTTTATTCTAGCAACCATGAAGAAAAGATGTCACAAATCTGTTTGAGGAGCAGGGCTTGTAGGTAAAACACACAGCAGTACTGAATTCTCTGATTTAAATCTTCCCAGACATCGTTGGTCAGAAGCATCTCTAAGTCTTGTAACAGAGGAAAATCAGCTTCGGCTAATCCAGATATGTAATTATTTACTTTTTTTGGGCTCAGACAGGGTCTCTGTCACTCTTTTTGCCTGGAACCAAGTGAAGGACAAAGGTTGAAAGACAACTTTGGATTTTAACATTTCTGTAGAAATACAGTGAATATATAAAAGTCATGGCTGGGTGTTTTGTCTCGGGTGTGGTGGCAGGCACAGGGAGACAGCTGTGGCTCCCCGATTATTGAAGGATGTTTTTGGCTGGAATGGGAGCAGCTCTGGTCAGAAAACGTAACAGAGTTTACACCAACAAAAGATTTGGCACAGCACCTTTATCTCCCCTTTTCTTTCTTCCTTTTCTCTAATTTTCAAGATCAGCTAGTTTTATATTTACAGCTTTCTTCACGTTTGTTGATGTCCAGCTTTGATCTACAACCAGCTTGAGTTTACTTTTATGCTCTGCTGAATGCTGCCTTCAGCCTCAATTTCAGAGCTGTGCAAATAAATTATAGCGATGTGTTTAATTAAAGTTCGCCTCATGTCCTGATTGCAGACTGTTGCCTTCTCAGACACAATTTGCAAATATATTTTGGAGTTTTATTTTAGGCAGGATGACTAGTTGAAGGTTATTTAATTGTGATTGATTGTGCATTGAATGTTTCTGCTGCCTTTATTTTGTGAATAACCTGAAAATAGTAGCTGAACGTTGAAGGACAAATGAAGGGCATTTGCCTGGATGAAGGGAGGAGATGCAGAGAGTCTGAACAGTGACAGAACTAAGGTGTGCTTCTTGGAGAAATGTCTTAAATCTTGCAAATAAACAATATTTATTAATATTAAATATTTCGTTTTCTTCATTACTTAGAGTTTCTTTAGGGAATCTATTTCTGAAACCTTTTGGTGGGTAGGCAGGAACTGTGAATATGAAAATATGAAGAATATCAGCTTGACTGTGTCATTTTCATACTGCAGCTTCCACAGTCCTGAGTTCCACGAAAGTTTGTGCAGAATCCAATCATTAATATGGGTCAGCAGCTTGGTATTTGATAAAATGTATTCATCATTTGAGGTTCCTGAACTGTGGCACCAACAAGAGGCAGCATGAAGAGGAGAAGGCTTTTCACCACTTTTTGGGTGTGTTTTCTTCCAAGATTTAAGAGCTCAGTTCAGAAGCTGCTTTCTTACCTGACTCCATCCTCATTTTGGTGCCTGTGAGAAACATCCCTTCCTGGGTGTACCACCTTTGAGTTCTGTGTTGGGTTTTTGGCTTTTTTTCCCTGTGGTTTCTTCCCTCAGTGTTTTTGCTGCCGTGTGTGCCCCTGGCAAACCGGCCAAAATCTGCCTCTCAGCCAGTGTGTTGGATACAGATGTGTGATGCTGTTATTAAATCCTTCTCCTCACTCAAGTGGACTGATGAGAATGTGATAAGACAAACATATTTCTGTTATTACTTTCAACCTATTTATCTTATTTTTTTTAATTGCCTCAGAATTTGCAAGAAAGCAGGGTTTAAAAATAGTATCCAGCATCTTCAAGACCCCAGCTGCCACCTGCTTCATATAGTTACTCATATTTTTCCTTTGCAAGACCTATTTTCCTCTCTGTCATCCATGACTGGATGAAGTATGCTCTTTTATTCTGTTTCATTTTGGAGATAAGTAGAAGAAATTAGGATAAAAATCCATTACTGTCTGGATTGTGGCATTTTTAGTGTTTGTCTCTTCTGTTTTGGGGTGATTCTATTAGAACTTTTAAGATAGAATGTTTACAACTCAGTGAGCATCATCTCGGGACTTAGAAACTAATAAGTCGTCTAACATAAAATAATTACTTTTCCTAAAAATGTTTGTTTTATTACCTACCCCTACTTCATTTCATGCATGGGGGAATACTACTGAACTCCACAATGCACATCACAATTTGTTCCTAAATAGTCATATCTTTCAAACAGCATAGCTTGAAACGATTCGAGGAGTAAGTGCCTAATTCAGATGGATAAAACAACTCATTCTTTAGCAGTTACCCAGTTTTAGGGTAAGAGGATTTACTGTGGCATAGCTAAACCAAGAAGACAAGTGCTCTTTTTCAGCACCTGATAAAAGGATGAGTTCTCTTTTGTTTTTGAACAGAATTATCCTGCCACAGGAAAGCAGTTTATCAAATATGGGTAGTTGGGGGTTGGGTATTCTGCATTTTGAAAAGCTGGTACGTGTAAAATGAGGATTATGTCATGTTGTAAGCATTTCTAAAAAAAGAAAAAAGAAATAATAGGAAATATAATCTTTTTTCATTTCTGGAGGTATTAGGAATGTTGTGACTAAAACAGGCCTTCATGCATCATAAATGGTCTGTGAGCTTCTGAGTCGATTATTAAGAAGGTAGAAGTCTGGATTCAATAGGATTCGTCACCGTTATTTTGAAGTTGTATTTTTTCAAGATTTTATTTTATATTAGAAGTAAGGGTCCCAATTAGTTGAGTCCCAGTCCATTAAATAAAACCAAAACTGACTACTCTGAGCTAGGATTGCTTTACGGTATTTGATGAGATTTCATTAATACTGCAAACTATTTTGCTTTTTATCACAAATTTTACTTAAGTGTTCAGGTGCAGAATAAAGTAAGTGGTAAGAAGAATTTTTATAACTGTTTTCATAATTTAATGTCTACCTATTACTTTCTGGATTGTATTGCCAAAATGTTATGACTTTGTTCTAAACTCTTGCAGTGAGGTATTGACTTCACTTGGCCAGAGATCAGCCGTGTGTAGTTTTACTCAAGAGAAGATTTAATTCAATTTTTGTTTGTTATTTTTGTCATAGAGCTGAGATAAGCTGTGCAGGCCTCTGGGTGCTAGGCTAAACATGCTGTTTCCAGAATGTGATCACCTTTGAGCTTTGGCACATCCAAATTCCATGTGGGAGCTGTGTGATGAGAGCACATGAAACTCTGTTATATTATACCCAGCTGCTTCACTGTGCAATGACTTCCTACACAAACTCTCAATATCTGAACGTATTTAAGAGCTTTGGCATTGGGGCCTACTTTTAAAATTTGAAGCAAAGCACATGGTTTGCAGAGCAGGGAGTCAACTTCTGGTTTCCACATAATTAAAAATGAGCTGTGCTTTTGCAGGGCCTCTATCCTGCCTGTCTCTTGTCGAGCTCGTGTTGCCTGGGAAGGACCAGTGGGCTGCTCCTGAAGGTGCAGTTTGCATCCATAAATTAACCCAGAACATCCAGGGGCAGCTGCTGAACACATTAATAATTGTGCAGACATGGAGTTTTGTATTTTCCGGGGCAGTGGATGGCACCCTGGAGGAGCAGGGAGCAGGAGAGATGTGCAGAGAACAGCACAGGAATGTGGATGGGCAGGGAGCTCATTTCCTCACAGGCGTCCAGGCACATGGGCTGATACTTCATTATCTCGCATATTTGGGTATTGATTTTGCCTCAGGAAAAGTCAGTGTGCTTTCTCTCATACAAATGATGAGAGCTCTGATTTTTGCTTTGGGAGGATAGGTAGGGAAAGCATTGGGTCCACAGGAATTAGAGGTATGCCAAGAAATGAACCTAAATATAACCTCCCATAACCTCTCAAGCCATAAGACTTCTGAGACACTAATAATTATTGTAGCTAATGACATAGGTGTAGGTAAAAATTAAAATAAAGATGAGACCTACAGAAAGAGGTAAAAATTGTATGAACTTAAGGAAGTACCTTGGTTAATACCCTTTCCTTCTCTGAGGTTAATTCTTTAAAACTAGAGGCATGAGATTAGGTAAATAAAAAATACCTTTGACTAGTATGAAATCTTCACTTGATTTTGTCCTACTTTTCAAATATTGTGGTCACACAGGAAAAAAAATTATATTGGCTAAACAGTTTTCTAGTTCTTTAGATATTAAAACCCCCATATATTTCTGAAGAAACAGCATGAAGTGTGAGCTTTCCTGTTCTACATTTCATTATTTGGTGTTAAATCTGATGTTTGCCTGTTCAAAAGTGTCTTATAACTTTGGTTGGCCTTTCCAAATACTTGGTTTATACAGCACTGATGACACATTACAGACTTGGAAGCTTATCTGAAGAATTTAGAAGAATTTAGTAAGACAGGAACCTTGGCAAAGTTTTTGTATGGTTTCAACTTGAATGCTGAGATGCAAGCTCGCACAGATACAGTTTTTAAGGGTAAATACTTTCCTAAAATACCCATGTTCAGGAATCTACTAAAATTTCACACATCCTACACATCCAGAACAACTGTTGCTAGAATTTAAACAGTTTGTGTAGGGATACCCAAAATCAGGACTGTTGCTTTTGGCAATGAGTCCACATTTCAGTTACAAAACTGTACTGAAAGAGAAAACTTTTCCATCTTGTACTGCTCCTCTTATTTTAATTTTTAAACACTGATGTAATAGTCTTGTGTCTTCTTGTACTTGTCTTTTTATGTGAGCGCTGTGTAGGGATTTAGAGGTTCCAGGATGTCCTCAGTGATGTCCTGAGAGCTTCATAACATTTTAAAATAGTAACGTACAAGACTGATTATCCTCTTACTTTGTTTTCACTAGAATTTATGGCTATGAATGTGTGAGAAAAATGCCCTTGGTCATTCTTAAATTATATATTTTTAAAAATCCTTGAAAACCTATCTTGAAATATTTTTCCATCACTGCCAGTGCTTGACATTTAATAATAACTTAAAACTTGTGCTATATTTTCTCACAGAGTCCTACCTGAAGAGCTGAAGATCTTCCTGCTCTAAACACTTCTAGTTTGAAGTGACTCCAAATAATTTGAAAATATGCATTAATAGAAAAGAGTACACATCAGAGCATGGTCTGTTACCACTGTTGTTATCTGAGTATAATGCTTGGATAACTGATGGGTTAAAAGAAAATACTTCAATAGTTAGGTAAAGTTGCTCAGGAGTCATGTGAGACCATAAAATAAAATTGTGTCTTTTCAGAAGTGACCAGTATAATCAGTCATTTCCTAAAATACTTTACAAGACTCTGATTCCTTTTAAAAAAATAAACAGAAGTGAATTAGTATCCCTTACACAGTTTAAAATAAATTATGGTAGCTAATGAGGGGAAATTCTCATCAGAATCAGCATCACTTACAACCACTGGGGGGGAAAAAAAAAACAACAAAAAACTGGGAGTTATCACAGCTGATGAATCGTGAATTAAAACTGCAAAAAATTATCTGTCAGGTTGAACCTTCAAGGTCTTTGCTCTTACAGATATTGCTGATTAGAAGTTGGGGTAAGGCAATTGCAGGACTCTGCTCAGGTGCTTGTGCTTATTCAAACAACTTTGTTTCCGTGCAAGGAGCACCCTCAGTGATGTGTTTGTAGGTGTAGCCTGAATTTGTCTCCTCTTTGCAGGCAGAGCTTGTTGATGTCCAGTATGGGACCGTGGAGGACCTGATCCGGGTTCAAGCCATCACAAACGTGACCAAAAAAATTGCACTTTTGAAGCTCGGACAATTGCCTTTGCTGTATAAGGTTAGTTACACGTCTGCTGAATTATTCATTTAGGGCTTCTTTTTTTCATTTTCAGAATACCAAAACAAACAGTTTCCCATTTTTCCCCATACTGGCATTCACATTCTTCCTCAATACTCAGCACTTCACTCTGCAGTGCCTTTTATGTGTTACAGATGTTTATTGTGCTGCAGATCTTGCAGTGCCCCAGTACTCTGCCGTATTTTCTCTGGGTGTAGAAGCCTTTTGACAAACAAAGAAATCACTGAAAGAAATAATAAAGCAGAGGGGATTGTGTCTGGGGAGGGTGTGGGTGCATGGGTATCCATCTTCTCCAACTCCAGCTCTGCCGGAGAACACAGAGCAGGAGCTCACTAATCCACTTTTGCATTAAACATAATAGGCTCAACATATAAACCACATTGAAACTCTAAATGTCCAGTAACTGCCTTCTGTTGCAAATACCTTATAAACAAAAATGCTGGTTTGACTTTCAGAAAGTACAGAAAGTATAGTAGCTCAGTAAATGCTTAAACAATTCATTCCCAATTCACAAAAGCAATTATAAAAGAGCAGTGACTCCAGATCTTGCAATTAAGTGAATGGGGGTCTGCTCTGTTGGCCATAGAAAGCCCAGCCGGGACTTCAACACAGATTCAGAAAACAACCACTGAACGTTTTTTCTATAGGAATAAGATTTGTCTCAATAAAAATGCCATTTTCAACTGAGTAGCTTTAGCTGTTTATTTAAATTATTTAGATGCAATTTCATTAGGCTCATGAAAGGTCAGTTGTCATTGCCGGGACTCGGTTGTTGCCCATCATTTCCAGCAATAGATCTGATTCTGCATTTCACTGCTGACAAAGCCAATGAAACAGCAATCAGGGCTCATAAAGTAGGGATTTGATAAAGATGTAAAGTTTGCAGTAACAGCAGTCTGTGAGATGGACTTTTTACCAATTTGTGTTCCTGTGAACACTCACTATGTCTGAATTACTGAGCTGAGCAGCCTGAAGGAGGAGGGAAAAGCAAGAGGTGCTGAGGACAAGGCACATCTCAGGAGCTTTCTGTGTGGGTTGGCTGTAGCCTGGTCCCAAATATGTGTTACTTAATGGCTGAGGTGCATTAGCTACATTTCTGGTGCTCCAAAACAATCAATTTTGCACGTTCACAGTCAGCTAAACAGCACAAACCAAAGTGTGCAGCATGATCAGGAGACTGACTCCAAATGTGTGCTCAGGGTCTGAGCTAAAATTACAGCCACCCAAACCGACTTCCTGTGTTCTCCTCACACGGGTAGAAAGTTTGCCCTTTTTCTTAAGGCTGTAAACTACCCTTCTTTAGAATATAATTTGTGTCTTTTTGGCAGTGAAATAATTGTAAGCTTTACTTTGCTCCCAAGTATCAGAAAAGGTGTAGAAAGGTTATCAGAAGTAGATTCTCCTTTCCTAATGAATATTTGATATGAAATACTGCTGTAAACTGCAAGTCCTGCTGGTTTAAACGGGCCCAGTATCTCTCCACTGGATTCACTTTTTGTATCTTTTTTCCCCCTCTAATGTTTATGTTTCTGTACTCACTGAGTCTCACATTTCTGTTTCAGCAGATACTGCCCTCTCCCTGTATTTTCCTTATCTCTGCCTTCCATGTGCTTGGTTTTACATCGCATTAAAACAGAGCACTAGTTCATAAGAGAGCTGTGGCTATATATACATATAAATTAGTGGGTTTCTTTCCAATTTTTGTATTTAACTTGTATTTTCCATGTGTTAATTTCCTTTAATTTTTCATTATTATTACTTTATATTATACAAGTATCTCACTCTGGATTTGAGTCTTATTATCATAGACCCTGCACTGAGGTTTCATCTTCATAACAATTTGTAATTGTGTCTCTATTTTTCAGTTGTATCTCCTTTGCCACAGTTATGCTTTTTGTTTTTCTCTCTCTCTTTACTGCTGTTTTTCGTGTGTGGTTTTTTTTCCTGTTTTCCCCTTTTGTGTATTTAGTTTGCCTTTTTAAAAAATTTTGACTCTTCTTTCTCTCCATACTGAGTCCATTGGAAAAAACCTGAAAGAAATAATAAATAATGCTGCCGGGAAAAAAAAAAAACCCACCATGAAAACTGAACAACATTTCTTTTGTTTTTACATCACATTAAGAGAAAGGATGTGCTGGTAGAAAAGAGCTTCATGTTCAAGGGGATGATTTACAGAAATAAGTCCGAGTGATGGAAATTTGAATACCTGGAAAAATAATTGGATAAATAACAGTATTTTGCAGTATGGGTTTAGTTTATGGAGATTGGATAAGGTACAAAATTGGGGGAGGATTAAGGCTGAAAAATAATTTGGAGCTTCTATTTCAGTCTTTCAGACTGGGCCCATCTCATATCTTTAGACACACTGAAAACAAGAGACAGAGTTCAGAGCTTGGAGTCATTTGAAATTGGAATGTACAGGGAATTTGGAGTATGCTGAAAAGCCTGAAGTTAATGTGCTGTTAAAATACGCAGTTTAGTCTTAAACATGAGTAATTCTGATTAAATTTCGTAAGGTTCATAAATTTAAGCTGCTTTGTGAGAACAAGATTTGCAGGAATCTGACCTGGAGTTATTTTTGTAATTGGATATGATTTTCAGATTTCACTGGGAGTGCTGCATTTCTGTTCCACTGGATCAGGACGTGGTTTCTGGCCAGGGTGAGAGGGGCAGCAGCCGTGGCAGTGGGCACATGTCCAGCCCACGGAGACACATCTTGATACCTTCAGCTGGACCTGTTCACACAAAGAATGTGTCACTTCAGCCACATCATAACTTACAGCTATAAAAAGAAAGAACGTGAACCCTACCTTTATAGCAAAGTCTCGACAAGAGTATTGACTCTGTGGGGGGAAAAAAGAAAAACAAAACGAAACAACAAACCAAGTAGTTTACGTTGCTGTGGTGGAATAGATAAAAAAGTGCTATGTATTATATATATATATATATATATATAAATCAGAGTGGAGCTGGGGTTTGAGAAGGGGGTTTTACCATTGTGAAGGCACTAAGATCAGTTAGTGAGCAAGACTCTATTATAAAATTAATATAAAAAGTGGGCGAAAAGGAATGGGAGAAATGCTTCAAGGAGGAGGTAACAGTATTACAAAGGCAGAATCCTTTTCAAATGCAACTGAAAGGTTCAGGGATTTGCTGTGCCCAACACTGGAGTGGCAATTTCCTACAGCAAGACAGACTGAGGCAATGGACTGAGCAGTGGTGCTCCCAAGGAGCACTCATGTGACAGGGAACTGGGCAAAAACGAGTCATTTTGGTCTCGTTAGCCAAAATAATTCACAGTGCTGAAAAACTGACAGAAGGAAAAAATTCGAACTTCTACAACAACTCCTGAAGGGATCTTGTGACTAATCTGAGACATTTGTAAGATCTGGATTGTTGCTGAATAAAGAGGGGCCTGGATTAAGGAGAAAGTTTTCTTAAGCAGGGAGCTGAAACGAGACAAGATGTAGAAGAGAAGTGAGGCACAACTTCTGGAGGGAATGGCCGTAAAAAGAACACTTATTTTCTCACACCTTGAGATTGAAAGTGACTGTCTCCTGGTGTTCTGGCTAGAAGGAAAATTTGTGTTTTGGTGGAACCCGGGCTATTGGGGTCACAGGTGGGGTTGAGTAGCCAGCCTCAGGAGGTCAGAGCAGACTCCTGATGTCCTTCAAGCAGCAGGATCTATAAATGTGGCTGGTGAAGGATGGTGAAGTTCATGACCAGTGATTAAGCAAATCACTCATGTGGTGTAGGACACCTCCTTTAGAAAGAGCACCTTGAGTTGCCCACTGTGTTTGAAGACAACATATTCTAATAATCTGAAATGGGTGGTGGCAGAAGGATTGGCAAAAGCAGCTCGGCAGCACCCAGCTCCTGGAGCACATCTGGATGTGTGTCACTGCTCTGAGCACCTTAAAGAAAGCTTTTTCTGGGAGAACTGCACAGTGGTTTCCATATCCAGCCTCTGGAAATGCCATTAACAGATTCATTTTTTGAAAAATGTCCTGTGTCTTGATCATGATTTAATCTTTAGGGGCTGCAATTCGTGAAAAAGCCATAATTTTTGTCCTAAATTAACTTTTAATAGAGTAACAAAAGCCCTGAAGGCCAAACCACTTCATCTTTAAAATGTTCACATATTAACATTTTTTCCACATCCATTAAATGAAGATGTTGTTCTACTGTGTAAATATCTATATTTATTTTAATAATTTGCTGCCTTCATAAATATTCATAAAATTGCTTTTAACTGTCATAAAATTTAGGAATGTGGAGGCTTGGATGTTTATGGAGAAGTTATTGGCAGGCCCTTATAGATAAGGATTTGCTAAATGGAAAGTATTAAAGATTCCCAGAATAAAGGCATTTTGCAAAAGGGCTTCAATTTAATAACTTTAGTGTTAGTTTTAAATAAGTTTACTTTGGAAAAAGTAATTTCACTTTTCTACAATGTCTACGTTGTTTATTTCCTACCCTCTGGTACTTTTTATGGCTAGCACATGCAATTGTGAAGATTATAGTTTGCATTGTAAATCTCCATTTAACGAGGGCCCTCCCTTTCCTTCCATCCCTTCCTCCCTCCCTAGAGATACACAAATACATGTATGTGTTTATATACATATATACAGTGTGTGCATATAAATATACAAATAAAAACCATGTTAGAAAACCAAACATTTTTAAAAGAACATAAACACTTTATATGCATTTCATTATTAAGGACACTGTAGTTTTGGTTCGGGGTTTTTTCTGTGGCTTTTTTTGGATGGTGGAATTTTTTCCAAGGCTCCTAAAGTCTTTATATGCACACATTTCCCATATGAGTGCTGTGGGACTTTTAATGATATTATATCCCTTCCTAAAGCCCTTCTCAAAAAGTCAGGCCACAGATATTGGCAGTATAAATAAAAATTATAGAAGCATGTAAAACCATACCTGGGGATCTGGATCCGAAGGGATTCTCTAGTAACATCCACTGGAATAGCATCCTGTTTTTCAGGTTTTCTCTGCTTTACCATCCTCTTAAAATATCATCTCAATTGCCAAAATCCTGAGAGTTTCTCTTGATAATCCAAATAAGGATTCAGGTTGATTCATTTGAATCATTGGTGCAGGGTTTGCTAATTAGCCTGTTTATATTTGTACAGATTATGCTAGTTCTTATTTTGTCTTGAAGGAAGTAGCAGTTGCTTTGTGGTCCATTTTCCTTAACCTTTGTCTCCCCTGAATTTATCAGAGATGCTCTCCTTCAAGTTAGTTGCTTTTATTTGTTATCCTTTTTCTCTTCCCCCAAACACTAGATTTAGTGTACTCATGTTCTTAACCTTCCCCTTCCTCAAACAGCCTCTTAAATCTGTGAGATATCACACAGTCCAAAGAATGGTCCCTTTGAATTTCTTCTCTACTTCCTACGTAAACAAATTCTACCTAGGCCTTCAAAAAACTGCACAATAGTCTGTACCAAAAAGGTGTTTAGGGAACTGAGGTTTCACACTCATCAGTCCTGTGTTTTGAATGGTTCTTTTAGTCACCTCTAAACCTCTCTGTTTGCTTTTCCTGATTCTGTGATTCATGGAATCATGCACAAGCTGTTTTGCTCTTTGGTGAATCCTGAGAAATTTTATGTTTGTTTCGGAGAAAGACCATTGGCCTTCCCTCATCAGAAAGTGAGAAATTTGAGAGATTGGTAGGCACAGTTCTCAGTTATATTCCTCCTGCTGTGCCTGATAGCAATGCTTTCTTGTTCCATTTGAACAGAAGGAACAAACCATAATCGTTAATTAGAGAAGCCTGGAGACACCCTTCCTCTAGATCATAAATCTGATCTGGGTTGGGTCACCTGAGAAATGCACCCCCAGCCCACTGAGGAATGCACCAGAGTTAAAAAACCAAGTCATTTCGCACAGATTAATCACTTAATGCTTCATCCTGAAGTCATATTTTAATTCTTTATTGGAAAAACTTAATTTAAAACATAGCTGGGAAAAAAAAAAAAGGAAATTAGTGATTGTGATAAATTTTCTCCTCAGTGTGAGGTACTGTGGGAAAGAAAATCAAGAAGTCCTACTGACTTGAGAAATCTATAACTGATGACTAAAAAAGCAGTCAAAAAAAAAGTCAAAACCAGTGGTTTTGTATTCCTGATTGGAACCAAGTCTCACTGAGCTCCAGTGTTCAGTTCCTAACTGAGCTCCAGTGTTCAGTTCCTAGAAGGCTGCTAGTATCCAGAATAATTTTTAGCTGAGCATGTCAATTTTCCTCCAACTTCATCCAGCATTTGAAGGATGATGTACTGTGACCTATGCCACCTAAAAGTGAAACAGTGCCAGTGCAGTTATAAATCCAATCTGTGTCTGTCCACATGAGTATGAAATAGTTGACAAAAATTTGCTCTCTTATCCCTTTAGTCAAGTGTACTGCAATAAATTAAAGAGGGAATTCTCACTCCACTTTTTACAGTGTAAACGGGGAGAAGTAATTTGCTCCTGTAAGCAGTAAGAAGAATATATAAGGGGTGGGGTAGGAGAAAAGCAATTGATGTCTGGAAGGAAGCATAATTATAGCACAACTTGTCAATATTCTCGAGTAATTAACATTTTGGTTGCATCAGTAAAAGAACTTCTGGTTATTACTCATTTCCTTTTTGCTTACAAACCCCTGGATTTGTTTGCATGGAAGGAGAGATGTGCTATTAGCAGAGTAAACGAGGGGAAATGTAAGTTAATGACCAAAAGTAGGTATCGATTATTCTGCATTTCTGATGCCACACAATTTTCCCTGAATGTTTTGAGAAGGCACTGCTGATTTGCAGACTTATTTGTGTTCCCAGCTGTAGTTTCTATTCTCTCGTTCTCTTCTATGTTGATAAAGAAATTTCTGAAGTCCTACTGGTGAATCAAACACTGAATTCTTCCCAGTTTGACTCAGTGCATAGTCCTGTTATCTTCAGTAACCCTAAATGCTTATATTTCTCTTGGGAAAATGATTCTAAATATTCATATATTCAGTTGGCTGTTTAGTTGCACATTCACTGCATGTATTGAACGCATCCTTTGAAAAATTAGTCCAGCTCCCATAATGGATTGCTGTTTCCTGAGGGGAAAGGCTGACCAGTGTTGTAGGAGTTCTCCTCTTTTTAGTGCAATAAAATTGAGTGAGACACTAAGTGGCTTCCATTCAAACATGGACAATGGCTGACTCATTAGGAATTCATTGTGGGGTCTTCTGAAACTCTTGTCTGATTCTAGAGGTGCAAAACCCAAGCATAATTTTCTGTTTTATCAAGCCCTTAAGAAGTGAGTAGTAAATGCAATCATCCAGTTTACCATGTGAGTGCCATGTCCTGATAAATGGTGCCAAGTCAAGTGAAATGGCTTTGCTGTGAGGCAACTGTTTTGGAGCAGAGCTGAGTAGATACCCATTGCCTCAGTTTGTATCCTAACTCCACACATGATCAGCAGGGCAATGGGAAACGCCACTTTTCCTTCACAAAATCTAAACCTTTTTAATTTGCTCTTCCTGCAGATGCACTGGTCATGCTTCTGGCTACTGGTCTTGGCCCTTTTTTTGTTGCTTGTGTAGGGAATTATAAGTATTTTTTCCTACCCAAGCTGCTAATTGAGCTGGTCTTTTGCATTAGTTGAGCTTAAATTTCACAAAAGAGACACTGAGAAACAAATTATCTGGGCCTCTTCCCAGCTCATGTGTTTCCAGCACATTTCAACAACAGCTGAGAAAGGAGGAAAAGAAAATGGAAGATCCAGGAGCTCTGAGTAGGGATGAAGGATGAATATATAAAATCTCATCCTGCCTGAACAGATCTGCCTGACTTTTGGTTCTTTTGAAGTGTCAGCCACTGGACTGGGTGAAGCAATGCCAGAAATCTTCAGAACTGCCCACTCCAGCAGCTCTACAGGGGAGAGGCACAGACCAGCACTGTACATCCTGCTTATATTTGATATTTTCTGGAATAGTGATCAGAGGAAAAGGTCATCTTTCTTCAGGCAACAAGTGCTGTATTAGTACTGCCCTCATTCTGTAGTGGGTTTGACTTGTATGACATGTTCTATAGCAGTTACTGGTTTATTATTTTATTAAGAAGAAGTTTTGATTCTTCTCTGACATTTTATGCTCTTTTAAGTCTTTTCTCCTCATTTCAGGATACTTCATAATAATCAGTTTATTTACATATCTGTGAATTGAGAAACTGGGTTGAAAGGTATCAAAAGTCACTATCTTGAATAATTTATGTAAAACATGATTTAAGAGATTATAGAAGTAAATAGTTCTATTCCTAGAGTCAGTGTTTTATTTGATAAACCAGGACATCACAGATTACTCAGCTGAAGAATGATTTTCATGCCTTGAGGCTCTTGAGGAAATACAGCCAGATCCAGACCTTGGTTTGATTTTTGTATTGGTTCTGCATGGCTTTAGAGACAGCCAAAGTGAGAATCGGTTCACAAAATCAGCACTTGTGATTTATGCATGAAAATCTGAATTCTGCCCTTTCAAATACACCTGTAACTTGCCATGTGATCAGAACTCTGACTAGAAACCTGGACGTGCTGGATGCTGAGATCCAACCTTTTCATTTGCATCCACAGGACCAGGGTTTATACTTTACATTCTATAATGCCCAGCCTGTGGAAAGTTTTTATTATTTTCCCAAGGATTATTTGAATTGCTCTTTTCAGATTGTCTGTTGCTGGATTTTGTGGAGCACAGATGGTTAAAATATATAACCTCTTGTCTTCCCTGGAGAGGGAAGAGGTGGCTTTCAGCATTATATTTTTTAATTTTATCTTTGCCTGCATAATGCCACAGAATACCAAAGTCAAACTTTCACTCTCAGCCATTTGGGCCTCTTGATGCCTGTGCATGAATTTGAAAAGAAAAACACCAAGTCCATCATTACAAATATAATTGGCACCCTCTTTGCAAGTACAGCAGTAACCACTTGGAATATTTTGTTTCGATTGCCAAAGCATTAAACTAACCTTCTGTGCAGAAGGCAATTCTTCCACAGTGAACATATTTTCACTTAACAGGAGAAGATTGTGCATTTCAATATGAGAGCTCAGGCATTTTAATTTCCTCTTTAGGTCTCAGTGAATAATTCACAAACAACATGCACAACAAAGTTAAGCTTATGTTGTTTTCTCTTGATCGACATCTAACGAAGTGGCAGCTTCCTTTATATGTTATCCTGCTACATTCTCATGTTTTTAAGTGAGTTTGTTTTTTTTAATTTGGTTTCTGGGGTTTTTCGTTGTGCTTTTGTGTTTGTTTTTAGTATTGAATTTACTCTAATTTTCCGAGAGATTTCTCTGTGTTTGGAGTTGTGATCATTCAAGGTGATTGATTATTTTGATTTTTTTTTTTTTAAGCATTGATTGGGAGGCGTTTTGATATATACAGGCAATCAGGGTTGTTGCAAATAAAAAGATTCCTGAAGTTCCTTCTGGTCATTGGGAGAGAAAAAAAAAGTCACATGATCACAGTCCCTGGAACCTTAAGTTAAAAAAGTTGAGGGCTACTTTCCTTGATTGATTTAGAATCCTGAATAATAACTAGTGCAATTTTTCATTACTCGTTTCAAATTTCACATCTCTTGTACACTTCAGATTTCTCTTAAAATCAGGTTCTTCATCAGATAAAAAAACACCTTAACCGAACAAACCCAAACTCTCCCAGAGCTACCAAGGAAAGCCTTGTAATTGTGAATAATCACAGAATGTGCACGGGCTGAGATCTGTCAGGGCAGCTCAGTTATGAGTAGATACAGGTAATATTTTAGATGGAGGACAGTGTGTTTGCATTTTGGGAAGGCTGGAGGAGTGCCTGCACTGACAGTTTACCCTGTTATTTGTGTTTTCCCACTGCCAGTTATTATGCAGACATGAGAATTCTTAGCACACAATCTCAGAGGTGACCTTGAGGTGACTTAGAGAGACCTCCTGTTCAATAAGATGCGAGCATACATTCCACTTCTGAAAAAGTTCTTGGTTTTCCCTGGAGTGGGAATTGACTCTATTGCTTCTTATATCAGCATTCAGTTATATGTGATGGTTTTATGTTATAAAATGTCCACCGGGGAACTGACCTGACAACTCCTTTCAGTCAGGCCTGAATCTCAGAGGAAAAAAAGTCCTGTAAATCCTGAAATCTCCTGTAATCTCAGAGGAAAAACGATAACATTTAATCCACTTAACCAACTGGGCATGTCCCATTCCTGCTTTTCATATTAGAGAGTATAAGAAAAAAAGGCAAGCCCAAATCTGCTAGTTCAGGCCATTCTTGGATTACAGGCTGAAAGAATCTTTATGACAGACTAGAAATTATTTAGTCTGGAGCATCTGTGTAGAAATTACTGTCCCTTACCATAGTAAGGTGCTGCAGTGTTCCTTAAAAACGAGATACAAGGAAGGCATTTGGAATGCATTAAGAGAGCTGGGATCTGGCCTCCTCTTCCTGCCTAAGAACAGTCCCATTCAAAGCAGAATGTATTTATCTTTCTTGGTTTGAAATACCAATGAGGAGTCCAAGTATATTATTTGAACTGTGGTTCACACTTGACATTAATGGAACCATCTTTAAAAGATGACTTTTGCCTTACTCAGCAAAGTGGGGTTGGAAGTGTGGTACAGTGTGATGAAAGTACAGAAATTTTCATTACAGAGTATTTAATTTAAATTTCATTCCTTTTCAGTGCAATGTGATTCATCAGGAAATAGCTAATTAGGAAAGGTTACAATATTAGTATTTAAAAAAATGTATGTGGCATTATCATACACAGAAATCTATTTTGCTGTGATATTTGTACATACAATATAATCTGTTTGCAAATGCCTTTTGTTTTCATTTGTGCCTTTTTTGCATGTACTTTTTTTCTGAAGAACTTGAACTCTTTGGAACTGCAAAATGAATCTTACAAAAAAAAGGGTAATATTTTTAATTAATTCTTAATTTAATTGATAATTTATTCATTTATATTGTTTGCAAGTACACCTGACTGGATGAACTTTGATGTGAGTACTACACAGATTCACTGGAAGTTGCAAGGACAAAATCTGACATTGTCACTCATTGTGCTTTATTTTCTTTGAAGGTGAAGTCATTTCAAGGCATACAGAAAATTCAGAAAATAAGATTTGCTTCTGACCTGCCAACAGTGCAGAATTGTTCAATACTTGGCGATAGCAGTGGTTAACAGGGGAAGCACAGCTTAAATTGCCTATGTCTCCCTTTTTCTGTTCACTAGCAAACAGAATAAAACTACAAGTATGTCATTTAATTTCAAGAAAACCTAAGTTTTCATATGCAAATTAGCTTGGTTGCTAATACAACAGATCTTAGTTCTCAGTAGAGATAAGTTTGATGCAGAGAGGTTTCCAGAAGAACATAGAAAAACACCACCTTATGTTTAAGCACATTGAAACTCACTTTAATTAATATGAGCAACATACTTAACTTGTTGCACAGTATGTGTTACAGAACAGTTCCCCTCAGCAGAAGAAGCTGTGGGAGCCCTGAAAGCAGAGAATATTTCCCTGCCTGTTTTGAAGGGTTCTACCCCCCTGGACAACACT
>VZRO01001062.1:910729-934513 GCA_013397915.1 Daphoenositta chrysoptera
ACTTCTCTGATAAGACTTAATAAACTATCTTAAAGCAGAGAGTGCTGAAAGTTTCTTTAAAATCACTCCCCCATCAGCAGAAAACCTGGCTTAAAGACACAGCTAAGTCAGGGGCTGGGGTCCACAGAAGCCACGGGTGGTGTTTGATCAGGTAATACTCACATGACAGAAAGGTCAGGGCCATCACAAGGCACCTTTACTGTTGAAATCCTGTCACCATGAACTGCCATGGTGAAGTGCACTGACAGCCTCTCATCCAGACTGATCAGCTGCTCACTCTTCTGTCAAGAAGTTCTTATTGACCAGAAAAATCTCTCCTCCTTTCTCCCACTGTGAGGACACAATGTAAGAAATGCCCTCTGTCAGCCTGACATCCTTCCTTGGCACGGCTTGTGCTTAAGGGAAGAGGATGGGTTGCAAAGCAAGTAGGAAGTAATATTTTTTTCCCCTGGTATCCCTTTTCTAAAAATGGCAGTCATAGGTGTCTTGACTCCCTGAAGTGGAGGATATGTCTGGAGCAATTTAATTTTAATCATGACTGTTGTGTGAAATGGGGTATTTCAGTTCTGAGTCTGTTTATCTCTGCAATAGCTTTTGGTGATGAGGTCCTCTATGTAGATACTTAAACATTTCTTGATATAGAATTGGACATTTGGGAAAGCAGGTATATTAAATTCTGCTAATGCTTTACCATTTGTTATGAGGGACAACTAAAAAAAAAGATACCTAAAATATTCCAGCTTCAGTCTAAATCTGAAAAGCCCAGAGTAACTGATGCAATTCTGAAGGTGCCAGATGCATGCTAAACATTGATCTTCACCGTACAAGGATATTAGAAAGAGAGATTTTTTTTTTTCCCCTTGGCCTCACAATTAGTGTAATGAATTTTTACCAAATCTGTGCTCCTTAAATAACACTCCAAAAAATTTAGCTTTTATTCCTGAATTAAGCTAGTCGGTGCCTGGTGGTCATGGTGTGTTACACATTGATTTGTTTTGCCTCTGAAGATGTTTGTAAATGCTAGGGAAAAAAGATGTCTTTCACATTACTGTAACCCAGTTCTCTAATTAAACTTGAAGAGGAAAAAAAAACCCAACCCAATATAAAACAATGCCCCTCCATAAGACTGTATTCTAGAAAATTTTGGTTATTTTGTTCCAGAAAAGATCTTAGATGGTAAGCATGGAACTTAATGTCAGTGACTGTGAGATGAAATTAAAATAAATATTTGTAAGACAGGCTTCAAAGTCCGAAGTTTTTTGCTATTAATCAAAGATTATTGCATTGGGAGCAAAGAGTTGATTTGTGTCAGAAAAGGGTTTTACTGTCAGAGCTGCCTCCTTAACTCAGAATCTTCATGAAATGTGATGTGAACAGATCATTCTCTTCAGCAATTTTGTCTGAAAGGACAGTTTAGTAGATGCTGAAAAAACCTCAGAAAGGTAAATTTGATTTTAAAACCCCTGTCATCCTTCTCTGAGTATCTTAACAGAACTGTGTAGGCCCCGGTCGGAAAGATGAGTATTTATTAGATTCTCTGTTGGTTTAAGTTGTGTCTGTTTCTACAATTAACTATCTTTATGTACTTTGTCTATTTTAGGGTTATTCTTTAGCATTTGCTATCAAAAAGAACCGTAACAATTGTGTGTATATTATTTTTTCCATTTCCTGAGATAAATAGCTTCATACACATGAAATCACAGAATCATTTAGGTGGGGAAAGACAATTAAGATCCTTGAGTCCAACTGTTCACCCAGCACTGTCAAAGCCCCCACTAAACCCTGTCCCCAAGTGCCACATCCACACGTCTTTTAAATCCCTCCAGGGATGGTGACTCCACCACTTCTGTGCAGCTTTTTCCAGTGCTGTATAACCCTTTTGGTGAAGAATTTTTTGCTGCTATCTAATTGAAACTTCCCCTGATGCAATTTGAGGCAGTTTCCTCTCATCCTGTCATTTGTTACTTGAGAGAGGAGACCAACAAATAAAGGTCAGACAGCCTGACTTTCAGTTTCTTGCCAATTTAAGTTTATTGACACTGAGGGTGTTACTTTGGTGTAAAGCTGGTGCATTTAAATGCAGGCTTAGGCACGAGAATTTCAGTAACTATCAATTTTCTAAACAGAATGGATAGAGGTGCATTTTCTATTATTAAGTGATGCAAAAGTAAGCTTGCCCTGTAACCCTGAACAGGCTTCCTTTTCACCTTTTTAGTTAGAAGCAACAGTAAGTACAAAGATTGGTCATCACCGTCAGTCTGTCGACAAAGAGAAGAATTTAATGGCTGAGAACAGAAATTTCTGATTGTGGGTTTGTTTTTTTTTTTCCCACTCTGTCTCATTTGCAAACCTATTTTAAGAGAAAATGCTTGTTCTGAACTTGGAAATATTCCCTGATTTTCTGTAGATTTCTCTGCTGGTCTAAACACCAGGGCCTGTGATTGTCATCTTCATTCTGTGTCAGACCATTCATTCATTACATGGCCCTGCAGTGTAACTCAGTGTTGAGATGGAGCTTTAATTGGGTTTTTAGGTTTGGCATTTGTTTGCTTTTGTGTTGTTTTTGGGGTTTTTTCCCTCCAGAGTGAAGTTGTGTGTTCTTTAAAGATTTCTTCTGGGAGTTCTGTCTTAGGAGTTACAGTGGTGTAACAGATGTTGATTGATCATGAGTTTTATTGTATTTCTTTTTCATTCATCTTACAACTGCAGTATTCTGTTTGTCATTTAGAAAGTTTAGTGGAGTTCTAGGAGCTGTAAGTGGTGCTAAATCTTTTCAGTGGGCCCATTGGACTGAACTGTGGGGTTTTTTTTAACATACAAGGTTTCAAAAGATATTTTCTTTTGCTCTTTCCTTCCCCAAGTATTTGTCAGAGAAAGACGAAAAATATTGTGCTGTCAATGACCTAGTTGAGGAGAAGAGTGACAGAGCAAGAGTTTTTTTACCACGTCTTTCTTAACCACCCTTGGTATGACCTTGTTTTGGTATTGGGCTCTTCCTTTCCTAATCACTGCATAAAAAAATCTTTGTGACGGAAAGTTGGACCTATTTTTCACATTTTATATTTTTCAGGGGAAGGTCATAATTTTGGATTGATGTTTTGGAACTAATTGTAGACTGGTGTTACTGAAGAAGAGCTGGGGGTTGTTGGGTTGGGTTTTATTTTTTTTTTTTCCTAAGTGCTGGTGAATGAATGACTTTGTAGTGCTTTGTGGCTGCCGAACTGATCCAGCTGCCTTCCCTGCTCCCATCAAGTGCTTCAACCTTGGACCTCCTTCAGTAGCTCTTTCTACTATTTCATTTTGGTGAAATGGGCTATTTAGTAGGTCACAGGAGGAGGCAGAGCTCTGTTTTACTGATGTGCTGAGTGGAAAGCAGGGAAAAAGAAAGGACCTAGGAAGAGACAAAAGCTGCACATGTTGGCTTTTTCAGCTGTTGTATCTTTTGTGCAGATTGCCCGCAGTTTTGCTGGACCAGAGTTATACATTAAGTGGTGCTTCAGTTTATTGCATATTCCACTTTAAACCTTGATGTTCAGTATGAAAGATGCCTTCATGATATGTCCTGTGTAGCACAGTTCATGAATAAGTTCTTGTGGTAAAAAGTCCTAGTTTCTGAAATGTCAGTGAGGAAACAAAATCAAGACTAGCCTCATTTTTAATTTTGGGATTTCTAAGGGAGCTTAGGAGCAGAAATCAGTACTGATAATTTATAAAGAACTTTTATTGCTAAGGTTTGTAATAACTTCTTTAATATTTATAGTTCTTGAAATGACTTTATGCACTGGGGCGCATTCTTTACGATCATTCTTTTATCACTCCTGGTTTGTGACTGTTTTTCTAATAAGGAAGATAAATAAGTTCATTCTGAGTATTGATTTACTTAAAGGCATGCTAACCAAGTAGTTAAACACTGCTCTTTTCCGTAAATGAAGCTAAAATATTCATTAACCAATTAATAATATTCAGTTTTCCTAGTTGATATATAGATATGCCTGAGGCTTACATATAGCACACTCTATATCATTATATCTTCTACTTGGAAACATAAAATTAAATAAAATGTAAATTTAAAAATACATAACAATGTTATACAGTCTCAAAAGAGACTGTTATATTACATTTAAGGCATTTTTTCAAAAGCATGAAACCTGGATGCAATGTAATAGACCAGGAGAGAGTTGAGCAGGGAGTGTGTTTTGTACATAACAAAAAACCAAAACAAAAGAAAGGCTAGAATATTCCAATACTAATAATTGGGTAAGTATTGTGAGAATAATAAAATAAGTGAATAGGTACTGGTTTTGCACAGGTCCAGTGAAGGCAGCTATGTTTTAATGTTTTAACAATCTAATAATTGTGCTAATATGCAATTATTTGGGGCAGCAAATGTGCCTTAATTGAAAATCTCTGACTGATTGCTGTGTGGGTTCTGAGAACATCTGCTGGTGCCTTGGTGGGTACCATAACACAGCTATGCTCTTGGAGCTAGGAAAGTCAAAATCCTGTTTTTATCTTGGAGATAGAAGGATGGCTTGGGCTATTTGCATCTCAACACTGCTAACTTCCAGTGTTGGTACTGGAAAATAGATATTCCAGGTACCCCAAGGATATTTACATTTTAGCTGGGAAAAGAGCATAGAAAGAATCAAAGGTTAGGAGTTGACGTTGTGTATGAGTGAGGGATGTTTATACAAGTAGGTATTTCCCTTCCTCTCTGCCCGTGTACCCCCTTGGTCTGGCTGATTATCCAAGGGGATGGAATGAGAGGAGCTTCGAGGTCCCATCCACCCCAAACCATTCTGGGATGCCATCGCTGGGCTGTCTCCAGGCTGGGAGCTCTCTGCTGGGCTCGGAGCGAGAAGAAAAAGATCACAGAGGGTTGAAGCCCCCCCGAGGCTGGGAGCAGGTGCCCTGAATGTTTGTGGTGAGCAGAATTGCTGCTGGCACAGTGGAACCGCTGCCACCGCCCCAGGGGAATCCTGCTGTGATTTTTGTGCCCTGCTCAAGGTGCAGGAGGGTGAGGGGAACCTGACACCACAGCTTTCTGGGGGAGAAGGGCCCTGTGCTGGGAACAGTGTCTGAAAATCGGATCTGCTCATCTTAATTAATTTTTCTAGTGGTAGGAAAACAAATAAATAAGAAAAAAGAATAAAGAATAAAGAGTAAGGGGACATTGGCAGATTTGACTCCCGTCTGTGACTCTGTTGGCAATGTGGTGGATTTTGGATTAAAAGTTGGTAGAATGCATAAAATCCAACAAAGGGTCTAATCAGTTTACTCTTGATGATTTAGCAAGATTATAATTATATCGTTGTGTAATTGTTTTTTGTATGATGGATCTTCAGCTTTATTCTCTCTGTAATAGAATCTAAACATAGACTGGAATAACCATAAACATAATCAGAAACAACAGTTTCAGTGTGAACAGGGAAATGCTATTGGCTTTCTGGAGGTTTCTCATCTGGACATTCATACAGCCTGTTTCTTTTTAATGTTTACTGAATATTTAATGATACTTATTATGCACACAGTGTTCCTCTACATGCTTATTTAGAAGTGAGTAGTATTTCCTGAAGATGTAGGAATGCAATAGCAATATGAAAGGCTTTGTATTATATACTCATCAAATAATGAAGCATTTTTTCTGGACTGTAAGCAATTCAATTATTTTGTTTCTGAAATAAATTAAGTAAAGCTTATTGAGTCCAATCAGCCTTTGTTTCTAGGGAATTGTAGTTCAATTTCATTTTTAATTAGATTGAACATTGTGAATTTCTTAGCAGTGGTAAGCAAGATCTGGCAATAAAATATGCACTCAATTTGTATTAAAAGTTGCTAAAATCTAGTGCAGGGAACTGGCAGTATATCTGGCTTATGTTTAATTGTCCAAATATCCTATTGTGAAAAATTCCATTTTTAAAAACTGCTGGTGCATAACAAATTACTTTTCTTTGATAAAACTGTGTAGAAGATGAGCAGGCAGCAAACAGGAAAAAGTATGGGACAGAACATTCAGTTCTTGATAAGCTTAACACCACATGTAGGACCAGGATGTTACATTTTTTCTGTGCAGGGATTACAGAATTAAACCAAGATGCTTTTTTGGTTTAGAGAGAGTGGGGGGAAAAATCTCCAAAGATTTTTCCTTAACTGGCTCAGCTGTCCAGAGGTCAGTGCATGGATTTCCAGTCAAACTTGCACACAACAAGCTTGTGACCAGTGCTCATTGAAAAGTCTGCTGTTCTTGGATAGCATTTACCTGACACAGGAGTCTACTTAAAAATATAATGGGTGGTAAACTGATGTACAAAGTAGCTCTTACTCATCATTATCATACAGCCCCATTGCTCAAATGCAGATTTTTGTGATTAACATTCTAAAGTTTTTTTGCCCTTCCTTCCTGCTTTTCTTCCCACATTCTGTAGGGCATCCAGGAAATAAAAAAGTAAAATCTCCCTTCCCGAGAAATAATTTTTTTGATATAAAAAAAGAAAACAGTGAAAGGCGCTTTTAGTTTGGAAAGTGATGAAAGAAAATGTCTTTAAAAACTCTTAGATGTGCGCATCAGATTCTTTCCACAAATAAATGCACTTCATGTTACCATTTCTCTGGTAGTAACTGCATCAAAGTCTTAAGGTCTTGCCATGATACAGAGCAACTATTTGGTTTTGTATTGTTCCTGTGGATGTCCCTGTGTGGCAGGAATAATTTGATAAATTCCACTTTGATACGTTTCCCTCTTCTAAGACCTTTATGGCAACAGCCTGTCATATATATACATATATATATATATATATATATGTATATATATACACTGTGTATGCATTTACAGCTGTTTGAAGTTTAATGCAGCTCAGTCCCTTTCCCAGCCTGTTTGTTCAGTGTAACAGCGGTGCCATTCCTCAGGCAGGGACAGAGTTTGAGCTGGGAAGGAAAGATGAGTTTGTTTTCATGGTCCCCATGCAGCAGTCACTAAACTGGCTGCATCCTCCTCCTCTTCCTCTCCTTCCTCTTAGCTCAGCACCTTGAGGGTTGATCAGCAAAAACCAAAACCTCTGCTGACAGTGTTTTGCCCCAGAACTCCTTTAAGTGTCCCTCGATCTTTGTGATGGGGAATGTTGGAGCACGATTGAACATCAAGTGCAGTATTAAAAATTCCAGGTGAAACCAAACCTTACTGGTTAAAAACATGCAGTTTGGAAGAGTGGTATATAAATGAAGATAGTGTATTTAAGTGGGTTTTTTCCACTTTGAGGTTTGTGTTATCACAGCCCCTTCCAAGTGCTCCGTATTGCAGGAGGTAATTGAGAGGACAGAAGCATCTGATTATATCCACAGCAGCTAAATCTTACTTTTCTACCCAAACAATCTGCTACAGAAATAAAAGGATGTTTTGTCACTGAGATCTTCCAACAGTTTAAATGTAACTTTCCCCTTGCTTTGTAATTTTATGTACTGCCAGTCAGTCAAATAAGAAGGGAGATCCTTTCAGAGCATCATAATTTTAATTGGGACTTTGGTAGAAAAGAGTAATTAATAACTGTTAACCTGTCCAGTAAAGCTGTGTCAAAGATTAATGAACCATGTCTTTAGCACATTGCACTATGAATTGAAAAATGCAGCAGTTAAAAACTGATTACTGTTATTTGTCTAATTAATGCTGATCATTGCACTGAAGTATAATGACAATAGCAGATTTTTTAAAATGAATATATTTGGTTTTACTCAGAATAATATCTATTAGGTACTTACATGTATTTTTTCGTGTATTATTGATATACTTTCTTCCTCTTAAATACTGTTGTGTAAACGGTATAATTTTTTTTTACTATTTTTTATTTTACTAGTTTTTCTTTAAACTATTTTTGTTTCCATGCTCTATATGTGTTATGGCTTTGAATATAAAATTCTGAATGCATTTTTGTGTGGTTTACCTGGAAGGGACGGAGAAAAGGGGATGGCAATTATATAGACAACAATATATAAGCAGGAAATTTTTTCTAATTTTCTATATGTGCTATGTCCATGTTTTTCTTTGTTAGCACAGAATGTAATTTTAATAAACACTGAAATTGTGAATCTGCCTTTAGGAAGAGGAGGAGTTTTGGCCTGAAGTTACATGGAGGAGGTTGTATGTCAGAATAACAATATGATCCCATACTAACTTTGCTGTCAGTAGCTGACACCTAAAGTCCTTTGTGGTCTAATGAACTGTAATGGCATTAACACTAATGCAGTCATTTTGTAAAATACAATTTTTACAATTTTGTGTGAAGCTTTAGAGAGATTTAAGTAGTGTAAACTGCCCTTTAAAGCTTTTAAAAAAAACCCCCATTCTTAAGACTCTGTAAGTGGTTGTAGCTAAAGCATATTTTATCTCTTTATTTAGGGTTCTGTTACTTTGCCAGACATAGACAGGTTTTTGATATAGAAAAACTGTCAGAAACCAGTGAGTATTTTCAATGAGCAGCCTAATATTATCTATTAGTGTGATTATCTGTGTACAGGAGTGAGGATACAGCCACACTTTCAGTAGTGTGAAATCCATTCACATAAATGCCTTCTGAAGATGAGAACTACATTTTTAGGCACTTTTGACTTTGGGCATCAAGGTGTTCTTAAAGGGCGTTTTGAAATGTAGACGTTTAAAATAT
Organism: Daphoenositta chrysoptera; assembly: GCA_013397915.1. Classification (NCBI taxonomy): domain Eukaryota; kingdom Metazoa; phylum Chordata; class Aves; order Passeriformes; genus Daphoenositta; species Daphoenositta chrysoptera. The sequence goes on from VZRO01001062.1 coordinate 919,384, forward strand.
ACTAGCAGAGTACATGATGCATAATGAGATAAAGAGAATTCTGAAATACTGTTGTGCAGCTAATTTATATTGTTTTATTTACTATTATGTAAGGATTGAAAGTCTGAAGCCTTATGTAATAAAGTTGAAAGCAGAATTAGATCAAATAAGAAAATGTCACTGGATTTGTATTGACCCCAGTAACAGTAGGGAACCTATAGTAATATTAAGAGATCTGGATTTTTTTTTTTTTCCCAGTGCTAGAATTTGATTTATCAAAGGTTGAAAATCTCTCTGCAAGTGGTGAAATGTGTTTGGAAGTCAGTGTATTTTAAATCAAGTTTTCCAGACACACTGTTAGTGCTCCTTATTTTGAGTAAGAACCCTCCACAATGGCAAAATCACTTACTATATAGAATTGTAAGCCAGCATATCTTGTACTGATCTGCTTGATCTTAAATAATGTATCAGTCAATAACAGAACAGGTTGTTCCATGGATTAGTGAACAGGTTTTCCACAGCTCTGTTTCTTGGGGTTGGATTTTGTGGTGTCTAGTTTGTGGACAAGCTCCTGTGTTCCTTTACACCTGTTGCTCTGTCTCTTGATTTTTTCCACGTTTTTCCCCCTTCCATGAAGGAGTAAGATCTCCAGTTTTTGTTAATGCCTTCTCAGTGGTGCTTAACAGCATCTGCCTCTTGTCACTCAATATCCCATTTTCATTAAACTTTCAGGGAATATACTGAGATACTTCCTCCTGTGAAAATAAGTTTTCTGAGCCAGCTAATCAGTAGTTCAGTCATTTCTGTGGATCCAGACACTTAAATGGACAAGCTTAGAAAGTGGACTCAGACAATATTTGTCAGTAACAAGGCTGGTGTTGTACCATACAAAGCACAGCCAACAAACTGCACTGCTGGTTCTGTAAACAGCATGAGGTGGAGAGCTGTCTGTACAGTGGCATGACAAGGTTCTCAGAAGGCTTCTCCATATTTTGGGACTGCTTGCAGATATGCTGAGAAGAATTGCTAATAGTGAGAAGCTATTTTAATATGCAGTTAGTAGGTGGTTATAATCCACAGTTACGTGCATCATCTTTTTTTTTGTTTTTTCCTAGTGCATTTATAAGCATTGATAGCCATTGCTGTGAGGAATATACTGTGTTGTTGTGATGCCCCTCATCATTTGATCATGCATTGCTACTTTGTAAGTTATCTGTAAACAGAGCTGTTGCTGGGAATCAATGAAAGGGAGAGAAAAGGTGCCATGCTTACTTAATTATCTTTAAACCATCAGGGTCTTGCTGGATCAGAGTCTAGAAACAGGATCTAAGCTGTTCAGATGCAGTGAGAGAATAGTGTAGGAAACTCTTTCTTAGCTGTCCCTGCTCTCATAGTTGCTGTAATCCAGGTGAAACCAAAGTGTGATGTGATTTTCTGCTCTCTGCCCATGAAATGACAGCTTAAACTGAACCCAGATGTTGCTCCCATGCACAGAACATCAGAATAGAGCTGCTCCAGTCACACTTTATTTTCAGCTGGAAAGCAAGGGTGCTGCTGGAACAGCTCCATGCCTCAGTGTGTTTTTAATTTCCTGAGGCTCTGAGCAGGTCACCAGTCCAGTGTAGTCCCTGGAAAATAATGAAGGCTGATTACCTGGTTGGTCTTGTGCTGTTTGGTGCTTGCAAGGCACCAGGATGGCCTCAGCTAGAAGAAGAGACCAGGGGAAAAGATCTTCAGAGAGTCAGCCTTTGCAGACTTTTAGGTGGAAGATAACAAATACAGCTTGAGGCCAGTACCTGCTGCATTGCTTCCCTGCTGTCACCAGTCACTGAGGGGCAGCTCTTATGCATTGTAAGAGTCACAGAAGCTGTAGTCTGTTCTCTGTATTAGGTGTGTTCCTGTGTCTAGATCATTAATATAACCCCCATTTGAGAGTTCAAGTTCACACGAGCCTCAGGTGAGCTAAAACACATTAAAGCCACCTATGAAAGGTAGTGGCCCCTGTTTTTTTGTTGCTTCTTTTCTTTCTCCCCAGCAAATTGTCATGCTCAACTTGCGTATTTCAGACCCAGTACCTTTCAGTAGGTTCCTGGCCAAAGTCCCACAGTAAAACTTGTCTGAAATGTGGAGCAAAGACCTGGTTTTTGTTACCTGTTACCTGGGAAATGTTTCCTCTGCCACATCTCAGAGATGGTGCAGCTAAAATGGAGAAGGAGCTTTGAGTTTTCCCCTTAGAGGCAAACTGAGTTGTACAGACTGTTGCAATCTGTCTTTTCACTGCTTCAGCCATATCATCTTTAAAAGGCAATTTAATGGTGCCTGATGGTGTGTAGAGTTTACAAGGCTGATCTGTCCCCAGGTACACGACAGAGCCTTTGATAAAGCAGCAAGTGTCTCATATTAGATTAAATTGAGTCCAGAATGTTTTATGGGGTGTTTTAATACACTGAATTGAAACAGTTACATTTTTTTAAGTAACTCTAAAAACTGAGGACTTAAGCAGCCATAAATAACTAAAGGGTTAACAGCAGGCACCAACATCTATTTTCAAGGGTTCTGGTGTTTCCAGTTTGTTCTGAGATGTTTATGGCTTTGGGAGAGGGACAATGCATACATCCAGGGAAGGAGACTTTGCTGTCGGATAGTTTTGCAATCTAAAGTAATCCATTGATTTGAATAGAAGTGCATTCGTTAACCTGAAGGAATTAATCCACAGTCTTCTGCCTCGTAAAAAAATGTGCACAACCTTCTTTGGCTTCTTTGTGCTCGGACAATTTACATCTGGTAAAGCATTGACTTATTTAAGATGAAAATGGAACCAACAATGCACATTTATTGTTGATATAGTTGTGCTGTCACTGTTGTAAAGTTAAAAAGCAGCAATTATAGCTGAAATCTGAAAGCTGTTGTGTAATTTCACATGTTCAACACAACTCCTTACTAGAGATTGTAGCCATGGCAGCAGTGGCTGCTGCACTTTGTGAATAACAGACCTGTAGTTACTTTCTCTCAGTGAAACTGAGGGATTTAATACTGACTTATTTTTTTGTTAGGTACAAAGTTTTTAAAACTCTCTTAAAAAAAAAAATAATCTGCATTTCCTGTCTTGTGTGCTACTAAATAAACCAGGGATTAATAAAAAGATACTGGATATGGAGGCAGGAAAAGGCACTTGGTATTTTAAATCCTGCCTGTTACATCATTTAGCTATGATGTGTCCCTGGTTCTCCCACCCTGTTTTTTGTGCAGTTAAATCCTGTCCGTATATCTGAATACGAACATGAATTGAAAACAGAACAAAACAATAATAAATGAACCTACTGCTTGGGAAAGCCCTATTGCTGCATTGCATTTAAGGTCTGTAATACATTTTTAAGCATCTGATCTAATCACCTTCTCTCACTCTCATATTCATCTGCCTAGAGTTCTCTCAAAGAATCCCCTTTCATCTATGGATTGCTTGTTTGAGTAAGATGGGTAAGATTAAGTGACTCACAGGTTCAACTTGCATCTGCTTGTCCGAATTCAGACTGGTGTCAAAATCCTAGCAAATCACGATATTAGATATATTTACTTACAGAAACGGCAAATAGTTGGTTGCTATTTTTATAGTATGGCAAATAGTAGGCTGCTATTTTTATATTTTTTTCTGTCTTAGCTGTCGAGTAAAGCAGAACTGAACACCAAATGCTTATGAGGCTTAAACTGAATGCCATATATTCATGTAATTTACATACTTGTAAAGCCACAGAGAACTGTGCATAAACATTCCTTAATACCAGCAAATAGGAGATAAATTGAAAATTATATGTATACATACACAGGGAAAAAAAGGAAGGGTCTAAAATATAGAAGGAGAAGGACAATTGAACTGAGAAACAGAGGAGTAGTAACAAATTCTGGGGTTCCTGTGGAATCAGAGTTGTGTGGAAACATCATATACCTGCAGTCATTCTTCAGATCATTTGGAGACATTTGGAAAGTCATCAGTAGAGCAGCTCAGTGAATAGTAAGATAATCCTTAAATACCTGAATTACTTCTGTCTGAAAAATTAATATAGCTTTGTATCAGCGAGTAGTCTTCAGTCAATTCCAAATATGCAGAGCATTACACAGAAAGGTCATCCCATTTCTTGGGAGTATTTGCCACATTACCATTCTATTTCTTCTGTTTCGGAATAAAATCCCCTTATTTTTCAGTTCTCTATGAAAGAAAAAACCTGAGGCTTTCCAGTCAAAAAAGCTGCTGCAAGTTATGGTACTTGTATGCTTTTGCCCTTGACTTTGGGGAAGTTTGCCTGATATTCTGGCCCAGATCTGGTGGATTTTTGGAAACTCTAATTGCCAGTTGCAACTCAAGCTTTGATGTTCTTATGAGACAAAATAAAAGCTTTTTGTCTGACAGGAGGCAAATCCCAACATTTGGGTAAGATAGACTGGAGTTTTTAATTTATTTTATTTTTTTAAAGTTCTGTAAACTGCTGTTTTCTCTCTTAACTGAAGAGTAACTGTGTCCAGAAATCCTGTGCAAGACTGAAGGCAGTGCATGCAAACATCCAGTCAGCATGTGCTGTGTCCTTGAAGAGGTAAACTCTGCAAGAACGTGTTACAGATGGAAAATATGGAAGCTCAACTCAAGATGTTTTAGTGACATTATTTCCAAAACGGAGGCATTTTCAAGGTGGTGTTTATATCCTGTGAAAATCTGTTGGGCTGCTACAAGCACGTTGGCACTGCACCTTTGTTTGGTGAGAACGTGGTGCATGGCAAAGACTCTGTCTCAGCAGTAATTAAAAATATAATCAAGTGTTCTGACGTTGCTGTTAATGGCCACCTCTGTTGCTTTGTCCCCTCAGCTTTCTCTGCTGGAAGATGCAGGATTTGGGGGTGTTCTCCTGTACACTGACCCTTGTGACTTACCAAAGACTGCAGACACTGCTGATAAAGCTTTTATGGTCTCCTTGAACAGTGGGGGAGATCCATCCACGCCTGGTTATGCCAGTATTGGTAAGTACCAATTCCCTCAATGGGCATTTTAATTCTCTGAAGATTCTAAGTGTGGCATTTAAAACACCAAACCAAATCCTGTCTGAAACAGGGGCCCTGCGTAAGGAAACGCTGTGTAATACAGCATGGCTCAAAGGATGGAATCCCATCTCAAAAGTGCTTTAGGCACAAAGTCTGCACTCTCAATAGTTTATTGTGTTTTGTATTTGAGTATTCACACACTGAACCATTATTACTACCTGCTTATTCTTATCCCATGAACAAACTCCAAAACTGTGAAGTACTGATCCAGTGACTTCTGAGCATTTTCCACAGGATCTGTCCCCACTGAAAGAATTATTCCCTTCATTCTGTCTTCCTGTTTCATAGTATTAGAAATGAAAATTTTTGGTCAATGGGTGCAAGTGAAATGTAATTAGCCATTTATATTTTAAAACTTTTTAAAAAAATTAATGTTTATAGCATCTATGTGCTACAATCACTTGAACAGAATGTGTTCATTTAGCCTTGCCCAGATAGACTTGGTTATTAATTATGCTTCCCTAAATACATGTATTTTTGAAAGATGGGAAATACAGAATTGATTTCAAGGAACAGCATAGTTTCAAGGAACAACATCATCTTATATAATTTTATGTGGGGTTTTTTTGAAGCAATGTTAACAATAAAAGAACCAGCAGTGTATTTGACTTGTATGTGCTACTTAAATCTCCATTCTGGCAGTTCAGTGAATGTGTGTTCTGCTTCTCTGCAGCTTTTTCAGCTTTACAGCCCTTTTTACTATCTAACTATTTGGAAATGTATTAAGCAGCAGTCTATGAGTTTGTGACAAGGCTTCATCAAGAATATTTTGTCCGGTTACTGGCTCAGACATCTGAAGTTTGACTTGAATTGGCATTAAATCAACTGAGACAACGTGGAGATACTTCATGCCTAGAATGGCAGAAAATAGAAATATTTGCCTGGTTGTCAAAGAAGGGTGTTAGCTATTCACAGCATGAATGCCTTGACAGCTCAGTGGGAAAGAAATTGCACATTTTCTCAGTGTCTCAGTGTACCTGACCCAGTGTTCTTAAAAGTGCCCTGGGAGCTACAGAGGTAAATATAACACTCTTCAAGCTTTATTCTTGCTCATTTCATGGAGCTATTTGAAAAACAGTTTGTGGTGTCTCTGTCTGGCTGACTCCTTAATGTTTTATTTACCCTACATGAAAAGTAAAGCTAATTAAAACAGATACACCAACATGAAGATGCCACTTCAGTGTCTAAACCTTATGTGTTAGTTCTCTGTCAGTAAATGATCTCAGCTGCAGTGTGCATTCCAATCTCCAATTTGGGAAAGAGAAGCTTAATTATATGGACAATGGTGTTACAAGTGCATCGATGGTTCTGGTGGAAGCCTTGGCATGGCTTGTCTGTGGTTTTAAATCTCTGAGCAACATTCATAAGCAGGAGCAGGTTATCATCCTTAAGATCATTTATATTTTGATCCTTGAATGCTGTGGTGAGCTGGAAAGAGCTCAAAGGAATACTTGGGAAAACCCTTTTTCATGGTTCTGTCCCTGGAAGGGAGATCAGATGGAAGTAATTTCTGTGTGTCTTATGATGATTTTCCTTCTCTGGAGAGTTGCTTAGAGGTAGCTCATGCCTGGGACAGACACAAATTCTTCTGGAGTGGAGGCTTTTCCCTGGGGTATGCACTTGGATGTGGGGAAGTTAAACTGCCTATTGTGGAGTAAAAGAGCCAAAGAGCCCGGGCTGCCCCTTTCTCTTTGATTCACAGAATGTAATAAGCACTACCAGAGATTTTATTGGAAGCTCCTGCTTAAGTTATTGGCATATCTTTGACACCATCTGCACTTCGCACTTTGCCAGAAGAACTGTTACTATCACAATCTCGAGGCTGCTCCTACCAGCATTCTCCCTTTTACTGGGAAATTCCTGGTAAGAGGAGTGATCCAAAGCTAGTCTTGGTGAATAAAAGGTAGGAAACTTGGATTTCCATGCTGCTGCCTTTGTTTCTCGCGTTCTTTTAGTCTGAAAACAAATTTCTCTGTGGTATCAGAGTACTGGAATGTTTCAGGCTTTTCCTAGAAAAGAAAGTCTTCAGCAAATGGTATAATTTACAGATCTTTTCTCAAAGTTGACAACATTTTAAAATGGGATTTATGTAATAGTTCAGAGAGAATTTTGGAGTTCTCATGAGGTTTCAGCTCACATTTTCTGTTTCATGAAGATGAAATGCTGCAGTTCTGCATATGAATCATCTTGAATGTATAGAAATAGCTTGAGGATGGGTTTGAGATGCCAACTACCTACGAGCAGAATGATTTTATTGATCTCTGTTTAACAAAGGGGAAAAAGTAATGATGAGAAGGGGAAGTGAAAAGCACTTATGTGAAAGTTTCTGCAGCTCTGTTTCATAATTTAATTCTTCTGTTCTTAAGACTCTTCCAATCCTAAATCATATCAGTCCTGAAACAATCATATGAGCCTTTTTGAGCATCATTTCTGTTTTTGTGATTTTGACTGCCAAAGACTAGTGTCCTTCATTTTTAGAAATCTTTCTTCTATGTCCCTGCTTTAGAAAGGAAATAGATCCAGGGGGTGAAACTCAAGGAATTAAATGTACACGATTAAGAAGCTTGAGAAGGAAGTAAGAGACTCACGTGGCAAAAAATTGTCTTGAAAATAAAGTTTAGAAGAATAGTGTAAAACTTGAGTGCCTTCCCCATCTACTTTTCTTTTTCCATTTTGACTTTTTGACTGCTGCACTTTCTTTCACCCACCTTCATATGGCAGACACATATTAGATTTCTCCATCGCTAGACTCCAGAGCTGTTTCAAATCAAATTTGTTTCCACACAGGAAATGGCTCAGTAAACAAAAATACGGATAGAATCTATTTGTCAATCCTGCTATGTAAATAGAGAAGAGGCATTGTGATAAGCACTAAGAACCCTGCCCATGAGATAAGGTACCTCATAATAGAATCCCTATCTGTGCAGTGGGGGAATAGAAATTATTTCATGAAGAGTTCAGATGGCATCATAGAAAATAGTGTGAGCTTAAAAATGCTGAAATATAACAGCTGTAAAATACAATCTTATGGTATCAGCTGGAGTTTCAAGTGTAATGTTGTTTTAGGGAATTGTTATGCAGAGTTTATAACAGTAAGAGAAAGGGGTGTGTTTGGAAGTCATGCATGGTTCAGGTCACTTGAGCCATATTACAGGAATTTGGGTGAAAAATCAGTGACACAGGAAATGTGAGATGTTCCTAGAACTGTGACTAGTGAACATAACTCAGACAGGAGAATTGACACAAGCATTTCTCAAAATCTGCTAATAGGATTTGATTTCAGAGGAAGGGACAAGGTAAGGAATTGGTGAGGTGTTGATCCACTGCAGGCCACAGCTGAGGCCATCAGCAAAGTCAGTGAGGCCTCTGAAAATGCATTTAAGACAGGACAAGGTTTCTGGACAGGCAGGGGAGTGAAACTGAGCCTGGAAAAGGGCAGGGTCACAGCGCTGTTCGAATTTTTTGGTTTTGTTTCTCACTATCCAAATCCATTTTAACTGGCAGTCGCTGTTTTGCCCATGGTGGTAATTGATAAGTGATCTCTCTGTCTTTACCCTGATCAATGACCTTTTCCATCTTCCCTGTGGAACAGGGATAACGAGAGCGTGGCTGGGTAGGAGTCTGCAAGCTGGCCAAGTTTCACCCACCACACTCAGTTCAACAAAAGTTAAACACCAAATAATGCACCATAAAAACCCCCTGACATTTACCTCGTTAGAAATGTGCCATTCTTTAACTCAGCCCAGCCAGTTCCTCTTCAGCAAACACGGGGAGCTGCTGCCCCTGCTTGGAGTGTGGGTATGTAGGTATTTGCTGGGATAGAAATGTGTGCCTGCTTTATTTTCAGTCAGCCCTGTGATTCTGTAGGTTTAGGTGTGCCCTGCCTGATATCTGAGTTTGTCCTTTCTGTCCTTCACTTCATGATATTTTACTCCTCTGAAGCCACCAGCTGAGCAGAAGTTAGCTGGAAAATAGAACGTTGTGTAATGGTTTTAGCCATGCATAGGCAACATATGTTCTAAAATGGTTTGTTATAAATCATTGTGACTTCTTACAAGATGTCCTCAGCCCTGGTTTGTCTGTTCTTTTTGAGAACAAAACACAGTCACAAGAATATATTTTCTGTGCTTGCCTCTGCAGCTGTGGAAATGATTCTGGGAATAATTTTTTTCTTTTCTTTTTTCAAAATTTGTGTTTGCTTTCTGCTAATAACATCAGATAAATGCAATACAAAGATAATTTTTTGTAAAATGACTGCCTATGGTCAGGCTTCTGTGTATTGTGCTTTGATTTTCCTTGAGGACAGACTGAAGCTGAGGAGAAAGGAAAGTTAAAGTTTCATATTACAATTTAGGCGTGTGTATATATGTTTGCATGTACTCTTGGTCATTTTATTTTGGACTTAGGACATAATTTCAGTGGTTGCCATAAAAAACCCACGGAGTTTTTATCAGACCAACTACACTGCTCTATCTGATATACTGAGTTATTTTCTATATGAACAAAAATCAGTGCTAACGAAAGAGAGAGCCAAATCTTTGGAAAATACCAGCCTTTGAATAGTGAATGCAATACGAAAGAATTTCAGCAGATTTTCAATAATATCTGTAGCAGTAATGGTTCAAGAGGTATCCGAATCCATGATCTGGCTCTTGAGATTTTGCAGGATGTAATAAAACAACTAAGTTTCTATGTAAGTACCAAATTACATGCTCTGAGATTTTTGGATTTGTGGGTTTTAGTTTTAATTTTTCCTCCTGTCTGGCTTTCAGTTAGGTTTGCGTGTATTTAAAACTGAGAGAATTAGTTGGACATCGAGGTATTTTGGACTTCCAGGTTGGAGTGTGTGGACCTCTGTATTGTATATCAGATATCGCTTTATCTTCTACTTAGCTGCCTATAATTTTTTTTCTTGGAAGCAAATTTTAATTGAAAACATTGTGGTTTTATTAATTAGAGTATTAGAAGAAGAGAGAAGAAATCACAGGCAATGGTACTGAAATAGCTTACTAGCAATGTTTTTATCATTTGACTTTTCCAAATGCCGTCATGAAACATATGGTCAAAACTTTTCTGAGTTTCAAACAGAAAGTTATTTAAAAAATTGACTTTATAAGAGAACTGGAATGTAGAAATGATGAAGACCAGATTATTTGAAAACAACAAATCAGCACTTCCTATGCTGCAAAATTGGCTCAGTGGAAAACATAATGAGTAAATTCTTCCTGATGCCTTATAAGTTGCAGAGGACATCTGAATGTTTTTGACATTTCAGACAGTTTCAAACTACTACTAAACAGCTGTGACTCACTACAGAATGTTTTCCAGTGAAGCTGCTTTTTCTCTCATCCAGCAAAAATAACATTTTAAATGGAGTCCAGATTAGACTTTTGAAGCTACCCAACTCACAAGTGAATTTAGAATATTTAAATCTTCTGTGCAATCATGAATGAAACGAATCCTGCCATAACTTTACTGACATATTTCAGCCCAGCATAATTTGTGCAAGTGAGTTAATTTATTGTGTGCTCACAAAACAGCAAACATCACTGCATGGCAGTGAACCCAGCTGGTGTCTTGGAATCTGCTCCGGCAGAGTCTGGTGGAAATCAGTTGTCTTTGCACAAATTTGGGGTGGGAGGCTCCTTTTTATGGCATTGGGAAGGTTTTTTGAGGACTCCCTTGCACTCCCTGTGTAACTCCTGGCTGTGTATGGGAACAGGATTAAGAAGCAGAGTCCCAAGACAGGATATGAGGAAATACTTTACTAGATTTATCTGTGGATGAGGAAAGGAATTACTTTTGTTTGCAAAGGCAGAGGGGTGGATTGTTGTCCATTTTCTCTCACAGCAATATAGAACAGCCCATTTGCAGAATCTAAAAGGCTCTGAACTGTCAGCTTGAGGCCAGTTTTATGGACCACGTGCTCTGTGGCCAATTATTTGCTACTTAATACCTTTCTCTGGCATTAGTGTGTTTTTTCTTGGTTTTGTAGGCTCCAAAAACTCCCGTTTTAGTATTACAGTAAAACAACCGCAGTGTTCTATGCCTTATTTTCCTCTGTTTCTAATAGTTGAGTCTAATTATCACCTTCTTCCATTGCAGGTGATACATTGTGCATTCTAAAAGGATTCCCTCTAAATAAGACTGTTAAAGAAACTTAGATTTAAAACCAGCTGTTAATTTTTCAATGAATGATTAAGTTCCATTAAAAGAATTGCTGGCTGGCAAAATGCTTTTGTGAATTTAAGCTGAATTTAGTGGTTTATTAAGTGTTAATTTAGTTTTGTAAGCAGAAAGGAGATTTTGAAAAGCCATGCATTTCAATTTTAAATTTATTTTAAAACTGATTTTTTCTGTGCAATTAATGAAATATAGGAAAGAGAGAGAAGAGTTATAAGGTTGAACAATTTTATCATTTTGGACCCAATTCGCTGTGAATTGTGCCTTTTTCCAATTGATTTTGTATGTACAAAGCAAGTTTTTGAGGAAGACTGAGTTTTATTCAAGCATGCTGCTAAGATGACCTGTCAGAGTAAAAGACAGGCATTTCTGCTGGGTTATTATCTATACATAATTATTAATGGTGCTGTAATTGCCAGAAATTTGACTGTCTCAAAGTGCAAACTCTGGTCAGATTCAACCGATAATTTCCAAAGGGGAAAAGTGTCAGAACCAGAATGATTGTAAAGCAGGTTAGATACCCCTCACAGGAAGATAAAGCAGATTTATTATTTATTTATTTATTATTTTTTCTTATTTTTAAATAAAGGAATTGTGTTTCCTTATAAAGCTTGGCCAGTTTTTCCATCCATTTGTAAGTGTCTGTATTACTGTGGTATTTTATCCTCCCAGTGCTGTGCTCATGGTGGGATGCCACAGTGTAACTCTTACATATTGCACTCAACACCTGCAGGTGCACCTGCACAGTAGCAAGAGCACCATAAAGTCAGCTGGCTGATTGTTTAAGCAATTAAAGATATAATTAGTTTTATAATTGAATTTTTTTCTTAGTGCTGTTCGAATACTGAAAGCCAGACTAAACCAAACCATCTTTAATTTGACTTGATCTCTGTTCCAGCCCACTGCTTTACCATATCCAGCAGCTGCATAAAAAAGATAATAGCACCTCTTCCTACTTTCAGACAGGTAGGAACTCCCCCAGAAGAAAACCTAATCATCTTGAAATGGAGATGTGGAAAATACTTCATTGTTGCATGAACTTGTGCTATCATATTACATAGTATTGATCAGCAGAGCTCTAAAACACATAAGTAATTCACTGCAGTTTGGGTTTTTGATGTTTTTTTTTTTTTAGACTTGCAGTGTTTTCCCTTTCCTTCAGAGACTGAGAAATGCTCTGCCCAGGGGAGCTGGGAAGAGGTGGTGTGGGAGGGAAAGAGAGGGGTCTCTTGTGAGGGTGTAGTTGGTTGGCAAAGGACATCATGAGGGGTGAAGGAAGCTTATGGGACAGCAGGGTAAACAGTGGATTTCCATCAAATGTGGTCAGAACCACCTAAACAGCTGGAGGAGAGGGTTGATTTTGGTGACTGTGCTCTGGGTGGTGGATCATGGGGTGCCTGGGATGTCCCTGATCCTGGTGTCAGTAAAGGATCACAGGAGAGAAGAACTGCACAGGAGTTGAGCTTGAAAAGGGACCCGTGGAGATCATTGAAGCACCAGCCACCTGCTCAAAGCAGAGTCACCTAGAGCAACTTTCCTGGGTCATTTTCCAGCTGGTTTTTGAGCATCTCCAAGCATGTGTACAACCTCTTTCAGTCATTGATTACTCTCACCATAAAATAGCTTTTTTTTTTTTTATGTTAAGGGGAATTTCCTGTGTTTCATTTTCTGCCTGTTGCCCCTCCTCCATTCCCTGAACACACTGCAGAATAATCTGGCTTCAGTCTTCCACACCCCCATCAATTATTTACACACATTGATAAGAGTCCCCACAAGTCTCTCTGCTCAAGAATAAACAATTCCATTTCTCTCGGGTTCTCGTTATAAGTCCAATTCCTTAGTCAGCTTCATACCACTCCCAGNATTCTCCTTGTCAGTCCATAGTCAGCTTCATACCACTCCCAGTGATCTTGTCCTTCGTATTTTTCCAAGATTATTTGCTCTGTCACCTTCACAGCAACCAATGGTTGATACCAGATCCACCTTAATGAAGGTGATAGAAGTAATATTTGCTTTCATCATGTCCTCATTAATCTCTTCCTATCACTGTGAATTTTCTGAGTTCTTTATGGCCTCAGTGTGACATCCATGAGCTCCCTCATCACTCAGGGTTCCCAGGCCACCAGGGCTTGCCCTGATGAGTGAATTTCCATCTTCCTCTCACTAGTGGTCTCTCCAGCCCTTTGTTCTTCTGTCGTGCTGCTCAGTATCACAACCTGCACTTGCTGCTGCAGGTTGGGTGATGAAGGTTCCTTAGGTAGGGCAGAATGTAGCCCTGGAAAATTCATTTGGATGGGGGAGAAGTGAGGAATCATGTCCAGTGGTGATTCAAGGATGGGTGGAGCTTCCTCTGCCGGGATGGTTTTTAGGTGTGATGTTATGGACCACTGCAGATGAGTTGCCCAAGTTCACTCAGTCTAACTGGGGATGTGGGGACTTCATGCTTAAGGGGCTTTAGGTTAATTTACTGTTGCTGGTTCAAAGTGCAAGACTCCTTTCTGTAAGAGACTGCATCAGCTTTGATTCAAATGTGCTCTTTCCTTTCCTCTATAGAAACAATTTTAAACGTTGTGATGTTTGCTCTGTGAAAACGTGGAGCTTCCTTTCGGGAAGGGGATAGTACTGGAAAAAACACTCAGAGATGGCCAAGGGTCAGCTGTGCAATGCAAGAGAATCCCATAAGAGTGAGAGAGTGTCTCTGACAAGGAGGCAGTCACAGCTCACCACTCTGGTTTCTTCAGTGCTCTTGGATTGTCCTGTACACAGCGGTGCCAGTCAGTATTTGCTGTGTGATGGGCACAATGCCAGGGTGCAAACAGTCAGTCTGGTGGCAGAGGCTTTTGTTTTCCTGACGTTTTTCATGTGCAAAACCAGGTAATGAGAATGATTTTAATAAACCTTTGAAACTTTGAGAACTATTTCAATTAAGAAGAGCATTTGCACGAAGTGTGTGTAACTTCCAATACTTCTCATATAGTAATTTTACATAGCTGACAGGTGGGTCTATTGAGTTAATGAAAAAAAAAAAAAAGTGAAGCCTCTTGGGTTATTTAAAACCTCGTTGAAGTCATAGATCTTTTAGAATAATAATATAATGATTTGCATATTTATTTAAAATATTGTGCTATAGGGACCACCCTTTACAAAATATATAATGAAGAAATTAGGTGGCTTGTGGTGCCTAATTGGGAGGGAATTTTTTTTTTCTTCTAGCAGATGTCAGCTCAAGCTGATACGTGGTGACAGTCTATTCCTTTCTGGTATAATGCTCATCACAAATTTTATAGAATTTTGAATTCATAGACTAATTTTAGAACAGCCAGCTTACTCATGTTTTAAAATGCTTAGGTTTGTTGGGTTTTTTTCTTGATTTCCAAGCATCAGTGGTCTTTTAGCTAGTCCACTGTGTGATTTCTGCCAAGCCTAGTTAAATCCATGACTGCAAGGGATTTTCAGTAGTATTTTGCATACTCTGGAAGAACTGAACCACACATTGCCAAGCCTTTTGCAGTTACAACTTGGGCAGTAGTAATTTTTGCATAGTATAAAATCCATTTTGCTTACTTTAGTAGCAAATTAGATGTAAAGGTGGGGTAAAACTAAGAATTGATTCCCTTTTAGGTTACTCCACTCCTTCCCAAAACTGGTCAGAGGCAAAATATTTCTCTGGGCCAGCAATGATACGTGCTGCTAATCCACTGAAAAATGAGATACAACACCTGGTGTGGGCTTTCTTGAGGAATGCTTCTAAAGTTCCCCAGAAAGAGAATACAGGCTTAGCAAAGATAGCATGAGTGGAAAATGTCTTGAGTTAACATTAGGTGACTCATGTAAGGAGAGTTGTATAAATGTTATCTGGGTCATTTCATAGAAGGATTTT
>VZRO01001066.1:0-56872 GCA_013397915.1 Daphoenositta chrysoptera
AAAAAAATATTTCAAAGAAATACTGTAAAATTAAAAATGTAATTTAAGGATTTTCAGAGGACGAGAGATAAGATCTCCCAGCTATGTTTTCAAGGGTCTTGAAAGAATGGTTGTGCTGGTTTGAAAGCAAACCAGTGAGAGACACCAAGTCAGAATAACAATATTTATCAGAAAATTTAAAAAATAAAGGCAGAAAAACACTGGTTTAAACTGACAGAGTCAGGATACAACCTGACACCCTGTTAGTCAGGGTGGTGGTCACAGTCCACATGAAGTGGTCCCGTCAAAGCGGTGAGCCTGTAGAAAGGTGTGGTTTTTCACCTGAAGGTCCAGTGGTAGCTCTTCCCCTCTGGCAATCCAGTAGGTAAGGGCTGCTTGTGGTGTTCCAAACCTCAGATTATATCCAGGATGGAATGCTTGGCTCCTCCATCTGGGCGGAGCATCTCACAACGGGATGATGTAATTTTATCAGGCATGTGGTGAGAACTTGATGGCCCATTAACAGAAGACATCCCCCTGGAGGGAGGATGGGTCATGGGAGAGATAAAGAGCACTGCCCCACCTGGTTTCAACAGCTGGCCCATTATCAGAAGATATCCCTGGAGTTTATCAGGGATGAGTCACGAAGGAGATGGGGAACACTGACCAACCAGTTTTTAACAGCTTATGAAGATGGTGATAGAATACATACCTCTTGGGCACATCTTACATTGTAACCTAGGACAATGGTATCAGGTGAGAACCTTAGGAGAGAAGGCTTAAAGACAAGTAACAGAGATTTGACAGCTGCTTAATGTCATTAATTTGTTCACTATCTATATCTGTAGCTTAAATGTAAGGATCAGGGTCAGGTTTTTTTATTTATAAATGTAGAAGTAACAAGCATCATCCCAAAAGACTTCAGCTGACTGATGACTGACACTATTTTCTTTTATTATTCTTCTAAAGTGGAACATTTTGGACTCAGAAATAATGTTTTATTTTTCAGCATCACATCATGTGGCATGTGATATGTTTTGGCATGGAAGCAGAGAAACAACTAAAAAATCCAGACTTAGCAATTCTCAAATTGAAAAGATCCTCTTGAAACTACTACCTGTTCTAAAAGGACTAGTTTCATTTATTACTCATTCCCAGTGAGAATAAGGAAAGGAATCATTGCTGTTTTCATTGCAGATTCAGTAACAGCACATGCAAAGCTGAGTATATACTGTATTTATGTAGTTCTCAAAGCTGACAAAATTTGGAATATTATTCTGGTTTTTTGTTTTGTTTTGTTTTGTTTTTCTGAGAAACTTGGTCAGTGTTTCTTCTGCTTCATTTATGAATGACAGCTCGTTTAAGTATATAGAGTTGCATTTTGATCTTATGTGCACAGATATGATAAAGATGGATAAATAATTTACGTGTATTGGTGCATGAGCTCAGTTGGTTAGTGCATGGTGCTAATAAAGCCAGGGTTGTTGGTTTGATTCCCATATGGGCCATTCATTTAAGCATTGTATTCAATCCTCGTGAGTTCCTTCCAACTTGTAATATTCTGTGATTCTGTGAAACTCCAAAGCCTCACTCTCATCTCTTTCCTATATTTCTCCTGAGAATCAAACCTTAGAGTTTCTCTTCCCCTTTATCCCACTGCTTTAAGAAATCTGTTCAGCGTTTTGCCTTATACAAAGGCAGTGAAGAGCCATGAGCCTGCTGCAATCAGAAGTGGGTTTGCAGAAATGGTAAGATAGATCAAGACTAGCTCAGGCACTAACTACAGATTATATGGGCTAACCCCAAACCTAACTACATTAGGGGTTATGCAGCCTGGAGGGACGATGTGACCCATGCAGGTCACCATAGCTCCCATGTGGACTTCAACTGACCAAAGGTGGCTTGAGAACTTGCACAAACATACAAAAGTACTACAGCTCACCTGGCCAAAAGCTCTACATGCCCCCTGGTTTGTTCTCTAATCCAGTGGTGTGGAAACAGAGCAAAAGGTCCTACATCAAAGCCACTGACGCTGCTATTTCTTTCCACTGTTTTAGCTGAAAGGAGAATTTTAAAGAAAATATACTGTAATGCATGTTGTGTAGCTTGTCTGTTTACCTCACTCACTCACGTTTCTTTAAATAGATATTTACATATAAATTACTTGGAAGAATATATTAGCAACCAAGGATGATGGAAAAAAGATATTTGAATGAATTGTAAATCCACCTGAGGTTTTTTTTAGACTTAGAAATTTATATATAAAACGAAATCTCTTAATAAAATGTAGTTCCTTTAAGTTGCCAGCACTCCTGTGTTTGAAAATTATATCACTGTTGTAGAAATAAAATACCACTGAAAGCAGGATAATTAATAAAACAGGGGTAAGTTCTTCTCCTCATTCTGACTTGGAAGTTCAGTATTTATAAATGTAGAACTTATTGAAGGGTAAAGCAGATTGCTGCCATATTGATTCAGTTAAAAAAGTTTCAGAGTGGAAAAGTAGCATGCAACAGCAAAATGTTGAGAAAAAAATGAAACTGGGTTCAGAGAGAATCTAAGGAGGAGTCTAAACTGAGGAAGCATGGTCTGAGGGAAAGATGACCCTTTTGATGCAAACAATACAAAGGTAAAAGCAGAGTTGTGCATGAACATATATAATGACACACTGTTTTTCAAACAACTCTTTCAAAACCTTTTCTGTTTTTCATGTATAACAACACAAATCAGATTTGTTAAAAGAGATGTTAGAAGACTTAATTAGAGTGAGACAGAGATAAAAAAAAAAATCCAGATAATCTCCATAGTCTCTGTTCAGGCAATCAGTGAAGAGAGCAAAAGAAGAGATACATAGATTAGCAGAAACTAAAAAAATTAATGATTTACAAAAATCGGAAGGTAAAGAGAGGAGAAAGACATGTTTTATAAGGCCTTGATTTTTTTTTCATGTACTACATGAAAGGATTGATGTTTTTTCAATGACCAGTCTTTAAAATAAATATAATACATAAAAAATATATTGATAATAGTTGCTTGTTATTTATTTATAATAGATACTACAGTATATATCTATCTATATAAAAATAAACACTTCCTAGCTTCTTTGCCTTTTTGAGATTTTGGGATGCATTTGAAAATACATAGTTGAGTACTGGTCTATTGAAAGACCTGAACCCTTTTCTTTAAATGAAATGCAATCATTTCCACTAATTACAGATGGCCAAGTGCCTAAATTTCAAATAAAAAAAACCCTCTTGTCACTGTAAAACTGAATGAAAAGTGAGAACACTGAGTGTGGTTTTTTAATTAGAAGAAGACAAAGATATATTACCAGAATAATTATAGTTTTGTTAACCAGCATTATTCTGATGGTCAATAGCTGACTTGGACTTGACTACTAAAGAAATAAAATAAAAAAAAAAAAAAAAACCAACAAAACAAACAAACAAAAAAGGATCTGCATGTAGGCAACTAAACAGAACCCCCAAAAATATATATAAAATAGATTGTGACAGACTAGATTTAGGCTTTCTTCTGCCTATTTTTTGAAAGAGACTAAAGATTACATGGAAAAGATGATAGTGTTTACAGACTGCAGTGGGAACTGTGGGACATTTGGTTTGGGACCACAAAACATTTTGGTTATATTGTGTATGTTTGCAGTTGTATATACCATACATCAAAAATCATTTTGTAACCTAAAACCTGAAGCAATAAGATCTCTAGTCAGTTGTTTCAGAACCTAGTTGTATTTGCCTGACCATTTTTATAAATAGCCTGGGAAAATCCCAGTACATGTATCAATACAAAGAAACATTCCTTACTTAGTAATGATCCCAAATATCCAATGTATAGGAAGTAAGCACACCCCTCACTCTATCTCTCCTCTTCAAGAAGGCTGAAGAGGGACTTTTTATGATCCTATTTTAGTATAGCATTAAACAGACGAGATTCAGATTTCTGAGGAGATCAAAATTGCATGGTTAAGATGGCAAGCACACTCGTGTATTTATGAATGTTTGGAAAACTAGAGTAAATGTACATATATTAGGTAGATCAGACAAAGAAAATGATCAGAAGGCAGCACTGAGTGTGTTGAGATGGCTGGGAACAACAATTAATCAAAATCTATCAAAATTCCCTTTAGATGTTGAGAATTTCAGTTACACTTTCTATCATTGTAGCAGGTAAGAATATGATAGTTCTGTTTTGCTTTTGTACTTAGGTTCCTCCTCCATTTTCCTCAATCTGAGATACTCTGTTTGGGTTTGTTTCTTCTTATAGAGAGACAGAATCTATCTCCTCCTGTGCTGCTGGTTAAATAGTCAGACTTTTCTTTTTCCCTAGTGATGAAGAAAGGTAAGAACAGAAAATAATTCACAAGTGGAACAGGGGCAAAGGAGATCCCACAGGACTCTCAGCAGGGCTTCAGTTAGTTCAGCACTACTGTGTGTTGCCCATTTTTAGTCCTATTAGAGCACCAAACTGGTGGTTAAGGAGGTCTTTAAATCATAAAGCTAGAATCTGCAGAGAAATGCAAAAGCCTAATAATTTTCCTTTTCTCAAATGTATTTTCCTAAAATTTTCTCCATGCACTGCCTACATTTAAGTGCCCTTTTTACAACCTGCTTAAGAGGTGATGGATGAGACATGAGCCCCAAACTTCTATTATAGTTGTAGATCTTTTGTGCCAGTTAATGTAAAACCTTTCTTTTACATTTTCTCTACATCATTGGTTATTGCATTGTTGTCACAATGAACATTTTACATGAAAAAATTCATAATCTTTTGTTTAGTTTCTTTCTCTGTCCATGTTAAACTAGTTTTTTGGCATAGGCTGTTAGCCTCCCTTAATAAAAGGCATTTCTGTATTCTGTGCAAGAACAACTCTCTGGCCCTAAAACAACTTCTTCTTGTACCTTGCTGGCAGGGAGGAAGAGACTTTGTGCACTGACATGCTGCATGATCTCCTACATAATGAAAATGCAGCAAATGTGTTCAAAATAAAAGTAAATGGAGAATGACAATAGGGGTCCTGTTATGTAAAATCCTCTTAGCTTTTCAAATGTCACTTTTAGTTGTCATGATGAAACTCTGAATAAAGGAGGACAACAAAAGACCTCTAATGAGGACACACAGAAAGTATTGCATATTGGGAGTGGGTTTCTGTAGAGTGTTGATGCCAAGGTCCAATATTAGGAGGGCAGTTGCACTACTGGGAGATGTTATCCTCCAGAAAAAATATTAACATAATGTCCCATCTTCTTATTTTTAACATCACTTTGAGATGATAAAGATCTTGTGATACCGGCTCGAGGGACATGATGGTGGTGGTAGGGAGGATAGGGAATAGGGAATAACTTTGTTTCCAGCTGGAAAAATTATCCTTTGTTAAATGTTATCATTAGAAATTAATTGGCAATGTAACAAACATTCATGACTATACATCATACAAGATGTGATACAGGACAGACTGGTGACCATTCTGGTCTGTGTAATAGAATGCACTAAAGCTGTTTAATTGTGAGGTTACCTGTGAAAGTGAAAAGAAAAGAATGTGCTGATATACTTGCTGAAGCACCTTTCTTTGAGTACACTTCTGCTTGCTCTAACAACAAATTCTACATAAAATCAGGTAGAGTTCAGGAAGAACAAATAAAAGTTTTGAAGATAAGGTGTGTATTTAAATGCCTAGTGATGGACTTCAGTGCATATTGCCAGACAGATATTTCAGTCATCTGCTTTCTTAAATTCTCATTTCAGTAAAAAGACACCAATTTAACATTTGAACTGTATCTCACAAGTATAAGCTGCAGTAACTGCAACAGAAATATAATTAATCACAGTCCCAAAATATTATTTCCATGGTCTACCCAGGACTTAATTATGTAGCATGAAAAGCTTCTGAAACTATACCTGCCATCTGTAGACACAGTCCCGTGGGTAGGTGGTGAGACAGCAAGTCAGAACTCCCCACAATGTTTCTTAGGCACAAGTTCTGAGTAGGGATACACAAATGTTTTGATTATTCTGCCTGGAGAGGCACATGCTGCCTTTCAACTCCCAGGTTAACAGAGCCGCATTCCCTGTCTCATAGTTCAGGGGAGAGGATGAGAGAAGGGAGAATATGTAGTAAATATCACAAAAGGTTGCACCAGAATCGGACAATGTGGAAGTATAGAGAGAGGCTCTAATATGCAAAGGGAGACAGAAAGTAAGAACCAGTGGAAACAGGAAAGCAGACAGAAGTTGCAAAAGGGAACTTTCCACAAAAAATATTTGCTAATTCATTATTGTCTTGTGTTGGAACTCAAGCTAGCGTTGCAATTTAGTATTAATACTCTTTCTAATAAAGTTAACAGCTTCACTTCTAGCTTACTACTTCTAAGAAACCAGAAAGCTAAAGAAAGGTGCATTAAGCATGTCCAGAGAAGAGAAAGTTGGTTGTTTGATTGTAGTTTTTTATACATTTTGATGATTAAAGCTAGGTCTTTAATCTTTTGTTTTGCATATTTGAGGTAAATTTTAGCGATGCTGCTATTATATATGTCTGCTACCTGGATACAGTATGACCATACACTTATACACCGTACAATGAAAACAGTGAAAATTTAATTACAGAATGGTCTAAGTATTTATAAAAAATCACTGCTTTTAACTGTTGTCTATTATAATTTCAGGTAATTAAGTGCATTTACTAAATTTTGGTAGATGTTCACAGTTAATTATATATGATACATAATCCATAACTGTATTCGTTTTAAAGGATATTTCTTGGAAATCAAGACCCCAATAAAAAAAAAAAAATCACATTAAATGAGTCCTTAAATGCAAAAATGTTCTTATTACTTCCATGAATCTGTATGTTGATTGCAATGCAACTTTATAAACACTATCTTTCTTTAATGCTCTGTAGCGTCTTGTTTCATGTTGGGAAAGATACATGGGTAAGTTATTGATCTGTAACCCATACAAGTTATTTGAAAGAAGTTGTTTAATTGCAGACTATAAATGTAAATATTGGTTTGTAGGTCCATGAAACAGACTATTTATGGGGCAGTGACTTTTTGCAACAAAAGCCTCAAAAAATAACAATCAAAACACAGAACAAACCCCAAAATTCACTACCTTCTACAGATGTCAAGTACCAATGAAGATTTCAGCTTTAATCTCAGAAACATACAAGGTTTAAGATATTATTCTAGGAAATAAAGGACATTTTTAGTTAAGGTAGGCATTTGAAGCAGAAGTTGATCTCCCAGTAAACCTAAGCAAAACAGAATCAATATTTGCAAAAACGTATAAAATGAATGAAAGTGCTGATTTTGTCTTTAAATGGATTCTGAAATACTCAAAGTGATAATTACCAGCATGTACATAAAATTATGATCAAAAACCTGAAGAAGTGCAATTGTTCTGTGCATGCACGAGCAGAGTCTCTATCCAAAATGTCACTGTGAGCCATGAAATATAAATAGCAACTGAAATGTCAATCTATCCAAATACATAATCAGGAGAGATTAGATTCGTAAGATCATAGAATATCCTGAGCTGGAAAGGATGCAAGAGTTTTCAAGTTCCATTCCAAACTCTGTAGAGGGAAATGTAAAAGTTAAACCATATGTCTAAGAGTGTTTTCCAAAAGCTTCCTGAACAGTGACAGGCTAGGGGCCATGACAACTTCCCCGGGGAGCTTTTTCTGATTGTTGTTCATACTTTCAGTGAAGAACTTTTTCTTAATGTCCAATTTGAACTCTTTCTGACACAGTTTTTAGCCTTCCCCTTGTGTCCTATCACCAAACACCAGAAAGGAGAGAGCACTTCCCTCTCCAATCCCTTCATGTTGCTGTTATAGGTAGCAAAGAGGTGACCCCTCAGTCTCCTCTCTGAGCTGAACAAACCTGTCCCTCAGCCACTCATGAGTCATGCCCTTTAGTCCTTTCATCATCTCTGTTGCTCTTCTTAGGAGAGAACAATCATATAAAGATTAAGTTTGTGAACTGAGAAATCAGGGGTTTTGTGTATTTTTCCTTTATGAATATTAATTTTCTTACACATTCTTTCTCAGAACTTATCTCATACAAGTTAAAATACTTACTTAGATATGTAGCGTATCAGGTCCTGAATCATTTACCTATATTCTTTTTCCTGATCAGTGGATAGGAGAAGGCATTTTGAGGAAAAATTAATCTTACCAAAATTAATCTGAGCTTCTAGTTCATGGGGCTTTTCACTAGATATTCTTTTTCCTTTCATTGATTAAAAAGGGAATATTCAGTGTCTAGAAAAGGTATGAATGTCTGTCCTATAGACATATAAAAGAAGGAAAGTACCGTCCCAACATTATGCTTCAAGTATTAACTTCAGCCTATAATTTAATATCGATAAGGCTGTAAATACCAGTACCAAGGCTACTAAATAAGAGTCAAAATCAATAATGGATCTACCAGCTCAACACTGTTGGGAAAATGATGAGCATCACTAATAGGACAGGGAAGGACTTTATTCCCTCGCTATCCAGAAAAATTTCACTTCTGTTAATTACTGAACCAGACTATTTTTTGCAATTGATTGACTTCATAGCATCATGAGTCTAATGTCTAGCATGAAATTTTACAGTAAATTAAAACTTAATTCAGCTAAATTGAGTTGTAAGAATCACAGAATTTCATCCAGCAACTCCTGCATCAGTCTCATGATTTGTATGAACCCTACACCTCTTGGAAATCTCATCCATATCACTCGAGAAATAGAGGCATTTTCTTTTCACCAAATCACATCTACTTTTCAATTATGGTAGTGTTAAATAGGTACCTAAACCTTCTTTTTAATATGTACAAGAAATAAAAAAGATTAGGAACCAGACTCCACTCAGTACTATATAATCTATAGATGAGAAACAATGGCTATAAGCCACGGAAATTTTCAGTGGGATATAAGAAGAAAAATTGCGGAGTAAATGGGCAGGGGCTGGAACAGGATGCTTAACAAGCCTGTGAAACCTTCACCCTCTGGGACTTTAAAATTTGAGTGTTCAAGACCATGCTCAAAGTGATCTAAATTTAAAGTTAGTACTGCTCTGAGCAGAAGAGCAGTCTAGATAACCTCTAGAGGTGCCTTCCAACCTAAATGATTACATGAACCTATGATTTTAAGAGGTGATTCTTGTTTGTCTTCTGAATTAGCTATTTTTCAATCCCTGGCTATTTTAAAGAGTTCAAGCTCTGTCTCCTGTCAGAATTGTTTTTTCCCCACATATGAACTTGTAGACAATGACCTCATAATCTTATCTTGGGTATAATTTGCTAGTTTCCCAAATCTTGACCTACCCTTGTAATTTTTCTCTATAATATTTTTAATATATCAATATCCCTTTTAAAGACCATCTCAAAAAAAATGCATGTAGGCATGGTAGTAAAAGTCTCTCAGGTGCTGTACACAAATACAGCCTCCTCACTTCTATTTAATATTTTTCTAGTTATGCATTTTAAAACATGCTCACCTACTTAGCTGTAACGTTGCTCAGGGGGCTCATGCTCACTTAAATAGCTACTATTTCCTCTAAGTCCATCAGTTTCACTGAACACCAGGACTCCATTTCTCATGCTGAAAGTGTGACCTACACACTTCATTCCTTGATGCATGTCCTTTCATTTGGCTTTGTTAAACATATGCTGTCCAAAGAAAAGTAATTTCCTTCAGCAATACAATTTAGTTGAGTTGGTCTTTCCCCATTATTTCTTGCTCACTAATTATCCATTATCAGCAAATTTGGTCAGATCATTGATGAAGAAGTTGAAAAGCAAGAACTAACTTTTCAGAGTCATCTTATTATGCATCCTGTTGACACTGATACTTCATTTGTAATTACTTTCTAAAACATCTTTCATAGCTGATATTTAAGCTTCATTGATTTTGCATAGCAGTATCTTCAGCGGAAAGAAGAAAGACAAGGAAAACTGCTTTATAGAAGTATAATTGCATTATGTCAATGCAGTTATCTGCTGCAGTTATCAACCAAGCCTATTGTGCAAAAAGATCCCACATTTGTTTGACAAGGTACATTTTCCATAAGGCCATGTTGATTGCCATTTTTATCTTTGCAGACAAAATCCCTTGTCAAAGTGCCATCACTGTCAAAAACCTCAGTTTAATCAAATTATTTACCCTCCTTGAATATTGTTAGACCAGGTAACCAGTTTAAAAAAGAAACTATAAAAACCTCAGTATCTAACAGAGACTGTCATCAAAGCCTTTTTTATGTTATTATTGTCATAAACATGAGCTTTCTTTGCAGCCTTTTGATATGGATATGGATATGGATATTTTTCAATGATGAATGAGATGAGCATTTTTTTGTACCTCCTAAAATGTAGTGGCTTCATAAACATATCTCTATAATGCCGAAACTATTTATATTTTTTTTGCCTTTTTTATGTTTTTGTCTTTTTTCATTCATTCATTTATTCATTCATTGGGCGTTATAAGGAAAATATGAAGAACATAACCTTCTATTTTTTTGAAAACATGAA
Source organism: Daphoenositta chrysoptera (assembly GCA_013397915.1). Classification (NCBI taxonomy): domain Eukaryota; kingdom Metazoa; phylum Chordata; class Aves; order Passeriformes; genus Daphoenositta; species Daphoenositta chrysoptera. The sequence goes on from VZRO01001066.1 coordinate 10,512, forward strand.
GCAACATTGGTTTTATTATACAAAATACAATTAATAGTGATTATATAACTGCCTAAAACATTTGCATAGTAAACCCAGAAATGTTTATTTGAGATCATTATTCATTTCTAGATTACTGAGACTGAAATGAATGACTTCTTGATTCACGGCAACAAAAGGGACAGTCTATCCTTCCCTTGACTTATTGGTATAACACTTCCATACCTGCTAACATGTAAAAATAAAAAATAATATTGCTTCTGTGATGTACTGCCCACTGTTTCTGTCTGGGATTATTTGGTTCTGTGAGTTAAAATCACATCAGGCTAGTGGTACATGTAGGAATCCGCTGAAGAGACTATGACTAGGTCACACTCCTCTCTTGGTTATACCATGTAAGATGGATTTGCACATGTTCAGTAGCCACTTGATTGTGGTGAACAGAAGCCTTTCAGACAGTAGTCTGAAAATTCCAGAAAAAAAGAGACAGACTCACAAAAAAAAAAAAAAAAAGACAGACATGGCATGCATTTTCAGTTGTTTAGATTTACAATTTTTTGAAGATCTTTCTTGTCTTATGTACAAAATTTTGTTTAATATCTGGAGTCACAAACTGCAAATTTTACAGGACTTTTCTAAACTCCCTTTATTCCATGTTTTGCAAGCATTTCTTCTAATCAATATTTATATAGTGGAATGGAATGGTCATCAAAGATAAGTGAAATAGAAATGTACCAGTCAGTCTAACAATCAAGGTATGAGTAAATAGAAAATAAAAATCTGGTATATTATAATGAATGTTTTTATTAGGTTCCCAGTATTTTTAAAGACAGGCCTTTAAAAGGTTATGGTGTCAAAAACCAATTAGGTACACAAAAGAAAGTATTCTAATTAACTACATATAAATATGAACATTAATTTACATCTAATTATTTTATCCCTTCAAGTTCCGTGTAGCTTTTGAGAAAAAAAAAAAAGGCTAAATTAACAGCATATAATTTTCTTGATGCCCTTTTCCAGAAAGGGATAATTTGAATGAATTGCTGAGCTGGTGTATTAGGACACAACCAAACTGGAAAACAGCCAGCTGACATTCTGAGAAGTCCGTGTAATAGTATACATTAGGCTAAAGCAGCTACCAGATATATTATCCCAAAACCTCTTGAAGCTCTTAACACTGGGTCTACTGACAATATGCAGCAGAAAATCAGACTAGGTATTGTCAGGAATCTACCTGGAATTTCAATTGAAATCTTGCTGAAATCTCCCTGATTCTTTATTTTTCTTTTAATTATTCTTGACCACCCCAGTAAATTGGTCTAATCTCACTGAAAATATTTTATAGAAACTTTCTGGCCAGCATAGTAAATAATCATCAAAAGGCAGTTGTTAACTAGTTATACTGATAAACCTGGTAGCCCAGGGACAAATCTGAACACATTATTAATTTGTTTTATGCATGTTCAATGCTGCGTAAAACATGGTTTTACTCCAGGGATACTCGTAATCTGAACAAACTAACATGGCCATCAAATCCAATGCTCTGTTCCAAATCTGAGAATTTATTAAAATGACTTCTGTGAATATGACTTATTTTGAACCAACCAATAAGCTAGGGTTGGTGTCACGGTTTAATTCCAGTAGGCAGCTGTCCTGATTTTGGCTGGGATAGCGTTAGACTTTTTCCTGGTAGCTGGTACAGAGCTGTGCGTTGGATTTAGTATGGGAATAATGATGATAAGACACTGCAGTGTTGCTTGTTTCTGAGCAGTGCTTACCATAAGTCAAGGACTTTTCAGTGCTCAGCTGATGAGGAGGGGCACAAGAAGCTGGGAGGGAGCATGGCCAGGACAGCTGACCTGAGCTGGCCAGAGGGACATTCCACACCACAGAGCATCGTGCTTAGTGTATAAACTGGGGGGAGTGGGACAGGAGACCCTGATATTGCTGCTGGACATGGGTGGGGCCTCAGTCGGCAGGTGGTGATCAACTGTATTGTGCATCACTCAATCAGCTTGTGTTTTACTTTTTTCTCTCTCTCATTTTCGTTGTAAATATTATTATTAGTAGTAGTAGTAGTATTAAACAATTTCATTTCATTTTAATTATTAAACTGTTCTTATCTCAACCCATGACTGTTACTTTTTTTTCCTGATTCTGCTCCACCTCCCACCAGGGAAAGGAAGAAGTGAGTGAGCAGCTAATCCACATGCAGCCAGTTGCTTGCTCCCCCACAGCAAGATGGGGGAAATTTGGAAGGGTAAAAATGGGAAAACTTGTGGGTTGAGATCATAAGGACGGTTTATAATTTAAAAAAAAAAAAAAAATAATGAAAAAAGACAACAAAGAGAGGGGAAGGGAAGGAAACTACACAGAAAATGAGTGATGCAAAAGAAAATAATTGCTCTGCACCAATCAACTGATGTCCAGCTCCTTCCAAAGCAATGCCAGCCCCAGACAACCTTCTCTCCCCAGTTTTATTGCTGAGCACAATGTCATACATTATGGGACATCCCTTGGGTCAGTTGGAGTCAGCTGTCCCAGATGTGTCCCCTCCCAACCCCTTGTGCACCCTCAGCCTCCTCTCTGCTGGGGTGGGATGAAGAGCAGAAAAGGCTTTGACTCTGTGTAAGCCCAGGTCAGCAGTAATGAAAACATCCCTGTGTTATCAACACTGTGTTCAGCACAAATCATAGCTCCATATTAGCTACAATAAATATATTTAACTCTGTCCCAGTCAAAAACTGTGTAGTCTAAGTGCTTTCAAAGTAAAATATTATTTAATTATTCACTGTTAGGAAGAATAATTACACTGACAGTTTCCAGGAAAGGATCCTGCTGACAATGAGCTAAGAAAGAAAAGCTGTACTAAAAGCTGTATGATATTTTTGCTGCAGAAAAAACAAGCATGGCTTGCCCAAACAAGAGGAATTTTACCTTTCAATTTCTAATGTGCACTCCAGGTTTGTGCTGCTCTCGTATTAAAATCCACTCAGTTCAATGCCTGTCTGCAGGAACTGCACATTCGTAATTAAAAGGAGATTAAGGTAATTTACTACTCTCTTGTCTGCTGCCCACTAATTTTCTTTCAAAAGGAACAGCAGTACACTTCAGGGATCCAAGCACACTAACCACTTGGATGAAATAAGGGCCCAGTAAATAGTGTAAGTGGACATTATCACATCTTTTCATACTAATCGAGTAACAGGATTGATCTGTTTCTTCCTAACAGTGACAAGGAAGCTAAAGCTTTCTGAGATTAGAGTTTCTCTGGGTTACCTTTTCAATCAAGAAGAGGATCTAGATTGCCAGTGCCTTAATATTTTCAACAGGCACTTTTCATTTATTCGTGAAAAAGCGACCATGTGTAAATCTGTATCTGAGCTGAGCACTAAGCTCCTCACACAGCAAAGAAAAATAAGCATTTTAGCAGGCAGTTCACTATACACAGCATAGTAATACAAATCACGCCCTAATATTTTTTTGTCTTCTTTCTTCCATGAATAGTAAAATAGGATGACTAGGTCAAGTGCCTATACTGTGGTCATCTAGATCAACATTAATAAGCTGATAGCTCTGCAGTGGCATGTAAGGTGCCCTAGTGCACCTAAGACATTTACACAAGGCTCAAAAATATGATACAAGGTCTGAGGGAGATTCATGTTATTCTCTAGTGATGGATGAAGACTGTAGCGGGAAGTACCCTTTACTTTGTATAAAAATCTCCAACTATCTAAGTTAAGTAGTCAACTTCCACCTTTAGACGTAGTGAAACTCATTCAAGTGACTGAAGGTGTCATATTTTGAGCAATTATCGTCTTTCTTCAGTGTTTCACAGCTTCTTTCACTTGTTAAACCACACAGCTGAAAAACACTGATTCAATAAAAGTAGTGTGTAAGTACTATGGATTGTATGGTATATCATACTAACAGGATTGTTTCAATTTTTAAAAAATTTAATTTTTCTATTGGAATAAACTGTTGAGCTTTGAAGTTTATTCACTATGCATTTGCTCAAAACAGTGTAACAATGCTACTATTTCTTCATTATGAATGGTATATGAGATTTTGTGTGACCCTGACAGACACTGTGAGATAAATATTTTACTTTTCCATTGGGATTTATCAGCTATCCAACAACTGAAAAAACAGGAAATAATCTACCTTCCACAGTCCGTGCTTATTGTTCAGCCTGTTGGATAAATGAATGCATCTCTTGAAACCTGTTAAAAAATTAATCACTTTTAGGATGCACAAGACAATACTAGCTCCAGTAATGCATGCATTCCTTTGGCATAGATTACTGTATAATATTTAAAGACAGCTGTTTCTCCAAAAGCCAGAGATGGTAGGACAGATGGATAGGCAGAGGGGTGGCAAATTCCTCAGAGGGCTTTATTGACTGCTTGCCATAGTCAGAAGGTAGAAGACAATAATTTACAGTGTAGCAGAGCTTATATTATATAGTCAGTGTAAATAGAATGACTTGTTAAGCTTATCAAGTTTTTTTGATACTTGCATTAATACACTTGCCATACTCTTCTGCTGAGGGAACTCATTTCAACATATATGTTTTAACATCTGAAAAATGTTATTTCAAGGGCACCAGTCTCCATCTCTACAATGAAAAACAATCAAATAATCATTAAAAAAAGTCCACATGACAGTACAAGACCCTGTAAATAGCACAAGTCCATGTTATATCCTTTCATATCACTTCTGTTTCTGCCCACGTTGCAAATCTTTTGAAATTTATTAGTTGTTATTTGTGTCATTATATGAAGTAGAAGAATGAATGGGCCAGGCTTTTTGTGTTAAGAGTTCTCTCACCAAAGACTGGGGTTTCAATGTAAAATTATAGTTTATAAGCAAGAAAACAAGCAAATGTGATACTCTGCAAAATTACAGAGTATTTATTTGTGACATAAATTTATTATTGTGCAGCTATATAGAAAATGGCTACTTCTCTACTCAGTGTCTCCTTATTAAAGCAGCTCAGTGTGTTCTCCCTCTTAAACTATGATTCATGAAGTCACCCTAGTTACTGCATAGAGGTAAATAAAGCTGTGCACAGAGGATATAAGCTACAAAGCACACACAAGAATCCAAACAATAGAGTAAATGCACATTACCACACCAACACAACGTCCCAGCACTCCATGCACTCATAATTGTTTAAAATGACTGTGGCTTGCTTTAAAAAGCAAGCTATTTGGGACTAAATATAGAGCATACATGGTGTGATGCCAATTCAGTCTCAAAAAATTGAAATCATTCAGTTTCACTCCAGCTGTCCCTCAACATTTACGCCTGAGAACAGATTTTTATTCCTTAAAATGTGGATGGTAAACATCTACCATATTTTTAAAATTATCCAGTTGCATTATTTCTTTAGCAATTGTAAGAGTTAAGAAATTGTTGCTTGTCAGCTATTGATTCAGTGTTCCAATCTTCCAGCCCATGTTCATACTGGGTGTATTTCTGGCAGGATTTCCTCTATATCTCTTCAAACAAAGGATCTCAAATATGTTTTAAAATAAAAGCTAAGAATTCTCTCGGATTTAGTTGATTTTAGTGACTTAGGACTAAAAAAATCCTAACTGTGACAAAAACTCCTTCCTTTTCAAGAGCTGCCAATATTAAGAAAATCTGTCCTTGGGGTAGAAAGAAGAAACCTACGTACATTTTGCAATAGAGGTGCAAGAACCAAATATAGATGAAGATACCCTCCAGAAGGCTAAAAATGATTTATATTTTGAAGCCATTACATATTTTTTGGAGGATGTGGAAAGGAACTCGGAGTTCTCCAGTACTGGCACTTGACAGTTGCAGAGTACAGCTGAAAGTTCCTAAACACCCTTTGAGACACAGAACAGTTAACACAGCCTGGAATGAGGACACAAGGAAAAAGAAACACTAAGAAAAGGAAAGAAGAACAACAGATGGCATAGCTCAAGTATAGTCAGCAGCATAAACTGCAAGGGAAACAAACAAATCCCAAAGGCTGCAAGTAATAAATTTGCACAGTGGGGAACACACAGTTCTGGAGAAACTTCAGTCAGAAAATAAACTGTGCATCAATCCAAAGCTTTCTGTTTAGCGCTAGTTGTCCTGGTAGATTTTCAACAAGCTTTAGAAATTCTTCCCCCTACAAGTCTGTTTTGAGATTGCAAGGATCTGAAGGCTTCCCTGAAGCCTGAGGTGCCCTTGTAGAACCATGTCAATTCCCTGCAGGTGGAAGAAGAAAGACCCATCTGTAGGGACTTAAAATGCACAGTTGCCTGTCCCAAACACTGTTTAGGCCACTTTGCCATGAGAAAAGCATAGCATGGAGCAACAGGATGGTGCTAACTCCAGGCTTGGCAGATGCAATGTCTGGCTGGCACATCCTGGGTAATGCATCCAGACAAAAATTCCCATTGTGGTAAACAGCGTGAAGAAGCAACTGCTCATACACATATCACAGTAAAAGAAAGATCACCCCAAGTTATGGGACAGATGGCACCTGTGGCCACTGAAGCTCCGCCAAACATGCCTCTGTGGAACCTGAATTGTTCTAAGCCACTGTGTCAGGAACTTGAGACAAGATAAAGGTGGCACTATTGTCCCAGTGTTAACAAAGCTTTGGGAGAAGAATGGATCACTGATGTCACAAAGAATGCAGAATTTATGGGCCACAAGGAAGGCCAACTCAGAAACTGTGTTGAAATAAACTCTGACTCAATAAGAGGTAATTCTGTCAGGGGGACAGTGCAACCACCAATCACAACCCATGGACTAAAGAAACCCACTGACTCAAAACAAGAGGAAGACTCAGAATGGGACTAATTAGCATTAGAAGTGAGGGAATCCTTTAAGCAATAGAATAAGAGAAATGTGTAGCCAATGAGCATTAATTCCTTTCATTGCTGAAATGTATAAATAGTGACAAGCTTTGAACAACCTTGGGACCCCCACCAACAAGAATCACAGAAGCACAGAACCACCAAATAAGCTGAGGCGGAAGGAACCCACAAGGATCATCAATTCAAACTCCTGGCCTGGAACAGCTCCATCCCCAAGAATCACACCGTGCCTGAGAGTATTCTCCAAATGCTTCTTGAACTCTATCAGGCTTGGTGCTGTGACCACTTCCCTGGGAAACCTGTTCCAGTGCCCAACCACTGTAAAGAACCTTTTCCTGATATCCTGATATCCTGATTCCCTGACACAGCCTCAGCTCATTTCCTCACGTGCTGTCACTGGTCATCACAGAGAAGAGATCCATGCCTGCGCTTCCTCTTCCCTTCATGAGGCCCAGGGTGAAGAAGGACCAGTGGGATGCCATGAGATCCATGGGTATATTCTGCTTTATCTGTCTGTCTCTCCCTCTCTTTCTTTCTGCTCTCTTTTCTATTTATTTCTTGTTCAGCTTGGAGAAGAGAAGGATCTTACAGCACGTTCCCACAAGGGGCTTTTTACAAGGGCATGGACTGAGAGGAGAAGGGCTGATGGCTTTAAACTGAAGGAGAGTAAACTTGGATTACATATTTGGAAGAAATTCCTTGCTGTGAGGGTGGGGAGAAACTGGCACAGGTTTTCTGGAGAAGTTTTGGAAGCCCTATTCCAGGACATGTTCAAGACTAGGCTAGATGGGGCTCTGAGTAACCTAGCCTAGTGGAAGATGGCCCTACGTGTGGTGGGGGAGATAGAACTTGATGATTTTTAAGGTCTTTTCCAATGTAAATAATTCTATGATTCCATGATTTTCAAGATATATAGTATAATGGAGGCAATATGTTGGTTCAAGCTCAACTGAGGATAGCTCTGCTTGGCAGCAAATTTCTGTCTTCTGCTAAGCTCTGAGACAATGACCTGGTACCATGTAAGGTCGTGATCAGACATTTTTGAAAAAGGAGTTACAAGGTTTAATCTAATTTTATGATGAGGGGATTCTCATGTGAAACCTGTTTTTTCCATAGAGTGAGAAAAGACTCAGAGCAGGAATCTTACTGTACTGGCATATTTTTTTCATTGTGGTAAGGTCATGGCTCCCAAATGTTTTTCATTTATACTTCAGTGCTAAATAAAACATTATAATGCTGTAAAACTGCAGGTGACAGAGACATACCCACAGACAAAATTTAGGCTGTGATTGTGTAGCTGTTGAATGAGGTGACTACATTTCAGTCACCTCATGCTCATAACATGATTAGGGAATGTGTCCCAGAAGTAAAAGAACATTGTTGCTGTGGCTGGCATAATCTCAAGTTTGAGAGCTCACTTCTGAAGGTAACCAAGAATAAGCCTGGAGCAGGAAACATAGCTCAACTAAAAAAAAAAAAAAAAAAAAAAAAAAAAAAAAAAAAAAAAAAAAAAAAAAAAAAAAAAAAAAACCAANAAAACAAAAACAAAAACCAAAAACCACTCAAAATCCTGCATTAATCTGACTGCACTGAGCAGATTAATATAAACAAAGACAAAAACATATTATAAGGAAGTAAAGATAGAATAAAAGGCCAGGCCATTAAGTGATGGAGCATAGACTTAGGCATTAGAAACAAAAAATTGAAATCACAACTAATTTTGAGTGCACAAATTAGAGTGGGGTTCATATGTTTTCTTCCAGAAAAAGAACTAACAGAAGAATAGCTTCACTACATTGTCTTCTAGAGAGCACAGAGTGGATTTGCTTGACTATCCAGTACACCTGCACAAGGGTAGCAGCTGGGGCACAGGACCTGAAAGAGACCAGGCATTTCTGGATCAGCTTCTGATGGTCAAAAAAGAGTCCCTAAGGACCCTCAACTTGCACTACATGAATCTGCTCAAGCAATTGATTTAAGCCCAAATATCTACTTCAAGACGAGCTGAACCTCTACCTCCAGCCTTTGTCGTGTTAGATCAATTTGACCCCAGCTGATGGCTGCAGTTTAGACTACTTGACATGCACACATCTGCATGTAGACATGTAGATATCTCAACATGGAGATGAAACCAACCCTGTTGGAGAGATCTGAGAGAGGAGAGTAGGAGTATAATTCGGTTACCTAAAATATCCATCCAGGGATCTGCAGAGTAGTTGAGTCATTCGTAAGGTGCTGACATATGACAAAATAAAAGAGATTTTCACCATTCTGGGCTGGCAGTTGGAGACCAGGTGAATACCTTGAGACATCCCAGTTGGTACTAAACACCTATTTAGAAAATTGAATTGAGTGTGAGGGTCTATGACATTGATGCCTGTATTTCACCTAATCTCATGGATTGCCCTAGAGAACAGAACCTGACACTTCTCAAGTGAAATTTATTCTTCTGAAGCAAAGCCTAAATTAGGTCATTGCTCTGAGCTATGAATGCCTATACCTTCCTACTGACTATAAAGCAAATTAAGATGATTTAATGTAAAAGTAGATATTGAAAAAGAGATTAGCTGAATTGCAAGTTTTTAGCCCAGACTACAAGGGCAGCAGAGCTAAAGTTTAAGAAGAAATGAGGTATTTAGCATCCCACTTCTGCATTGTTGAAAACAGTAGGGTTTTGGAGACAATGTAATAGGAACAAAATTGGAGTCTTATTTTAAATCAATATGAAAATCTTCACCAAAATGATAAATATTAAAACTGTTTTGTAAATGCAAGCATATGTATACATATTAAGAAGATTATAATAAATATGTTGAGGTTATACGCTTTTAATATCTTTGAAAAACAGGATTGAGTAGCAACATTGTGGGCTTTGAACTGGAATTTCTAGCAGTAGATGACAGTTGTACAAGTTCACTAAGTGGCAGAAAAGACCCCAATGTACTGCCATTTTCTAGAGATGAAAAAACCATGAGCACATTGGAAAACTACACACTGCTTAATTTAGCTCCAAAAATTGTGGAAAACTACTTTCAGTGTTCAAAAGGATTTGTAGAAAATCTACACAGTAAAACACCAAAAAACAAGGTCATGTAGTGATAGAACAAGGGGTGATGGCTTTAAACTAAAAGAGGGTAGACTTAGATTGGATATTTGGAAGAAATTCTGTACCGTGAGGGTGGTGAGGCACTGGAAAAGGTTTCCCAGAGAAGTTCTGCAAGCCCTATTCCTGGACATGTTCAAGACCATGATGGATGGGGCTTGGAGCAATGTGATCTAGTGGAAGGTGTACCAGCTCATGGAGTAGGGGTTGGAATTAGATGATCTTTAAGGTCATATAAAATACTCTAGGATTCCATGGGTTTACTGAATTAGTTTAAATTCAAGATCAACTAATCAAAATTTACAAACGTGTATAAAATATTTTATGTGCCATTTGGTGCTAGTCCACAGTTCTCCATCACTTTATTTTGGCTGAAATTAGAATTTTGACTAAAATAAAATATGTTCTCAAAACTGTCTTTTTTCTTGAAAAACTTAGGAGAGTAAAGTTTCCAAAAATGTAAGGTGGGATTCATCTCACTTAGCTTTAGAAGTTTATAGCATAAATGTGTTCACCTAAGCTAATTACCTTTGGCTTCCCTGTTAACAAATTTTAGACATCTACTGTAGAAGGAGATGAAGTACACCTAGAAAAACCTGGTTTTCTCTATTATTCAATTAAGGGTGGCATATGGCAGGCTTGGATGCAGAATTACACTGCTTATATATGCATCTGATAAAATTAATCCCATTCCGGGCTTCAAAAAGCATCTCAAAAACAAAACTAGAAGGATAACCCTGAAACATTTTGTAACTCAGGTGCATGTACTCCCATGCTTCTATGCCTGACATTCCCTTACTAAGCTCCCTGCTCATCTGTGTCTATGCAATCTCCAGATGTGCTGTTTCACCTTTCCAAAAGGGAGAACAGGACTCACAATTGACAGTACAAAGTGACTGTCTAATATCTCTATATTTTTCCCTTGGGAGGAACAGATTTTCTGTCTCTGTTTAACTGACCATCTTTCTGTTCAGAATAGTTCACTTTCCATTTTCTTAGCATGATTTTGTATTTCTGTATAATTCAACTGCTCAGTATGAGGAATGTAAAGAAAAAAGAAAAACAGCCCCAAATTTCCTTCCTTGCATTCCTAAAATCAGAGCTAACCCCATTAGAAACACCAGCTCTTGGAAACATTAATGCTGCTGTTGAGTTGCTTTTGAACCCATAGAACAATTTGACAAGAGAAAATGAGATCTTGAAAGATGAGCTGAAGGTAGAGATTTTCTCTTAGTTATGAGAAGCAAAGATATTTGTCTCTGAGAGAAATATACTGAAACTTTTATGGAAGTGTATAAATTACTTTTTCTTCAGCCGCTGTCATGCAGTCAAAAGAGGAAGTCTGTATAAGACTGAGGAGAAATATATCCTATGGTCCCTGGGGATGTTGTGACATATCTGTACAGGAATGAGCAAGGGAGAGCCAAACATATAAAGCAAATATGCCTAACATTTACACTTCTGTTTTGAAGTCAAAATCTGGAGAAGTCTGCACAGCTCATTTCCAAAAAAATAGCATCACTGCTAGCTGCTTTTTTACCATTAAATGGAAAGCCTCATAGGAGAGACACAGTATTTCCAAGAATAAATTTTATGATCAGAATTGACTTCGTGAGCATGATTCCACCATGAGACTTCCATGTATAAACAGCAGAGGAAAATAACTCTAGCCCATACCTGTGCAGTCATGGTAAAAATAGAAGGAGGTCTTTTAAAACATGTACTGAAGAAATTGTTATACTTTTTCAAGTGCACTTTATTGTTTTGTTTTTTCTTTTACAAATACATGTTTGAATGTGTTTCAGAGTTTGGAAAGGTACTATTGATGAGCTTTTCTTACAGGTGTTTTTAGTGTCACTCACTTCATGACCTGAAATCTCAAACTGTTCAAATGAAACTCTTGCTGACATTACAGAGTTGTGCCAAATAAATGATCACACTTTTTATTTGTCCATAGAAACTTGTATCTCCCATATTAATCTTGCCAATCCACCTTTGGTAGTTGTGGCTTGATGTTAAAAAGCAGGAACACCTGTATCACTTAAGAACAATGATTTTAAGGGGGTATATAATAGACGCGTTATAGCAGTCTATAAAATTTTGCCAATGATTCAAAATGGTTCAAGAAAGCTAAAGCAATGGTGTTGCAACCTATTTGCATTTACAACACCTGCTAGTGGACTTAGAATACTACCATTTCAGTCTTGTCTTTTCAGTTTTATGTATGGTTAATTTGAATCAATTTCTGTCATTAAAGAAAAAAGCCAACCCCCATCAATCAGATATTGAATTTCACAGGAAGGAAAGCACTGATTAGACAACATGGTTCACTTTTACACTTCAGACTGAAGTAGAGATGTTTTACCACCCTGTAGATTCTGACCTTACAAAAACATACAACTGAGTTTGGATTAAGATTTCCTCTTCTTTTAAATTAAGCCCTCTGTCAGGGATAGTCCCACTGCGAAGAAGCATTGGATAAATTGTGTCTTAGAGTTAACTATTATGAGCAAGCTGACATAACTGTAGTATGAGCATGATTTGTAACATTATTATTGTTTTCCATTCAAAACTATAGCATTTTAAACAGTGAAAGCCAAAATATTCCATCATACTTAAAATGCAGCTTCATCGAAAAGAAATCTTTTCCTAAGATAGCAAGAAAAAGAAAAAAAACCCCATAAATAACCTTTAACAACTGAAAATCCTGCCTAGAAACTCTGCAAACCTAGACCCAGGCTCTCTTGAAAGAATATACCTGAAGATTGTAGCCACTTTATGCTTCCTCTGCTGCTAAATCAAAGAAATTATAACTTATTCATATATATAAAAGCCTCCAGCAAGATCTTTCTCTTACCATAATGTCACCTTACAGGGCTGCATTTCTAATTTAGGCACCTTGTTTAAATTTTGTTGGGATAAAATCAATGCTCAAGCAAGAGATTCTGCAGCAGATACTTTGTGCTATGCTCTAAGTCCAATTTTGACTTCCATTTACTTTTTGGGTACACCACCCTTTTAGAGAACTGTCCGTTTTTCACCTTGTATTGCAGTGCATCAAGGAATTAAAATTTATTGTGTGTATCATGCAAGTTCCTTATTTTTTCATGCTGATAAATGCATTTTAACAATGCACACTGCAGATATGATCATGGCTTGCACCATAAAAGTCTGTAGTTTACACTGTACATGCCTGTTAATGGCAGTAAATATATGTTCAAAAAAACCAATTAGTCATTAAATTTCTGTGTCCATGCCAGAACAGAACTCGGTGCAAATGAGATTAAAGCCTGACTGAATGACCACAGAAAATGGATTTATTTGAGACTGCTTTTCCAATGCTCTTTACCTCTCAATGAGAAATTCCAACAAGTGCAGTGGTAGCAAAAGAATAGTAGAATGAAGACCTGGGATTATGACACCGAATGAACAATGACCTATGGTAAATAACCAGAAGCTTAGTCTCTACTGCCTTTTTGTTTTTCTGTTACTAGGCTTTCTTTATTGTCTTCTGCAATGCAAACAAAGAGAAAGAAAAGTGAATGTCCAATCCAAGCTCTCTGAAGTTCTCTAAAAATTCAGATTCGGATGTTCTGATAAGGATACACCATGTGACCAGTAAGTGTTCCCCTGTAAGGAAGCCTGTCTCCAGGTGTAGGGAGAAGCAAGGCAGCAGTGCTGGAAGGCTGATGTCAAGGGGCTACGTAGGAGAAGTGGTCTGCATAAGAGTAACAGGATGCCACTTGTGTAATTAATATGCAGACATTTCTTCTCTTAACCTTTCTCAGTTAAAGCCTTGTAACTCTTGCCCCTGGGAAGAAGTTTTGGGGTGTTGTGCTCGTGGTACCCAAGAGCCTGAGATAAATGCTGGTTGGAGGGAGTTCAGGCCTGGAGGGTGTCTGGCAGTCCACTTGGCTTGAGTGCACCAGCTCACTGCAGTGCTAATTGGAGCATGTCTCTGTTAATCATGCATATATATTTGGGTGAGAATGTATGAAAATCTTTTGCTGACATGGTCTACCCATCATTTGCTCATTTTGATAAACAGAACTTTTCACTGTCATGTTATTTGGTGCTCTTTTCCCTCCATTGGTTCATGAAACATAATGTTAACCTAGAAATAACTTAGCTTTCTTTTCATGAAATATTTGCTATTATGCTCAGTGATCCAATCTGTAATGAAAAGTGTACTCTACACAACATCCTGAACATTTGATAAATAACAAACAGTCCATGCCTAGGGCCATGTATTTTCCATGCTAAATTAAGAATATTGTTTCACCCCCCCCCTTTTTAAGAGATGTCAGTATGGGCTTAGCCATTATAAAAGCTCAAATGTGTAGACTTTCAGATCTTTTTGTCTCAAGTCTCATGTACTTTAAGATATCCAAAGATTGTGCCCATCCTAGACTCAGATGTTCAAATACGGTATAATTACAGAAGTGGGTCTGAGTGTGGCTAAAATCAATGCCCGGACATCATAAGGGGTTGGCTTTTTACTCCCAACATACCCTCTTAAATATTCTTGGAGCTAAAGAGATCACTCATGGAAACTGACTGTTTTTCTTTGCCGCCCCAGAGGTAATATGAAAGACAAAAGAAAGAAGAATGAATCAGGATGTCTATTTAAATCTTACATCTTTCCCATGGAGGAACTGGAAAGTTAGGATGAACTTAAGTCCCATAAATTAAAAAAAAAAAAATTGAGTGGTCTTTTCAAACTCTGTGATAGGTTGATGCTCCTTTGAGGCAGAGTGGTGAGTAGAGCAGCTGAAGAGGAATGAGGAACTCCAGCTTCCCGACAAGAAAAGGCTGCATTGTCTGTGAACATATAACTGGTTACAATAGTACTTATTTTGACATAATGAAGATAAAAATACTCCTCCACATTTTCCTAGTTGTTGTGTGCAGACTGACAAACAGAAGAAAAAGGCTGTTTTGTCACAATTTGTATGAGTATCTGCAAGTCTTTACACATCTGTAAATATGCTGTGTATTTTCAGAAAGAGTTTCTATGATAAAGTAGATAGTAACCCATGCTAATAGGTGACAGAGTGAGACTAATGCAAAAGGAATGTAGGACAAAGCTTGTAAATTACATCCCAAAGGCAGCAGCCACAGTAAGAAAGGAGTCCTGAAAGAATTTGGTCATCTGCATTTCAGCAGTAAAAGGCAAAGCACAGCCTCTAGGCTCAGGTGTCTTGGAAACAGCATTTAAAATCATGAAAGATACCTAGATTTCTTCTGCCACCTTGGATTTGATTTGTAAGAGCAGGAAAATCGATTAACATTTTAGTGCCTTGGTTTACTATTCTGTGACTCTGAGTCTTCTCTTTGTATTGAGATTGTATCACGCATGCCAAGACAGTTAATTTTCTGAAAAAAAATCCTCATATGTTTGGCTAGTTACCAATAGATTTGGCCTGCACAGGTAATGAAGGCAAGAAAGCTTTCACAGCTATTTGCAAAAGCATATCAAGAAGAGCACATTTATTTGAATTTGTTAGATTATAGCTCACCCTAGATTCAAATTAATCTTGATAGTAATAATTAATTTTCAGCTTCAAGATTTAATTATATATTAGGGTCAAATTATCATTGGATAATTAAAATTTTGTATTTTGGAAGCCTGCAAAGTAAGTTCCATGATTTGTTGTGTCTTTTTCTTGAAGCACTGATACTCTGAGGCTATTCTTTTCCTCCTTGATGGTTGGCTAATTATTGTTTTAGAAGTGTACTGTATGCTCATTCTGATGGAAGATCTATTTGGATAAAACAAGACCTTTTTTTCCTCCCAGAGGTTTTACAAACTTTTCATTATGGAGTAATAAGGAAATGAGTTTCTCTCTTGAGGGAGGCTTGGGAAATCTTCACCTGTAGCTATTACCAATGTTACTGGAGCATGGCCAGACAATACAGTATTATTGTGGTTAAAGAGATAGTAAGAAATTCAGAGTGTGTTATCTTAAGTCCAAACACATATTCCCACTTGAGACACATCACCACATGGACCTGACTCTGGGCAGAGTCACACCAGCATTGGCATTTGTCTGAGAGCAGTATAAAAAATTCTGAGATACCTGATCGTATCTGATCCTAACCAAGATTTGTGGACACAGATCTGCATTTACCCCAGCTTCTCAGCTTCTGTAAACACTTCAGCAGTGCCACTGTGCTCTCAGAATAGTCTTCCCATGGTGGAATCACAATGTCCTTAAGTAACAGGGACTAATTGCAAGGTAACACTACAGCAAATGTAGATCTGTGTTTTGAATTAGGAAAACAGCTCTCATGGTATTGTGAGACAAATTCAGAGTGGCTTCAGCAGGAGTACTGAGTAGCAAAGGTAAACACTGCAGCCAAATAATGCTGAAATGCTAGTAAATTTCTCACAGAAAGAACTGAAATGCAGCAAAACTCAGAAGTGGCCTTATTGATGCTCAGAGTTTTAGTGTCTCTTTAGATTTTTTGTCTCTTCAGGTCCACTGTTTGGAGAAGCTGGAGCCTTTTTAAGTGGTGTTTCTAGACAGGAGCACATATTGCAGAACTACACTGGGTAAAGTAACTAAGCACATGAGTCTGGTGAATGCTGACCTTTATCTTTTATTAAATTTAATGCTATGCTGGTTTAAAATTTTCCTCTTAAAAGTTTAATTGGAGATTAAATGTTCACAGCTGGAAATGTTTCCTTATCCAGCAGAACTTCAGTCATTATTTATTTATTATATATCTGACCCAGGCTGCAAAGTCTTGCTTTGAGTTTGGGTAGAATGAGTTATAGTTTTGCAAAGGCAATTGCTGCTTCATCACATTCTCTGGTCCTCAGGATTTTCTTTACAGCTCTTTTAACTTAGCAATGTTGAAGTATTTGTCAGGCTTCCAGTAGTGTGTGTTGTACTTATGAACTACTTAAACATCATGGAAGTTTTCTTTTTCATTGAAAGTAGGGTTATATTGAAAATATGTTAAATATGGCACCACATGAGGAAAAAGATACTGACCTAAAAAAAACATGAAACCATTACTTACCTGTTAAATAGCTCTTTCCTGTAATTATTCAAAATTCTCTGGTGCATTGTCATTATTTAGTTATGAAGGAGCCTTTAGTGGAATAAGCTTGAAGCCATGACAAATTCTTAATAAGTATGTGTAGTTTAAATGTATATAAAAAAATAACTAAGAGGTGGAGGGAAAAGCAGAAATGTGATAACAATGCTCAGTCTGATACCACTGAATGTAGGTACTTATTTTAAGCATACAGTCTAGCTATGCTTTATAGATCAAAAGCAAAGAGAGAGACTTCTTGCTCAGAACAAATCAAACTTCTAGTGAATGGGGCAAATTTCTGCACATCACTTCTCTCCACTGTCAGTGCAATGAGCTGCAAGGACTAGATTCTGCCAGGTGCTGAAGGTTAAGTGCCGTGAATGGGGTTTGATGGCTCTGTCATTTGGGATTGGATGGGTTGGAGGTGATATGAGAACTGGAGAAGTCCTCTAGAGCATATGTTTTTTCTTTTGTTTCAGTTGTCTGCATAAAACAGTCTCATAAATGGATTGCACTTCATCTTAACACTAGCTAATATTCTCTATGCCTACTTATCTTAGCTGCCAGAAAGCTATTCTGGACATTATTGCTGGCTGGAAAATCTGTCCTCATTTGGAGTCTGAATTCATTCAAGGATATTTAAACAAGCTTGTTCTTGTGCCAACACTGTCCTTTAGCTTAAACTGTTTTGATTTTTTTTCCCTCTTTGGCATTTATCTCCCTCATATATTTATGGCAAGCAATCCTGATCTCTCTTGACCTCTGTTTTGCTAGAACAAATAAACCCAATTCTTTTGGGACCTAACTACACCACAAACTGCAGTGCAGTGCAGATCCCTACACTTCCATCAAACCAAGTAGCTCTGGGCCAAAAGACACAGAGTACAGAACAATACCCAAGGCAATTATTCTGCTTCTTCCAGATCTGACTAAAAAGAATCAAATGCTACTGGAAACCACATACGTTGTGTCATTTAGAAATGTCAGCTCGTGCTATTACAGCACTCAAGCACAGTGCTTCAAATAGATTCACTTTAATTTGTCATAAAATAGGGTCCCACTTGTCTTACTCATCTTTGTAGACCATATCATGCTTGCTCTGCTGTGAATAGATCTGGATTGAACAAATACAATTAAAAGTTTTATATGTGGTTTGGGCATGATTAAAAGTTTGATGTCGTGCATATGTACTATTCATCTAGAATTATAAGACAACCTAATGTTAAAAATATTTTTCTCATGGGAAAAATAAGAAATACAAAATAAACTTGAAGGGCAATATCAGTTTTTGACTTTCTGTTAAAAGTTTTAATATCTGTAGTAAGAAATGTGTTCCAGCATCCCTGATTCTTGTTATTGATATTATATCAGAAGACTGTTAAATTTAGGTGGTTTTTTTTCTGCCTCAGTTGTTTAAAAAAGTTTTGGCTGATTTGTCTAAAATTTGAAAATGTCAAGAAAATTACTCCGACTTTACTACATTTAGAAACACATATATACTCTTGCTAGTTATTGTAGTATACCTTCTCTACTCCGGTGTACAGAAGTAACTGCTTGTGTGTAATTCTGTGTGAAGAACCAACACACACACCTGCACATACCCCACCCAAACCAGTGATTTTCTCCAACATACAAAAATGCACCCCAAAACACATCATTAAAAAGACCATGGAAATATAAGCCTCTTAAAGTAACAAAAACTTAGAGACAGGAAAATGACACATTCTCAGCAGCAAGCACTGGTGACAATCTCAATCATAACGATTAAAATGTTTGATTTGAAAGAAGTGACCTCTTCCACTAGTCTCCAGAGAAAGATGATTCTCTCTGGGTAAATGAATTAAGCAAATTTGAATTTGAAAAAGAGTGCATAGTGCTCTGTGGCATTCAAAGATAAATGATTTTCAAGCTACAGAGACAGTACATGATCAGCTCTTTACCCTAAGCAGGAGAAGCAAAATGATGAGTAGCTGAGTTACTAAACAAAAGTAAGCCACACCAGTTACACACTATTTTCCACTGTTTGTCAAAAGGGATAGGTGGCTATTGAGCTGCTTTGTGTAAGCATGGTTCCAGGGTTTTGTTTTACCCGCTGTCGTGGATTGGAGCTGAAAATTAATTGGCAGCTTTCTAATCCAATAAGTGCTTCTGCGATTGTACATATTTAAAGCTGGCAAGAATGCGGAAGCTCTCGCTCTTTGATCCCGCGGCGGCTGCGTCTGGGACCCAGGGAGTGGGGCGGGGGAGGGGAGCCGCTCCGGCCCCGGCCTGGAGGGCCCGGGGCTGGGCACCCCTCCCCCAAATGCCAGGAGGGGGTCTCCGGCATGCATCGGGAGGGGAATCGCTCCGGCCCCGGCCTGGATGGCCCGGGCTGAGCACCCCTCCCCCAAAGCCAGGAGGAGAGCCGCTCCGGCCCNGAGTTGCTAAACAAAAGTAAGCCACACCAGTTACACACTATTTTCCACTGTTTGTCAAAAGGGATAGGTGGCTATTGAGCTGCTTTGCGTAAGCATGGTTCCAGGGTTTTGTTTTACCCGCGTACTTATTGATCTCAGCAACACAAGGTCTCATTGCACTGTTGGTGCCAGAACTCCAGCTCCCAAGCATGTTGTGTCCAGAAGTGCAAGGCAGTCA
Source organism: Daphoenositta chrysoptera (assembly GCA_013397915.1). Taxonomy (NCBI): domain Eukaryota; kingdom Metazoa; phylum Chordata; class Aves; order Passeriformes; genus Daphoenositta; species Daphoenositta chrysoptera. The sequence continues at coordinate 30,120 of VZRO01001066.1, forward strand.
CTCAACCTACCCCCAGCCTTTTAACAGTTCTCAACTGGGACACTCCAGGCTGCATTTGAAAATGTAAGTTCAAACTCTTTGGGTTATGCTTTTTAATACTTTCGCAGCAAAACCGAGACTGGGTTCGAACAAGTGATATGAGGTGGCCCACCCCTAAGAGGTGTGCAAAGGGACACCTGCAGCCTTTTTCAGGTAAGTGTGTAGGGACACAACCAAAACAGAGGAAGTGCCAAGAATTCAGCTGGTTTTGTCCCTCCTACTGCAGGACTTTTACACCACACTCTTAGAGCTTTGTTGTCACAGAATTCAGCTAGGCATGCAGTTTTTTCTCTGTTGACACAAATGGACACAATGCGACCTGCATATACAAGAGACGTAGGAAAATGTTTATGCACTCAGAAAGAAATAGGCACGCAAAATTTTCTTCTATAAATGATCTCTAACTCCAAAAAAGTTGAACAGTAACCATAGATTTGAGAATTTGAATGACAGCCTAAGAACCTTACAATTATCCAATATGTGAGCAGCTTTAAAATGCTGGTAAAAAGAAAATTTGAAAGGGCAATACTTAAAAGCAAGTATATAATCCAAATAGTTTCAACTAGATATGGGCAATAAACCCCTGAAATTTAAAAAGAAGAAAGGGTCTTCTTGAACAAAAAGCTGTCCCCTTGCTGTATAGCTTCACTGGTTCATTGTGAGGTAGCAATTCAGTAATGAAGAGCACGAGTTCAGACCTGAGAAGCAGTGTTATCTGATATGCTGATACCTAAGCATGGCTACCAGGAGCTGTGCACGCAGCTATTTGGCAGCAGCAAGAGGCTATCAGACAGGCCATTGCCAAACACTGCAGTGCTTCCTGGAGATAAAAAATGTGACACTTAAAATTTCAGACTTCTTGCTTCTTGCCTAGTGATTTCCTCCCCATTAAATAAAATTAGTGTTTAAACACTACATAAGGGTTTTAGTATTTTCCAGTTTTTATCCCAAGAACTTTAAACTTAAATATCGAGAAAACAAGTGTTTGAGAATGTGGCAATACTAATTGTTACTATTATATCTTGTTCTTGTATTTGCCTTATCTAAAGTACTTGCAAAAGTAATAGGTGTGCATTCAGCCAGTTAAATTCAATAATATAATTTCTACTTGAACAGCAATTTGACTTTTAAAGAGAACATCTTGTTAATAGCCTTCACCAATACTATTTTGTGAGTCTCATTAAGTTTATTTGGCTAGTGACAATGTGTATTTTTGGCAATCAGGAGCATCTTTAAAACTATATTATCATTACAACACATCTATGTTTCCTACTTTAATTTCACTCTGCCATAAGAGCAAATTGACAATGCATTAATTTAAGTATCCAATTTAAACCAGCTGAAAATGAATGTGTTGAAACTAGTAAAAACAAAGACAACTGCAGGCTGAAAGATTATGGAAATCAAAATACAATAAAGCAATCGGAACAATTTTGGTGGTACTGCAGCTCTTTCTAAATATTGATTGCAACAGTTGTATTAAAGTAGATATTTCCTGCTTTGCTGATCACTAAAAAGCTATGTAAATTTTTAAGGACTCAGTTTAGAAGTGCATGTTTTCGTCTTTTTACTTTTGGATGAATAGTGTATGTGATTCCAATAGCACTGGAATAAAATAATAAAACCAAAGATGCAAAAGATGCCAAGTTTTAACCCTAATTGTGCACATAATTATCCTGAAAATAATTACCTAATAAAAATGTTTCACCTATATTTTAGGAACACTTAAGGCAGAACTACTAGAAAGTGTTTTTCACCAAAACTATGGTTCTATATTAAAAAAAAAAAACACCCTTTTTTATTATTTTTATTTTTTGAATTCTTTTCAACTGCTTGACATGGGAGAAAAAGATAATGTAAAAAATTCAGTATACTGTTGCTGCTCTATTTAGGAAATAGATTTCCAAGAATTTAAAATGGAATTTAAAAAAAAACCAATCCTATGTCAAATTCTGCAAAAGTTCTCCTGTTCTCTTCAGATTTTCAAATTAAGGAAGAAAACAGAACTTCTTAAGAACTAAGTAATAACTCTTGTTCAAATTTAACTCTTTAGCTCTTTAGGCAGTAAGGCTAGCATCAATTTTCATTGACAAGAATCATAGAATTGCTAAGGTTGAAGAAGACCTTTAAGGTCATCAACTCCAACCATCAACCCTGCACCACCACCATGCTCACCATTAAACCATGTCCTCAAATGCCATGTCCACACTTTTTTGAACACTTCCAGGGATCTTGGCTCCACCTCTTCCCTGGAAAGCCTGTTCCAATGCTTGAGAAACCTTTCAGTGAAGAATTTTTTCTTAATATCTGAGGTAATCTCCAATCTAAACCTCCCCATGTGCAACTTGAGGCCATTTGCTCTTGTCCTGTGGCCATCCCTGGAGGTGTTTGGATAACTGTTGAGCTCAAAGATCTTTAGGTTCTTTCCTAACTAAAACAATTTTCTGTTTCTATGTGCAAAACAAGATATTTTAGCCTGCCTTTTCCTCCTTTCGTAAGACCTTCTGGAGCAAGGATTGCAGAACAAACCTTTTTTCAGTTAGTGGTAACAGCCTCCCTGCTACACAGGCATTTATCTATCACTATCTAGCCACTATCATCTACAAACCCTCCCCAACAACCTAAGCCCCACACTACCTGGCTCAAAGTGCTGAAGTACAATGAGGCGCAGTTTCATAAGGGGCTTATGGCCCAAAAACCTCTGATTCTCAACTAGTGGGTTTTTTTAGGTGTGTTCCCCTCGATAAAAGCACGTATAAGTAGTAATGTTAACAAAAAACTGCCGTAACATTCACTTTCAATGTAATGGTAACAAATGGATCAAGGAGCACATTCATAAGCAGTACCATGTTCCTCAGGTTGCAGTCCAAGAACTTAAGGAAGGTCATACTCTAACACTGGCTCTTCATTACATTTTTCTAATTTCTCCAACAGGTTTTTCCTGAAACACACTCATCACCAGCCACGTTCCCATTCTTTTTTTTTTTTTTTTCTTTTAGAAGGCTGAAACAGGTGAAGGGAGAACTACAACTGAAATTATCTACGTATAGGTCTCATCCTAACATGTGGCCAAGATGGAAAACCACATTTTGGAGTTAGGTGGCACTCTAGGGCCAAATGTTTTCCACGTAGCCAGAGAAAGCCTAAAAGAAGGAGACATTCAAGACATAGGAAAGTCAGATTTTCTTTATATGAAATTATAAAATCTTTTCCTCTGCATTCCACAATCACTTCTCTAATTCTTCTCTCTGTATTTTTTACTTGTTAGTTCAGAAGACAAAGTCATAAAGAGATGCTTAAAAAGAAGGAAAGAACTGACAAAGAACCCACCAGCAGTAATATCACAACAAGAAGCAATCTCTGCTTGTTTGTCTTGGAAGCATGTGTTGATTTCATAGGTTTGTATGGTTTCGTCCAGAGAGTATTAAAAAAGTTATTTATCAGGCTATAAAATTATTAAAGAAGGGTGAGGAGGAGAATATTTTACAAAGATGGAAATGCAAATAAAACAAGGGCACAGATAGAGAGATAGAGTGTAAGATCAGACTAGGAAAGAGCTGTGGTCACCTGGAGACTTGATGAATATAGATGAATTCAGGAAGTTTAATAAGTATTGTACAGCGCTTCAAGTGACAACCCTTACAGAAAATTCAGAAAATGCCAAACATGCGGGGAGGGGGGTGGGAGAAGGGAAGGGAAGTGGGTGATAAATGTCTAGAGTTTTCCGCTGGCACAAAAGAAGTAAGCAGATGTGGGGAACAGCACACAATCAAGGGCAGGAAAACAGCCACAAGCCTGCTGCCTAGTTTATTTATGCCAGAGTCCTGAAAACCCAGGGTTTCAGAGACTGCTGCTAATGAGGCAAGAGCTGGGTCTCTGCAGCTGTCACTATGGCAGGCAAGGGAGAGAGGCATGATGACATTCCAGTACTGTTATTTTAGCTTATTATCCTAGTTAACCTCTCTCTCATGGCTAGGATAAAAATATTCTTTCCCCCTACATGTCTTAGGACATTTAGAGCTGCCTATGATGGTCTTACCCTCAAAACATGGTGAAAAATTGATGTTTGCCCTATGTTAGGACATTTATGGTAGTAACATTTCAAGGGGAAAACAAACTCTAAACAAAACTAACAATTAATTCTAATTTCTATTAAAATGCAATTAAAAAGCATTGGCATAAATTTTTGAATACCATCCCCTTTGTTTTGTGCTCATCCTTCTTTTCTGTTTTTGTGGAAGCTTGTCAAAACACAAAGTCCTTCCCTGGGAGTAGTATGACTTGAAGATGAAGGGTTCTTTCTCTTTGAGTGCTTTTGGTGATTTCTTAAATGATCTGTTGTTAATTTTTCTTTGTCTATTGTTCCACACAGTCAGGTACCAGTAAACACTGCAATAGCTTGTATGAGTATTAGAGTAAAACTTTGCAATTGCAAAAAACCCTAAAATAATACTAAAAAAGTCATATATTGACGACATCACAGATAAAATTTTGCTGTTTTATAGTAGATGTCTTAGAATTAACTCAAGACCATACAGTCCAGACAGAGATCAGTAATTTCTGAGACATGTACTCCTTAATTATTACAAAACCTCTGGCTTCCCTCTAAAATGATAACCATATGTTTTGTGGGTTAAGGTTACAGAGGATTAATTTATTTAACACATATGTAGCAACAAAATAGTATTTAGCAACATGCAATTAATGAGAATAAAGAAATTGCCTCACAAAACCAACTCAGAAATAACTAAAATTTGAGTAACTACACAGATAAATCTATAAAATCAGATTTGTAACCACTGAAGATTTTTTACTATGATCGTATGTTTACAGAGGGAGATGAGTGCTGAGTAGAGATTAAAACATTATTTAAGAAGGTCCTACATTGTAAATAGATGTCAACAGCAGAAAGAATCACAATGGACAGAGTTGAAAGACTGATACCAGGAGTGAGTTATAGAAGATACTTTTTGTGGAGTTTCATATATATAAAGCATCTAATTAACATTATTTATTCACTGGATCATACCAGGGTTTGTGTTAAACTTGGGGCAAAATTTGGAAAAAAAAATATTCAAACCTACATTTGCACTGTAGTCATGTAATTTCTCCATTTTCTTCAATTTGTATAATTGTTCACTCACACTCATATGAACCAAGTCTATATTAAAAGACAATAAATAGAAAAGATTTGCAGAAATGGGAAATTTAAAAAGTGAAATAACATAGCCTGCTTAGTAGAAAGTACATTTTTTGAAAAATATGACTAATTAGAGATTGTAAGAGTAACCTGGGAGATTACTATGTGTGATTACCAGGAATAAAACTGATAAAGACAGAAAAAATACTATATGTGAAGAAAACTACTTGCCAGTGATAGATATAAATTTATTTAACAAATTTGCAAGAGAAATGTTGAAACTCTGTCACTTGAGACACCTATAATGAGAAGAGGTAGCATGAGATATAATGTAGGCAACACTCCTGTGTTTTTCCTGAGGGTTTGAAGTACTTGAACTGATATATCTTCTCAATTTCTAATTCTTTTGATCTATGGCCAGGAAAGAAGTAAAAGGTGAATGGAACTCAGAAGACTGATATTTCTGATTTGGGTGGAAAATAAAGCTCTGGTTACAAAATACTTTTATATGCATACATAAATACACATATACATATTCATGTTAAATTACACTCACACACTCCCACATACAATTAATTTATTTCTTCACATGTCCTAACTGGACACATTTTTAACTTACAAATTATTGACATACAGAATGAAAAATGCAGCCACAAATGTGAAAAATAAAAATATGCCTTTTGTTTAATATTTAGATAATAAAATGCAAATCGTATTTACATTAATACATTACTTTACTGATCGCTATTTTAAGATTACATTACCAAAGATGTTGGGCTTTGCTAAAAGCAAGAACTAGGAATTCGATTTCTATATGTTGTAGGAATATTATTTATGGATTACAGTGTTGTTTCTATGAAGTGAAAAAAAAAATACAGGCCTATTACTTACACATTATTATTTAAGCATGACATCACTGACAAACCACTTTTGTGTCAATTTTTTTTAGAAATAAGGAAATAAACAATCTTCAGTTAGTCCCTTAAACACACATTTGATTTTATTTTGTTTTACTTACATATTTTATAAGACATTTCATTTATTTTTACTGTCCACTGAGATCAATATATCCTAAATTCACTTTTAAAAAGACTAAGATCCAGCCAGCACTAATGAAGTGATAATTCCCCTGTATTCAGTCCTGTTATGGCTGCAACTTGAATCCTGTGTTCAGTTTTTGTGTATCTCTCTTCAAGAAAAAACACTGAGGGGCTGGAGCATGTCCAGAGAAGGGCAACGGAGCTGGGGAAGGGTCTGGAGCACAAGTCCTGTGAGGAGCAGCTGAGGGAGCTGGGGCTGTTTAGCCTGGAGAAAAGGGGGCTCAGGGGGGACTTTGTCACTCTCTACAACTGCATGAAAGGAGGGGGTAGCCAGGTGGAGTCGGTCTCTTCTTCCAGGTAACAAATGACAGGAAAGGAGGAAACAGCCTCAAGTTGTGCTGGAGGGGGTTTAGGCTGTATATTAAGAATAATTGTTTCATTGAAAGGGTTGTCAAGCACTGGAATAGGCTGCCCAGGGAGGTTGGTGGAGTCACCAACCCTGAAGGCGTTTAAGAAACTACTTGATGTGGCACTTATTTCTGTGGTTTAGTTGATATGGTGGTGTTCATTCAAAGGTTGGACTTATAGGATCTCGGAGGTCTTTTCCAACCTTAATAATTCTATGATGAAGCTACTTCAGGATTTTATCCCTGTATGTGACCAGACCTTAGAGCTTTTACTCACCAGTCCAAAAGTAACTGTACACATTTTTCAGGCTGGACACCCCTGCCAGGGGTGGATCCAGATAGGAATACTTCCTACAACCTCAGGAGACCAGTTTGCCCCACTGTCCCAGTCTGTAACAGCCTTTAATACCCTTTTGCAGACCAATGTGTACCAAAGTCAATCTCAATCATCACAGTTCCCTGTCTCTGAAATGTATTAATTATGCATTTTCTTCATAATTAATATTTTTGTATTAGGATAATTCCCATCTGGTGTTCTTATATTAGGACGAATCACGTTGCCCAACAGAGACAAAGGAAGGTAGAGAGGATGTGTGTGAGGGGAAGGACACACTTTAACACCTGACTACCTTTTGCTGGACATGGGTGAGACAGCAAAACTTATATTTGAAAACACAGCTGACACAATAAAGCAGGAAACTTTACAGGTTTTTTATGATGTCTAGGTCCTTTGAGAAATTAGGAAAGAAATGGCTCATTATAAGGTTTGTTTTTCTCACATAAGCTCCTGATTTGTTTCATAAATTTTATATGTATATTGGATCTCTTGAGTGTACAGATGTATATTTTTGAAAAAATAATTTCTGACTTCTGGAAGGAGACTAAAGAAAGCTTTTTCATGCAACATGTGGAACCTGAAAATTCACATATGGTTGTTGGAAACAAGAATGAAAGACAGAGTGAACACATATAAATCTGAATATAGATATCCAATATAATTGCAACTTACAACAAGATTATAGCAAAGAAATTGTATCTTGATGTGGCTATAAGACATTCTTTGGCTATTAGAGAACATGAATAATCTTATTGCCCAGGCAAAACCCATATCTATCAGATGGGAGGTCCTAATGCCTCTGCCAAGTAGTGGAGGAAATTGAATTTTGGGCACATTCAGTTTGTGGCCCATAAGTTTTACTAGGAAATTTAGAAACCATTTTACTGTGAAAAACTTGTACTGCTAGGTTTTATCACTTTGGAATGAGTGAATACTAAAAAGAATTTCAGTTCTTGCTTTAGTTTAATTATCCTCATAATATCTGATGTGACCAAGGAACTTGGTTGGCACTCAGAGGATTACGTGATTAGAGAGATTAATGAAAAGGAAAATCTTCTTGATGAATACTTGATGATTCTTAATTCAACTTGTTAATTAGGTCAGTAATATTTGATTTCAGGGTACAATTTAATTTATTGCAGTTTTAGTTTCCTGTGTTTCTGAAATGCACTTCACATGCCAGAACACATCCTGCTATTAAAAGTAGGCTTTGAAAGGCTCCCTTTTAATGTCTTCTTGGTAGAGTGAACACAAAGAAATTAGAGGGCATGGTAAGTAAGCTTGCATTCTTTTTTTAGTGTATATATTTTTAGATCTATTCATTGAGAGATAGAATACCTACAAATCAACAATTGCAATGGTCTCAGTTCCCTTTCAATTATTTAAAATTAGAAACCAGGAGAAAAGTGCAATCCACTTGTCTACCTATCAAAGAGTAGCCCATTTTCTTGCCCTCATACCTCTAACCTCCTGTGTTTGATCAAAGATCACATTATTACAAATGTCATTGAAATGTTATCTAATATATATGTAGAATTTAAGAGAGCTTTGTTGACTTATATCAACTTATGATGCACAAAATTTCTACAATTAAGTTAATCTTCTTCCTCTTCTAAACCCAAAGATTTTTAAATAAAAATCACAAATATAAATGTATGTTACTGCCCAAAACAAAACTTTATGTAATGGCTGTTTATGTTATCAAATCACCTTCCTGATACAGCAGATAGTTCCCTGCAATACATTTTCAGTAACACAGTGTCCACCACTTCTAAGAAGTTTTTTCACAGTTTAATATTAATAGGGGAAATCAGGCTGGACCCAACAGCCTGAGAGAGGTGAAGTGTCCCATCTCCACGCCCTCATGTCCAAGCAGCAGTGAAGCTGAGCATGGATGTCCAGCTGGAGAAGAGAACTTTAGGAGCTGGAGAGAACTTTAGGGGTGCCTAACTGCAGCCCAGCGCCAGTGGGGTGTCACTGAGCAGACAGTGGGCTCCACACCGCTGTGCAGGGAGCCAGGGAGGCAACAGGCACAGGCTGAAACAAGGGAGGTTCAGACTGGATAAAAGGTTATGTTTTCTTGCCCCATAAGGACAGTAGGGCAGGGGTGGAGGTGGCCCTGACAGGTTGGCCAGTCTCCCTTTTTGGAGGCTTCCAAGTCCTGACCAGATGAAACCCCACACAATCTCCTGTCGTCACTTGTGTGACCCTGCTGTGAGCAGGAGATTGGACTTGGCTCAAGACCCCTGAGAACTCTTCCAAGAGAAATTATCCTATCATCCTAAAATTTTCTATTTAGTCAGGGCCTTGGATATCTACTCTGTTTCATTGTCTCTCTCATGTCCATGCCCCCTGCAGTTCATTTGGTTTAATTATAATACTAAATAAAAGATAATGTCTTTCTACTTAAAAATCCAGGAATCTTCTTAAAGTTCCAGAAATCTTAGCTGGCTCCACCAGAGAGGCCCATAATATACAACATTCTTTGCACTGACATAAACTGAAGAGCACAGGGCTTTCTGCATTTATCTGTGGTGGGCCAGACTAATCTATTTAACTTATACCATATACACTGTCAGTAAAAGTGGAAATCCAGTAAAATTAGGATTTGTATGCACTTTCTGAAACCTACTATCACCTATTTTCATCTGTAAGTTCCCAATTTCACTGTTTTGTTTATGTCTGACTAGTAATTTCGACCCTAGTACTGAAGGGTTAAAATTCTGATTCAGGTTTCTGATAATTGACACCTTTGGGATATTTCACAGGGTAGCAGTTATGTAAAGGTGACTTTGCTATCAGGCAAAATGTCTAAAGACGTGGTGCTATCTCAATTCATGAAAATATTTGCATAACATGGAATTACTTTGTCAGAGCAAGAGAAGCAGGATCAAGCTCCCTTCCAACACTGGACAAATGTGTTCCCAGTTGACACAGTTGTGCCAGTGGAAGTGATTACTTCCAGTTCTTCATGACTTCCAGGAGAACAGCAAGTCTCTTTCATTTGCTTCAGGCAAAAATCAGACAAGCTTCCCCAAACAGTGCATAATGGTGGTTCCAGCTTCTCTGACTGTTCTTGCCTGAAGCGTATTACAAGGTATACTTATGAACTAAGCTCCTGACAGATCAGTGGTGGCAATAATTTCCAGCAGGGCATTGGGGGACAGCTGCTAGAATAGTGATTTATTATCATGTCTTGGTCTAGAAGAAACCGTCCTTGGATTGGTTAAATTTTAAGTTAAGGAGTTAACAATTTCCTTTTCCAGAAATACAAAATGTTGTTTTGTGGGGATTTTTTTCTCCATAATCTTCTACAAGTTATGTGGTAGGATTTGCTTGTTCTTCCATAGTTTGCTCTATTATTTCAAATGCTGTGGGGAAAAATTGTCAAATTAATTTTTATTTTAAAACTTCTTCTGGAATTGTTCCACATTGTAAAAAGTGGAAAAAAACCCCAACCTCCAAAAAGCAACAGAAAACCCTCTTACATCTGCCTGGTTCACCTCACTTGACTCCTAAACCTCAAGTGTGTTACTATCAAGAAAGGTATTTTTTAAAGTTGTAAATTGTCTTCTGATGTTATCACTTGTCTAAATTCCCATGCTGATATAACTGTATGAAAATCAATTCATCTGTGTCATCTTGGATTCCATTGTAATTTACTTTCTAAGATTAGATATTGCTTCCAAAATGTCTAATCCCGAGATTGTTTTAATGATTCTTTGCTTATCTATTTGTAACATGGGCAAACTTTGTCAAATGTTTTGCTATCTCTCAGATGAATAATAATAAAAAAAAAGGCTTCTTTTCCCTTTTTGGAAAAGTATGTGAAGGCAAATAGCAAAAGTTCCTGACAGATGTACTCCAAAAAGCCTCAGAGAAGGAATTCAGAAGCCTGTAGGTTAGGCTGTTGTTTTGTTAAATACTCAGTACGGGTTTATAGCCAAAGGAGCTCTAGTCATTCTTCAAGGCAAAGTATCATGAAAGGATATGAGATCCTGGGGGTGGTATAAGACACCCAAAAGATTGGTTTAGTAAAGAGAAAAATCCACACTGAGAGAGGGGAGGGTAAATGAACAACTAAACATAGTGCTTATGTCTTTCTGTGACTGCTGAGCTTGCTTAGACCTGTAAAACACAAGTCTATTTTAAGTGTGGGTTAAATCACACTAGTCTGAGATGCTGGAACAGTGCTCCTTGCTGCACAGCAGTGTTACTAGGGGGAAGAACTGCATGCACAGTCAGATCTTCAGGCAAAACTGTTATACAGCTTAAAACTAACTATGGGTCTGGTTTTAGCTATTTCAGTGAAAAATGTGACTACTTGCAAATTTCTGTTGAGTGATGTAATGGATTAGTCAGAAAAAAACCCCAAGCAAAAATGGATGAGAAGCTGAAAAAGTAAAATGTTTATTTTCAACAGAGTGATTATTTTTTCCTCCAATTAAAAAAAAACAAAAAACAAAAACAAAACAAAACAAAAAAAAAACCAAAAAAAAAAAACCAAAAAAAACCCTATACCTGTGCTGCAACTGTTCAATTAAAAAATTTTTCTTGCACTACAAAGAACTGTTTCTTTCTCTTGTAGCCATCACAATAAGAAAAGACATTAAGTTTTGTAGTCAAAAATATTTCCTTTTCAGTATTTTTATTAGTCAAGGAACTGGCAAAATCAGTAACTGCACAGCTGTTGTATGGATTCTCTGTATCCTGGTTTCCAGCTATTTGGGACTGAGTTCATCATGAGATGAAAACTCCACAATAACTATGTCTGGGAAAGGTGACCCAGAGAAAAGTAAACCTGAATCAGGCAGCTAATTATTATCCAAAATGGAAATGTAAGCTGTTTCTAAAAGGCCTTGTCAGTTGAGATAAAACATATAGCTCTGATTCAAAAGATAAGACAGCAATGCAGGGAGCTACAGGGCCATAGAATGATATGATCTGAGCACTGACAAAGGAAAATTATTTTAGTGACAGTTGCCAGATGAAGGTGAGGGCTGCAATAACAGAAACAAAAGGTTATAAAGTAAGTCTCTGCAGTAGTCAAGGTAACAAAAGTTGACATGCCCAGCAATTTACCTATCATACTGAAGCATTGTACTTACCCATAGAAGAGAAGAAAAAAAAGAAAAAGAAAAAGAAAAGAAAAATATGTATGGTGGGGGAGAAAAACAACACAATCGTTCATGTTAACCTTCAACTTGTATGTGTTTGTTTAATTACTGATAAAAGCTTTAGAGCTGCTACAATCCTGGTCAGTCTTATAAAAAGCTTTTTATTCAGTGCTTGGTGAACTATTTCTAAAAGCCTGAATGCTATGAGAATTAATGATTCTTGAAAGAACTGGTTTGGATCTCATTTGATAGACAGAAAATCTATTCTGACTGGGCATCTGCATCCAAATAATCTTCTGTCTCAGCCATTAGAGGATTGCCTCAAATTCTCTCCTATAAATACTCCTGTTATTCCTCAGCACCCTAAAGGCAGCTAACCAGATGGATAGCCAGAATACCTTTCATAATTAGTCCTCTTAATACATTTTCTTAAGAATAGAAAACTTACTCCTCTTACTCCTCCAGTAAGAAAACTGCAGCCCAAATACGGATGTTAATTCAGTTAGATGAGACAGTTACTGTACTTTCCATAACAGCAAATCTGCTGTGGATGCCTTCCTAAATAGTAGTACTTGATAACTGTGGTGTACAACTTTTAAATATTCACTGAAGAATGAGCTTTGAACCAAGGCTATGGATATCTTATGAAACTTAGGGACAGGGCAAGCCCAGAAAATGCCTGATCCACTGTGGGGTAGTATTATCTTTTACTGTCCTGAGCTTGTTGATTGCCTAAAGAAGGCCCCTGAAGGTTTAGATTTCAGGACCCTCTAATAGTTTTCTACAGAGTAATTTCAGAGCAATTTTAGCTAAGAAAAGAGGAAAAAAAAAAAAGAAAAAAAAGTGTATGTTATTGCTATTATAATCATTGTTTCTCTAACACTGACTAGCAGAAAACACAGGCTGACAGAAAGAGTCTCAAATATCTTTTCAATTTAAAAAAAATCCCAGCTTTTAAAGGCTTTTACATTCAAGAAGCTTGACTTCTTAAGAAAAGTTTCATTTTTTCTTGAATATGCATCAGCAGCAGCTACTGATATTTCATTATTTCATATTTCAGTATTCTGCTACTTCAGCTTATAACAAACTTTTCCCATTATTAGGTTTTCTCAGTGCACTGGTGTCTTTCTACAGACACCAATATAGGTCCAATTCTCAATGCAATTCTCAACCTCCTCCTGTGCATACCTACTATGATTGTGCCAAAAGGGGATTCTTTTTCTTACTCCATTACTTGCTAATGCAGATGTATTCTGTATTGCCGTATTCCCTGTAGCATGACTAAGGTGTAATTCCACTAAGAAATTTGTGGTTTATTATTATTTCAATTTATTTATTATTACAGTTTTCCTGTAAAGACATATGCAGAATTATAAGGTTTAATTTTGATCATCATTCCCTTTAGTTTTCATACTTCTGTTGTAGCTTTCATGAGAGTAGACAAAATTGGGATTGTAAATGTGATAGTAAATCCCTCTGAACAAGAATTATTTACACGGGTACACAGATTTTTGTCTCGCCAACTCACTCTCCCCTTATTCTCAGGGTAGATGTTTTGGCTTCCTCCTTTTTTATATATCTTTCTTCCTGTCTTTCTTTTCCATGCTTTTTCTGATATTTCGATCATTATTAAAGCTATTACTTCTTATATCATTGTACGAAAATTAAGATTTCTTTAAAATAATGAAAAAATATTCACAAGAAATTTTGTATTAAGTATGGCAATATTCCCTGCCTGGGTAGTGTAATTGTAAATGCCAAATTCAATATTCAAAAGAAAAATTTAATGTCAAAAATTTCATTAAAATATGTTTAGTGATTGCAATGATTACCATCATTAGCCACCTAGAGAAAATGCCTACCAGCTAACAAATAGAATAAGAAAAAAAATGTGCTGTATTTACATAAATAATTTTATTTTTTAAAATTGTATGGGTTAGAATCCTTGGTGAAAATACAGAAAATTTATCTGCATTAATAAAGTTTCCGGAATTTTACCACTACTTCATTGAAATACCCCATGAACTGAGAGTACTTTTGACTTAAACATATGCAAGTCATTAATATATACTATGAGACGCAGAGATATACCAGTATCAAGAAAACCAGTTTTAATCAACACATCCAGCAAAACAATTAAAAACTACTTTAGCACAGAAAGAACAGTCATTAGAAAGTTGTCCTTATCCTTCATGACATGAAGTTCTGGAGCAGGGACCAGGACTCTCTGCATGTACTGCACTGAAAATGAAGCAAGACAAAGCAGAAATCCTGCAGACCTTTTCACAGATGAGGAACCTTTGCAGCGTATCACACTCCTCATCCAAAGAACACAAATTGTCCAGATATGTCACAGATCTTTAAGACAGAAAAACTACTCTTGGCGTGTAGTGGGCATTACCTTAAAAAAATCTTTAAACAATTGTAATAGGTTTCAGAGAGTAAGAATACTCTCTCCATTAATAGATATGTGATTTCTAGATCTGAAGCTTTTTATTTGAATTTTCTCAGGAAATCTGTTTCTAGTGATTACATGAAGGACAGAGATAGTTGTCCTTGAATGATAATGTATTCAGATATAATTTCCATGTTGAAATTCCCTACTTCAAGCCAGGTAAAAAAGTAACATAGATGGGCAAATAACAGGCTATTTATAGAAACTGAATAGCTCAAAATTAAAAAAAAAAAACCCGAAAAAACCCAAAACATCAATATATGCATTACCTAAAAGCAGAGTTTGAACCAATGGTTTTAATTTGGAATTAAAGGAGAATTTTATGACTTTTCCTCAAAATTTAACACTAATTTATTACTCATCAAGCACTTGTGAAATACCCCTCAGTGAGCTTGCAATGGTGATCTAATTTCCTGAGGTGCTGGGCCAAGTCCATTACGTAGTGTCATCAGCACAGGGATGACATCTGGTATCTAGACTGTAAGTGCCTCTGCCACTATCACTGCTGTAAAATGCATGTGTGTGGAGGAGAAGGGACAAAAGCAACAGGCCAAATGACTTATGATTTTCCATTTGCATGGTAAATCAGTTGAAGTTAATTTGATATTGTAAATGAAAATCTACTTCTCAGCAATTCTACCAGTCACTGAATATCCACTAATAGTTGATGTAGAACATTTGGGGTCCAAAACGACTTTTTTGGAAAAGCTGCAAAGATCATTCCTGCATTCATGCAGAACTAATAAGAGATGGATTCTGAGATACTTGAATAAAGTCCAACTAACTCTTTTATAAATACCTGAGTTTTGATTTTTTCTCAGTCACCTGGTTCATGTTTACCTTGAAAAATTCTAGGCTTAAGAATCTATCATTTCAGCCAAGATGAGAGCCTCTGATATTGGGTTCTGTGAGCCCCTATAAGTTAAAGACTCCCCAGCAGTGAACAGACTAGATGGCATAACTGAAGCCTGGAAGTTTTGGAGAAAGACATTGAGAGATTGAGGGCTGTATAGCAGCTGGCTCTTAAGAATATGCATCTGAAGAGGAAGAAAATAAAATATACCAGATGGCAGTGGAGGCTCCACAGCAAGAGAGATAGAAAATGAATTTTGATGAGACTAGGGCTTATCATTACTCAGTTCTCTCTGTGACTGAAATAGAAACAATGTTTGTTTTCAGACAAATTCAAGATTCATAACTCAGCTTTTATGCAATCCGTAACTCTTTATAGGAAACATTAGTTACTGCAGACCCATATTTATTTGCATAGTAGCTGATACATATTAGGTCCAGGCTGTGCAGAGTAAGACCTATGACTCTAAAAGGAACATGCAGGTATATCTCATCTTTATCTTGGTGACAGCTGCCCAAAACATTATCAAGGATCTGAACTCAGTTTCCTTAAATTTCATTTTCGCAGAGCATGGTGCATTGCTGTGTTGGGTCACAAAGCACACTGCAATCATCTGCAAGACATGCCTCTAATGAAGAAGACACAGGAGGAAGGAAGCAGATTTGTGTTTCAAGTTCAGCTAAAAATCTACAAATCTGGATATAATCACAAACATTAAACAAATTGAGAGAAAAAAAAAAAGAAGCAGAGTATAAAAATCCTTAAGATTGTACCTATTTATTAAATAGTCAGGGCGATAAAGCAATTTTGCCATTTATGTTTTAGGTTGCATGTTGTGAAAAAGTAATCTCCAAGTGGTGGATTTCTATGAAGACACCACAGAAGTACTCAGGGCTCTTGTCTAAATCATTTTGGTGGTAGCTGAACACATAGGGATGAAATTTTGCCTCACTCTTGCCACAAGCAAAGACCCTACTTAATTGCAAAGAAACCACATTTCATCTTGGATGCAAGATACTCCCTTAACTATCCATAATTTTACTTGGTAATTCAGCCCCATGTTTCTAAATCAATCTAGCATTTTTTAATGAGCACCTTTTCAGTTATATAAAAACACTGTCAGTTGAATAATCAGCAGTTTTGTTCTCTATTTTTGCAATGAAAGCAGACCTTCTAAAAGTAAGTGTTATGTTTTTCAATCAGTAACAGACACAGACTTCATTTTATTGACAGTAACTGAAAAATGACAGTGACATAGATGTAATCAACAATTTTTCTTTCTTTTAATCTCCTAGAAGGTGTGCACTTATCACAGAAATGTCAAAAACGCACTTGCAAAATGTAACCAGAACTCTAAGGCAATGGGAATAAGTCAAAGCTTTTCTCATTTATAATCCATCAGATGTTAAATGCTTTCTGGTCAAAACATTTTAAAAAATGACAACGTTCCTTGTTGTTATTATTGTTCTAATTCTTTTTTAAAGAGAGCTGGCTCAGTAAAAGATATTGTAAAAAAGCCAGATCCATATGGTTGTGTGTTTTGAAGACAGTTTATAAAAAATGATATTCGGCCAATGCAAGCTGCTTTATGTATTTAGAAATGTTTTAATTTTAAGAAATGTTGTATAACTTAGAGATAGTTCCAAATGTAGCAGATAAGCAAAGAAATTAATGTTTGGATCTGCATATTTTGTGTATTTACTCCAACTTTTGAAATATCAAGTGGCAGTACTAATCTTATTAACCCTTTCAGAGTGCAAAATACACAGGCTTTGAAATTTTTCCTTTTGATTCTTCCCTCTTTATTATAATATAAACCTATCTACATCTTCTAATCAGAAAAATGAACCAAATGAAGTTCTTAGAAACCTCCCAAACATCAATGAGAAAGACTTCATTTTGTTTATGAGACTTTCACAGCCTATCCCGGGAGTCAGCATGCCGTTGTTAAAAATGCACCGGTGAGTCCAGACTGCACTCATATGGCTGCAGAACTCACATTGACAGCAGGGGTCATGGGATCCTATTTGCAGGTCAGCTTCTACTCGTGAGGCAGGATCCACCTCTCTGTTTTTGCCAATAGCATGTCCAGTCTCATTAGGAGGGCTTTGTAAGAATAAGGGGTGGTGGGGTGTGCCGGGTAGGCCAAATTAAAGGAGAAATATCCNCTGTGAGAGAGTGACAAACAGGATCATAGAATCATACAGCAGCTCAGTTTGCAAGGAACAAATATCTTGAAATACCTCCTACTCCAACCTTTCATGAACAAGGAGATCTAGATGAGATTATCTAGCACCCTGTCCAGTTGGTTCTTGAAGATCCCAAGTGATGGGGACTCTACCACATTCTTGTGAAGGCTGTTCCAGTGAATGATTGTTCTCACTTGAAAATAAATTCTTCCTTATACTAAGATGAGCAAAGGGAATGGGGAAATACATCAGGAGGTGTTGAAAAAAATCAACAAAATGGGGTTAAATTGAAGTCACCCACAACATTTAAAGTGCCAGCAAAGAAATGTCTACAAGGAACCATTAGGGAAAAAATTTTCAAACCCTTGCCAGCAACTCATCATACTGGGGTGCTTCTCTCAAGGTGCTTCATCAATGCACAGGGAAATAAACACAAGTTATGAACTTGTTGAGACAAGTTAAACATGAGTTAAGAGATGTGTGTATTTGCAGTGCTACAATCTTGGGCTCATGGAGATGAGGTGGGATGGTTCCCATGACTCGAATCTTGCAGGTAAGAGATACAGACTCATTAGAAAAGATAGGAAAGGAAGCTGAGGAGGAAGTGTTGCCTTTTATGTGGCAGACCAGATGGAGTGTATGAAGCTCTGTCTGGGGATTGATGAGGAATCAACAAACAGCTATGGGTGAGGATTAAAGACAAGACAGATAAAGGCAACATTATAGTAAGTGTCTGCTATAGGCCACCTAACCAGGTAGAATAAGAGCATCAGACCCTCTACGGAGAGATATCAGCAGCCTCACATTCACAGACACTCAACTTGATGGGGGATTTCAACCACCCTGATATCTGATGGAAGGACAACAGCAGTTGAGGGTGCTTCTGGAGCCCTTTAATAATTTCCTTCTGTAAGTGATAGAGGATCCAACAAGAAGCAGTGGTCTGCTTGACCTCATAGGCACCAATAAGGAATAGCTTGTTGGGAATGGGAAAGTCAAAAGCAGCCTTGGCTGCAGTAACCATGAAAGGGGGTAAAAATCAAGCACAGAAAAGAAGCATGCAGAGGGTGGAAGCAAGGACAGGTAACCTGGCTGAAATACAGAAAAATTGTCCAAGTATCCAGGGATAAAATTAGAAAAGCTAAAGCCCAAATGGAATTGCATTTGGGAACACAAGAAGGGAATTTGAAAGCACATAGGCAACAAAAGGAAGAGTAGATAAAATGTGGACCCACTGCTCAATGAGACATGGGACCTGCTTAAACAGAACATGGAAAAGGCTAAAATACTGAATGCTTACTTTGCCTCATTCTTATAGCAAGACCAGCCTTTGGGAATGTCAGATCCCAGAGATCAGAGGGATAGGGTGAAGGAAAGAAGTTCTAACCCTGGCAGAAGAAGATCAAGTTAGGCAATACTTAACAAAACTGTACATATGTAAACCCATAGGTACCAATGGAATTATAGAATGGTTTGTGTTGGAAGGGACCTTTTAAAGAACATCTAGTTAAGCCCCCTTCCATGGGCAGGGAATATCACTGTATCAGGGAATTTCACTATATCAGGTTGCTCAAAGACCAAACAAACCTGACCTTGAATACCTCCAAAGATGTGGCATTCCCAGTTTCTCTGGGCAACCAGATTTCCATCTTTATTTTAAGTCCCTTTTAGGTACTGGAAGACTGCAGCAAGGTCTCTCCAAAGCCTTTTTTCCAGGCTAAACAACCCCAACATCCTTAGCCTTTTTTTCTGGGTGGCCCAGATTAGAAAGGTGTGGGGACAGCAATGTTAGGGCCCTACCATGTTAGTGCCCTAAGGCATTCCTCTTGTGGCCCCAGTGTCCCAGAACCTCAATTTCTCCTAGAAGGAACTTCATTCTTGTAGTCCTTGCCTTGTGGTTCAGAGAGTTAAGAGACGTGGAAGAGTAATTGCCAGTAGTAACTGAGATAGAGGGACTGTTGAGCCTTCACCACGGTTGTCAGTAGATATCCAGTCTTATTTTTGAGGAGGAGTGTAGTCTCAAGTGCTGAGGGAGCTGGCTGATATCACTGGAAGGTCACTCTTAGTAATCTTTGATTGCTTATGGACATTGGGAGAAGTGACCAAAGACCACAGGAAAGTGACTGTAACTCCTGTCTCCAGGGAAGGCAAGAAGGAGAACCAAGGAAAGACAATCTGGTCAGCCTGAACTCAGTCTCCAGAAAGGTGATGAACCAGCTAATCATGGAAAGAATTTCTAGGCCCAGTAAGGACAAAAATGTAATCAGGAGTAGCCAGAATGGATTAAACAAGATGAAGTCATGCTTGACCACCTTAACAAACATCTACACTGAAATGACTGGCTTGCTAGATGAGACAAGGGCAGCAGATACTGTGTGCCTGGAATTCTGGAAGGCCCTTGACAGTGTCTCCTATAAGACCACCACAGATAAGCTGCTATATATGGCTTGCATGAGCAGACACTGTGGTAGATTGAAACTGACTGAATGGTCAGACCCAGAGAGTGGTGATTAGCAGTGCAAAGTGTAATTGGAGGCTACTAATTAGTGGCGTAGCCCAGGGGTCTCTACTGAGCCTAGTCCTGTTCAAGATCTTTAATCACTTAGGTAAATGGGAAGTGTGTATTTGCAGCAAGACTTCAGAATGCACCAAACTGGGAGGAGTGACTTTTAGGCCAGAGGGTCATGCTGGCATCCAGAGGGATCGATTTTCTATTAATTTGAAAGTAGAATGCTATTTCATTTCAGTTTGTAGTCATAGAAAAGTCTTTCCTTTTATTGCCTTATCTTAAAAATCCAAGGTTTGTGACTCTAGACCAGATTAGACTAGCTGAGTATCCTCAGAATGGAAACCATCAGCTTAATAGATCTGTGCTCACCAGGCTTTTTTTCCTAATAAATCTCAGAGCTTCCTTAATGATTACGAAAGTTTCTTCCCAGTTTTAGACCCTGTCATAGTTAGTAATCTATGAAGTTGTCTGCTGACACAGGGAAATGTACAGATTCCAGGCATTAGAAGTGAGACTTGTTGTTTCAGGACTAAAAATCTGTCTTGAAGCAATATAATTTCTCTGAATCATATTTCACAGAATTTCCCCCCATGTTTATGCTTTTATTTTTCTGCATTTTAATTCATATTGGCAATTCAAAAGAGAAAACAAATTTTTTCAGGAGTGGAAATTCTTATTTCGATCTTCTGAGCTTATCTGTGAATACAAATGAAAAAAACCTGAAAATAAATTATTTGAAAGATGTTCTATGAGAAGAAATCACTAAAATTCAGATTCTATGAAAAACTTTAAAATGTCTTACAATGGGAAGCTTGGAGTTGAATTATTTTTAAGGTTAAATTCTTCTGGAAGCAACACTAAGCCATACCAAGCCAGAAATAATCTATCTTTGTATCCTTTAACATGTTTTTCTAAAGCAAAAAGTTTATATGATCACACTGCCTGTATCTGTCAATCCTCCTCTACTAGCATTGAAATCATCAACCAGCTTTCAAGTGCATTGAAAATAACAGATGAGGTCTTACAGAGACAAAATTTCTTCAGGTTTCATAAATTCCATTAATAATACATTGTCCTTTCTTTCCATCAGCACTATCCAACAAAAGGAGGAAAGCAGTTATTATTGCTCGCCCCACCTGCTCCAAGGGCAAGCAGCCACCTGGCCAACCTAAGAGAGTGAATCTACTGAGAACCTTTAAATCAGCCAGGACATGTGCTCCCTGTGACCCAGGAAAATAAACAGGGGACTGGAGAAAGCAACAGCTGCTTTGAGTGTGAAGTCGTAGAAAGGTGCTGAGAATGGGTGGATGGGCTGAACACAGAGGGAAACAGGACTAGTCCCAGGTTGCTAGAAACAATTCTGTAGACAACTGGGTGCCATTAATTCTAATTACTTCAGGATCAGCATGATTGTTGTGTGGGGGTTTTTAACTGTGTCTCTAATTCTTAATCGCCATTTAATAATTGTGCACCATTTCATTGTTTTTCTCTATGCTTATTTTAATACACTTTTATGATTTAGTGACAAGTCGACTAGTTGCAAAGAATTTTTGGTAAATATAAATAAAAATAGAGATAGAAATACATAGGGGTTGGATAGAGTAAAAACAGCAATTCAGAAGTCTGTTTCTCTGCTCTTGTGTAGGAGATGAAAAAGAAGGAAAGGAAAGAAAAAAAAGAAAATGCTTGATGTTTTTAAACTATGCTTAGCAGATATATCTCTAAATCACTTAATCTTATTAAGTGCCTTGTTATCCTCATTTTTTCCCCAAATAAAAATCAGTGTCATGGCACCCCTGGTGCAAACCAGCTCCAAATCAAAGACTAACTGCTGAGCTGTGAATGCTGGGCTTTCATGAACAAAGCAGCGTTTTGTTTTTTTTCCTTCTAAAGGGAAAAGGGATGAATAACATTAATTTTAGCTTCCTTTTACTGTTTGTTACCTCTGAGTTTACATTGTGCATGGCACACACAATCTAAGGCTTCTAAGAGAAAGGTAATAGACCTCGGCTGTGTAGTAGAAAACATTCTTATTTAATCTTGTAACATTTGAGGGGAGAAAACCTCAGTTAGTGTAAATGAGAAGGATTCACTTGGGAAAAAAACCAGCATTTATTGCATAGGAGGAAATTCATGTCTGGAAGTCTCTGCCCTACAGGGGATTAACATTGCCTACAAAAAGGTTTATGATTGCCTTCAGCAAGTGGAGAGTTAAACCAATGTTAAGTCCACCAATTTTATATATTTCTCCATTTGGCTTTTAAGATCTCGTATTACAGCCAACATTCTCGGAACAAAATCTCTGTGCAGCAACTGCTCTTCCTATCTGTCCTAAAACTTTGTGATGCTGTTTATCAGCGTGCTGTATGAGGTCTTTACTGTAGTAATAGCAAAGTCCTTAATGGGTGACAAGGTCTCGTGGAAGGAAGTGCATCAAATATTTCATTGGCCAGTACAGTTTTATAGCTGTTCCGTGCATCCGTGTGGTTTGTGCCTGTCAAGAACAAAGGTTGGTGCATCCACCACACAGAGGATTACTTTTGAATCTGAATAGAGGAGTGGGTTGGTATTTCAAGATAATAATTTCGGACTAGTAGGAAAAGGAAATAATGGGGGAATGTGCGTCGGAATTAACCTGTTTGCTCTTCCAAGCTACAAAATGCTGAAAGATGTAAAATGTTTCCCTGCTCCCTTTCTCAAGCTGGAGAACCAAAAGGAGAAATGATGAAAGGAGAATTTATCTAGTGGGCAAGTCATCTACTTCAATTTTCATCAAAATCTTGATGTAAACATACATAGCTTTATTTTATCAAAATGCTCTTTGTCCAGCAACAACAAAATGTGGGACCTAATGAGTTACTTTGCTGTTGTTGTCAGGCCAGTCTCTTTGTCAATGGTTTTAATGGAGTGAAGAATCTGTAGCACTTTTTTCCAACCCTACTTGTGTGTCAGGTATCAACGTCTCTTACAAAGAGAGATGGGGCAATTCCCACCTCAAAATTTCGTGCTATTGCATTTAATAAGGATTCTTCCTTGTGCTATAAAGAATATCTGAGACTTTGGAGCATAACATTGTAATGTGGTCCCAGCTCAGATTATTTCTTAGTTGTATTTACAGTAAATATGAAGGTTACAGTAACCAGACTCCTTCAGCCTATCACCTGCTGTTTCTTTAATATTTTCAGTAAATTTCTTGTTCATAAATACACTGAGAGGTAAAATCATAATTCAGTGCTCCCATCAGGTTTTTTCCAACAAATGCTAACGTGCATCCACACACTAATGGATGTCTTGTCCTCACATCTCTTGCAAGTGTAATGTTCTGTTAAACATTTTAATTGGTTATAACCGAATGCAATCCAGTTATTAGGCATATAGCAAATACTACTACTAATAACAACAACAACACTAACAATAGGAATAGATGGTTTTTGTTTATTATTACTGTTGCTATTGTTAAAATATCCCAAATTGTAAAGATGCTTGCTTTTGGACTGTACTTGTGACCTGTTCCAGCAACATTGTCACTTCACTCACTAGTATTATATCAAAACAAGTAGGAGGAAGAGTAAGATTTAGTACTACATACTGAGTATGGAACGTATCAGAAATTTACAGGACCAACATGTGGACTGCATCAACTACTAAGTGTCCCAGGTTATTAATATCTTAACACCTTTACAGGCCTTTGATCTCAGCTGTTAGATCCTTGTGAACTCGTATGCATGAGTGGTTTCAGTCCTCTGGGTCCTGTGTATGCATGTGAAAACCTTGGCTTCAAAGAACTGACTAAGAATCCATTGCAAGAAGAGGTGCCATGTCTGGCAATTTGCCACAGACAGCAGCACATCTTGCCACACTGGCTTTGGAGTTCTCGTGGGTGTACTGCTACTGTAGGCACAAGCAGTTCTCACTGTTTACCTGTGGTTTGCTTGAAATTCAAGCATCTTAGGGTTTGGTTTGGTTTAGATCAGGCTTTCCAAGGAACAAAGTACATATCTACATTGCTAAATGCATCTATGACACCCAGTGGTCTTTGGTCTTCAGCAAACACCAGCAGTGGCACACACAAACACCCCACAGAGCTAGATGTCTTTGTGGCAGATGAGCCACAGCCATGTAACACTTGGCCCCGGATCTGTGTCATGTGCAGTGCCCCCACAATTTTTTTTTTAGCCTGAGTGTGTCTCTGATATTATGAGAAATCTGTTTTTAGTCCCGGGGGAGAGTCCTTTACAGCATGAAAATTAGGATGTCTATTGCTTTCCCCAAGGCAAGGCACATGAAGTTGTGCTAATTGTGAAGAATCAGTACTCACCAAGTAATGTTGGAGAATGTTACAAAGCAGAACAAAACTGCAGCCTTCATCCACTCTCTTAATTGAAAACAATTTCTATAGAACATTCACTCCTTAAGAACAGATGGATTTTGCGTCATGGGGAACTGATTGATAGTATTCCAAACGAGAGCTCAGTAACAAATTAACATTTATGCAGTGTTGAAGACCAAGGGATCAGGGCTTGGGTTTTATCTCAGAAGCTAGATTATTAGACAAGACTGACAGTTCTCAATTTTCCCACAAGCTAGAACACTGATTTTCAGCAAGGCTTATTTGTCAGACCAATATGTGCTCTTGCCTGGATTTTGGATTTTCACTCCAAAATACACCAAATTCAGACAAAGGGAGATTGAAAAGTATTCTACTTTGGCCATTGCAAATACTTTGTTTGCTCGTGAAACATGTCTAGGAGAGTTTTTAAACTTCCTAGGATTTTTTTCTTTTACCAATTTTTTTTTTTTTAATAAATATCTCTAATACTTGTGGATAAGAAGCTTTGCACATATGTAAGATATTATACTAACACTTCACATGAAAGATGTCTGTAGAATTTCTCTCATCAGAAAAATATGCTTTTGGTGAGGTTTGTTTGTTTATTTTTTGTTTTTGTGGGTTTGTTTCTTTGTTTTGTTGTTGGGTTTTTTTACCTTTAATTAAGACATGAAATTAAATTGGGCAGAGTATTGGAAGGATGCGAGGGCAAACCAATGTGAATATATTTACCAGACAAATATCTTCCAGCAAATCTTTAATCAGCTTAACAATGTTATCAATTAGTGAAGAACATTGATTAGGTAAATCAATACAATTCTTGTTTAACAATCCAAATTTCTTCTCTACTTATGCCCGGGTGCTGCTGGTATTAACATGCTACTGATAATTAGTTTTCTTGTAGAATTTGCATTTTCTGAATTAAGTGAAGGAAAAATATGTGGTAGCATTTCTAGTGACATACAGTCATATATTTTGTTTCTCATATATAGAAAAATGATAGTCTCAGTCTTTCTCTTAAGAACCTTTTACATAATTTGCTTAATTATATAGATTAATATGTTTATTAGATGCTTGAATAAGGTTGTCAGGTTCCCAGAGTGTATGTTTTATTTCTGTTCTGTTGGACTTTAGGGACACAAATACATACAATAACTTTTACACCACATAAACAATGGCAGGCGTTCATCTATATGTGTGTGAAAATTATTAGACAACCACTATATAAATAATATTATTATCAGCTTTGTGTTCTACAAGATTTCAGATGTTTCCCATATAAACTACAAGCATATTTTTAAATATTACCCTAGGGTCTTTCTGCCAGCTTTATGACTTTTCTGCAGGGCCTTCTCTTTTTCTATTCCTTCCCCTGCCACCAAAGAGAGGATTTTATTTTTTGGGATTTTTTTCTTTCACACACTAGTGAGAAAATACATTTTCAAACCAAAGCTAATTTTATTTTCAGATGTCTGTTTTTATTGTTTCCAAAAGGGTTTTTTTAATGTATTTTCTGTCCTCAGCATTATTAATAGCTTAAATATCAGATGGGACTTTAATCAATGTACTGTTTTATTACACCATCCTAGACTGTCAAAGAGAGTAGGTTTTGTCTTTCACTTCAGAGATGCCAAAGCTCCATGCAAATTTATTAATGAAAATGTTAAAAGACGCCTCATCAAACAAGGACCACTCCTCATCACAACTTGAAACACTGTTATTCATCATTGCTATGTTTTGCAGCCCTGCAGTTAGATCCTGTCAATATGAAAGAGTAATTTTCCATTTGATTTTAATTAATGTTGAGAGTAAGATCATTTTCTAGCTTTGTAATAACATCAAAAAGCAATCAGACTTGTCTGGCAAGATTTAGTGCTTAAAAAACCTGTAGAGAAGGACCTTGAATATCCTCAGTCCTCCAGGTGACAGGGACAGGCACATTCCCCTTATTCACAGTCAACAAACACGACTGTTTCACCCGGTATGTTATGTGCCTTTTCTGAAGGAGTAAAAGGCTTTCTGTGCTCTGTGAGCTCAGGAGGGAAGTGCTGAACTCCAGTCTTCAAAGGGCTTTCAGCAGAGTAGCAGGGTCTTTGTCCCTCGAAAGAGGGGCAAATGGGATGCTAATGGAACATGTTAAATGTAAACCACACATTGCACCTCCACACAAAATCACATCCTTCCACGAGATAGACTGGAAATCTGAGACCATTCAAAAAAAAAAGGTCAAAAAAACAATGAGTAATACAGATTTTTTTTTAAAAAAGACGTGAAACGGATATTTTTAGCAGGTGTTTTGGAAAAAAAAATTATAAACAAGACATTTCTATTTGAAAC
>VZRO01001066.1:56950-71262 GCA_013397915.1 Daphoenositta chrysoptera
TTTTTTTTTTTTTTTTTTTTTTTACAATTATCAATTTTTCAATCACCTGAAGGACTTCTATTAAAAAATCTGGGTCAAGGGAGCCAGGGAAAGTAGCAGTTCTCCTCTTACATTTGCAATGGAAATGAATTATTTATTTTAAATAAATATTTTTAAAAAGGTTAGAAAACACAGGCAGTATAAAAGTATAGAAAATGTATCCATGAAAAATCTCTTGTTAACAAGGAACAGGAAAATGGAAAACATCTGTATGAAAATATGAAGGACAATTTAAAAAATAATTACAGGTTCTATAAAATTATAAACTTTTTTCTTCATCATGAAGACAAGAAAAGCAGTATGTTTTTTATCAGAAGACTTAAATAACTGTTCTCCCAGAAATATCAGCACACCACTATAAGAACCAGAAATACAACACTTATGTATGCACACACATGCCTGCAGATGACAAAAAACTGGGAGGAGTGGATGATACACTGATGGTCATGATGCCATTCAGAGAGAGCTGGAGAAATGGGCTGACAGGAACCTCATGAATTTGAACAACAGAAAATTCAAAGTTTCAGCTGGGGAGGAGTAACCCTTAGCACTAATCTGTGTTGGGGACCACTCAGCTGGAAAGCAGCTTGGCAGAAAAGGACCTGGGGGTTGGGATGGACACAAAGTTGAACATGACCCAACAATATGTTTTTGCCAGAAAAAAATGCCTATGGGTTGCATTGACAAATTATAACCTAAAGTTTGATAGAGGTGATCCTTCCCATCAGCCCTGGTGAAGCCGCAACTGGAATTTTGTGTCCAATTCTGAGCAACCCATTTCAAGAGAGACATGGATATTGAATATTTTGATGTGTAATATGCATTTACATTATTTGAGGTAATTTCAATACGAGAAAATAAAAAAAATACCATAGTCTATACAGAAAGGCAAAATATATGTCCAGGGAATGGAGGAAATTTCACCTGGATGGAAGAGAAACACTTTTATGATGAGGTTGGCCAAAGACCAGAACAGGTTGCCCAGAAAAGTTGCGGAGTCTTAGTCCTGGGAGATATACAGAACCCAGCATGAAATGGTTGTATTTGAACATGCTCTAGCTGGTGCTAGATCTCCTGAGGTTCCTTCCCCCACTAGTTGTTCTTTGATTATATGTTTTTGTGACATATTTACATGGTGAAATCCATAGATTATGAAAGAAAATGGTGTACTCCTTGAACAAATAGAGCTTAGATATGAATTATAAGTTTCATGTGGAAATTATGGTTTGGTTTTGTCCCTTGTATTGTGCAAATGATGCAAATGTTCATGCAGCTTTAGGCTGGGTCATTGTCTAAGCAATGGCATTAAATACTGTTACAGGTTGTGAAGAAATCTTTAATGCTATTTGATTAATAATAT
Source organism: Daphoenositta chrysoptera (assembly GCA_013397915.1). Classification (NCBI taxonomy): domain Eukaryota; kingdom Metazoa; phylum Chordata; class Aves; order Passeriformes; genus Daphoenositta; species Daphoenositta chrysoptera. The sequence goes on from VZRO01001066.1 coordinate 58,350, forward strand.
CTCATTTGAAATCTTAAAATAGTAGTAACTGAGACTTCTAAACACTGAGAATGGGATTCTTATGAAGACATGAAGAGGTCTGCATTTGGTCATCCTGAATTTCCTTTAGAGAAAAAAAGTAAACGGGATATGAGTCCCTTGATGAGTTTTATAAGTTTACTTTAGGACAAGATGAATTACTGCTTGTAAGTGCCTCAAGAGACTCCAGGATGTAAACAATTTACATTTAAAAATCATCTTATTATCAACAGTACCAAGAGCCCTATTTCTCCCTCCACAGAACTGAGATTTGGAAAGAGCACAAAAAATTGAGGTGCTGATCTCCCAAAGTGTTTATCTTTCATGATCAATGATGAATACACAGTTAGCCAAATACCTTTAAATCGCTAACCAAAATCTAATCAAGATTTTAGATAACTGAAGTAAGTCAAGTTCTTTGAATTACCGGAAGAAAGCTATAAAGAACACCTTGATCTATTTAAGATGCAAATATATATAATCTGGTAATTTTTGTTAGTGTGAATATTTACACAAAATGTTCCAATGGTAATAATTAATGCCTTATTTTTGTAGACAGAGATCACATCGAGCATTTTCTCTTTTTGATCCCCCAGAGTACCTTTTGCCCACAGGTAATAAGAGTTGTATAAAAGGAAGCCTAGATCTCAGAGTTTTGACTTCTGTTTGTGTTTTTTTTTTTCTCTTTATGGTGACTATTGTTTTTTTTTCCTTCTTTTTCATTACATTTCTTCAGTAAAAGTCATGGTATCCCTCACTATTCCAGTGATTTCTGACCTCCAGTCTTGTGTTTGTACTGGACCACCTCTCCTGAATGGTTTCTGCTACCAGAAGAGTTACACTTTCTGCTACCAGAAGGAATCAACTGAAGGATTTGGGTATTGCAATGCCTTACTCAAAGGATCCTGAACTCCTGGGATGGAATTCTGAATTAGGTGACTCGGGGCTCTTAAGGGAAAAAAAAATAAAAAAATCACGCGAGCCAGTGCAATGAGTGGAAGGCATAGATCATCCACACAGTGAAGAATTCTGATGACAAAAATGTGTATTAGATCCTAGTTTTCACAGAGTAAAAATCAAACTTCAGGCTGTGGACAGCCACCTGATATCTTTGATTGGAATTTGCATCTCCAAAACACTCTGTGCAATTAGATATCTGAATCTTTCTTTCAGAAATGGAAACAAGGATCTTGCTTCTTTTAACACACTGGCATGGCTAGGGAAGAAAAAAAGCCCAATTTTTTAACTTAACAGTAGCTCCCTCACTGTAAATGTGAGCGACTTCAGTTCATCTCTTTGTGAGGGCTTTAACTCACCTTTCTTTCCATCTTCCAAGAAGCCAACTGCAATTCAAAGCTCTATGTATGTGTGATAGCAGCTTTAGAATTAAGGAGAGAATGCATTTCTCTTGCTCCAACTGTAATATTTTGTCAGAAGTGTTAAAGGTTCGTAGGGTCAAAAGTAAAAAAGAACAAGCTTGGCTTGATAAGCATGTGTCAAAAGGAAGGAAGAGGGGAAGATAGGAGAAATTTAGAACTGAATACCAACATCTCCTTCCAAAATTGTTTATTTATTTCACCTAATTTGTTAGTGAAACATTTTATCAATTCCTACTGGATTGTAAGTGGACCATGAGGGTGTAGCTATGGTTAAATTTAATGGAGGATAAATACTTTCATGAGTATCAGTAAAAACTATGTCGCTCCTGAAATCAAGAATGCAGAAAAATTAAAAAAAATATAAAAAAAACAAAACAAAATCTCATGTTACAAAACACTTCCTCTCATTTTCAAAATAATAAATCTCTTTGTATCAAATTCAAGAAACAGAATTTGAGAGGTTGTCTCTTCTTGAATGTCACTAAAAACCTGCAAAATTTTGTAGAAGGTGAGGTCTCCGAAAGCTTTTTCTCCACAAGATTGCATCCTCACAGTTCTGTCACCAAATCGATTGAGTAATGGTCCGTTCTTAGAGTGACTGGTCTCTTTCTATGCCAGGGCTGCACATGCTGTCTCTCTTGAGATTTCTCTTTCCTTTTTCAAGCTCCACAATCTTTTGCAACCATCAAAATCACCCTCAACAGGAGCAAGAGGCCTCTCTCTCCTGAGCTTTTGGCACTACCTCAGCCTGAAACCTGGAGTGCAAGAACAGAGAAATGTTGAACTAGGAGCTGGGCAAGAAAGACAGCTTAAACTATGGGCAAAAATAGGATGGAAAGAAGGCTAATTGCTCAGGGCAAAAATCTTCACAAAGGCATTATGTGAAAGAAAAGGAATTCCTAAAGCACTACTTATGTTGTCAGCTGTTGGTGTTAATGAATAGCACAGTAATAAACACAAAGGCTGATGGCCAGGAGGAGGTTGCTGTAGACTCAGATCAGTACGATGCAAGTCAAACGCAAGATGTATGTCCAGGAGATATACATCTCAGTCAGATAAAATAAAACCTGTGAACTCTGAAGATTCCAACATAATTTTCAGCTGGAGAACTCGCACCAACACCCTGGAAACTTTACATAGATGCCTTGGAAAAATTTGGCCTTATATGAATAGAACCCACATTTGTAAGGAAGCCTGCTCAAAGAAAAGACTTTATCTCTTTTACGAATTAATGTAATGTTTTATGCCTTGTGACAAGTGCAAAATCACATCCACTGCATACAGGCCACTTATTTAAATCAGAGATGTTAAAGTTAGCGCTGCATCATTTAATGAAAAGTGTTAAACAAAAAGGTTAACTAATCCTGAGTAGGTCATGGAGTTAATAACCTAAGAATACTCATTGAATTAGCTTTCCAAATTTATCATGTCATCCCCTGAGTAAAATTTCAAAGTAAAGATAATGAGGCTGTGGGGAAGAATAACAGATGTGGAATATTAGAAGCCAGTAAATTGCATTTCATGCACTCATAGAGTTAAAGTATAAAGGGAATATACCATCACACTTATTGACTTCCACATAGCTCCTTATTACAGCAACAGCTTGAGCTAGACTGACAATCTTTAAATGTTTTTTAAAAAAATCTTGTTTTCTACCTCACAGGATGCATGTGCCCTTGAAGCAACTTAGATTATAAACAAGCTTACAAAGTGGTCAGCATCAACTAGAGACCTAATTTTCATTTTTTTTCTCCTTAGAAATAGAATCTTTCTCATATAAAGTAGGTTAAAAATTCTGTGGGCCTTTTTGCAAAGTTTTCATTTCCGAGCTAATATTTATATAGCTGAAAACTATGTACAAAAAACCTGTTTCTGAATTCCATCCCACTCTGTATTTCTTCTGCATATGTTCCTACAGATAGTCATGGATGAAAAGCATCTGGAACTTAAAGCTTGCAACCAAGGGAAGCCCTTCTACAGTTTTGGCAACCGGCAAAACTTTCATGACAATAAATGAAACTAGATGATGTAGAATAAAACATGAAATTCTAGCATTTGCCCTAACATGATTATAAGATGAGATCAGACTAAAAAGATTAAAACCCTAAGGGAAATACCTGGAGAAGGAAATGTTTGATTCTCATGAAAGGTCAAGAGTGCAACCCCAAATATGAGAAATATTTTGGATATCATTGTGGGTTGCCATACAGGTCTGAACTCAGCATTAGAGATCTGGTCACAATTGCAGAGCTCATTTTACTCTTTTAATTTTAATGCCACCAGAATAGGGGGAAAATATTCATCCATTTTGGTCCCAGTGATAATCTTTGGAATGGAAGTCAAACAAGTTTTACCATTAAGTGTTAACAGAAATTTAAGAGCCATCAGTGAAGGCATGGTAACTCATTGCACCCATTTTTAACCCACAGGAGATGCAAAGTCACTCACCACAGATCAACGGTGTGAGGAAATCTGAGTGAATTACCTGATATTTGGAAAAGATAGGAGCATACAAAAGGTTAATCACAGCAGCTCATTAGCCAAGCAGTGGGTTGGCTGATTTACAGTAACTTGCCTGTCTTCTTGTACCTTTAAATTAATGTAGGCTTTAAATGCAGACAGATAGTTTAGGACACTGAATTGTGAGGTGGGAAGATAAGGAGACTAGAGTAAGAGAAGCACATGTCAAGTATCTAGGGGCACAAAGAAATATATATATAGCAAAGATATGCAGGTTCAAGAAGGCGTAGACAAATACTGAAGTTTAGACTTAATGTGAAAAACAGGTGTCTGGAACAGAAAAGAAGAGCAGGTAAAAACACATCCCCAGTGACAAAGGAGAAAGATGGTTACAATTGGATTGACAATAAAAAAAGAAAAATTTTGTTTATCTCTTTGGTTGACTTTGCATCATGTAAGTGGTTTTGCATCTCTATTTGAAATCAACCTTTAACCTTTTCGTTTTCTTTCTTTTTTTTTTCTGAAAAGGAAGGCATCTGAAACAAACTCACCTGCAGTAGAAACCTATTCCCTGAACTGCCATGTAAAAAGTATGATTTCTCTGTGAAAACATTCCAGGGATAAAACTGTAGCACGAAAAGTAGACAAAGAACTTATTTATTTCATTTACAGATTTGTTTGCTATTAGTAAATATCTTGCAGTTCTAGCAGTGCTTGTGTTATGCTCATTTTTCTTATGTATCTATTTGTCAAGGAAATTAATTTTTTACATTGATTTTTCTAAAATCTAAGATTATTTGAATACACTTTAACTCTTATCTAATATGAGTAGAACATTTATTGCAGCCTTAAAAGCTTTAATTGAAGTTCCTAACTGCTACTATCTACATTCTGTCTCTACTCTGCTGTTTCAACATGTATCTGATTCCTGCTTTTTTTATTACATACTAAAACCTGAGCTCTCTGTGCAGCCCATTTCATTCAGAATGTTAAGAGGTGATTATCTCAGGCAGAATTATGCTTAGCAGTAAAAAAGTAGAATCTCAGGTAAATTTGTGAACTATACTCTTTAGTGATTTTGTCCTGCTCTGACTGGAAGTTGGACATAAATTTCTATCTGTTTACTGCAAATGTTGAGCTACTAGGCTAAAAAATATTGATGCTGGAGATATTAGGAGAAGCCTGTCATAACTTCTAATTTACTATAAAAATGTCTGAACTGGGTTTTTCTCTAACTTTTCAGTCATTTTATAGTTTCTAAGACTACCCTTGGCACTTAAGATTCTCAAAAATTAAAAACAGTCATAAGCCGTGAGCAACAAATGGAATGGAAACAGGCATAAGCATAGGAATTAAAGTTAAATCAGTCTACAGAAGAGTGTCTCTGCCCCTAATATCTGGGCGATTCCCCTAAAATATTTTCCTAACCTGTTCTGAAGCCTTAAATTCTAAAGGTTACAATCACTTTTCTGGTTGTTCCCTGCTATAATGATAATAAATTTTTCCCCGGAGTGCAGTATTAATTTCTTTTAATATATGATTTCATATTGTATTCACACCAAAAAGAATAGAATGAAAAATAACCCCTTTCATGTTTTCTGTGGATCTGAAAACTGCAACTATATCTTTCTTCACTGTCGTCTGCTTAGATTAAATGTCCTTTATTTTTCAACCCTACTATATCTTTTAAACCTCTTAATATTCTTGCCAAGCTCTGGATTTTTTCTAACTTGTCCATATCTGTCTTGGCATCCTAAAGAAATAACTCATTTTATGGGGGATTTGCATGGTATTTGGCAAACAACTGGGAAAATAGCAGCTTGCTATTCTTTCATAGAAACCATTGCAGCAGAAGTTACCATGCATTCTAGGAGAAAGATCAAATGCTAGCTAGTCATACAGGCTTTACAGACTGGAATACATACTATCAATAAAGAAATAGTTATTGGAAAGCTATGAAGCACGCCAGAAAATTGACACAGACAACCAAAATCTGTATGACGACACAACACAAAATCCTGTATCAGTGGCACAAAGCCCAGATGAAGACTGGTCTCTAGTAGTGTACCCCAGAGGTTAGTGCTGCAGCCAGTACTGTTTAACACCTTCCTTAATGTCCTGTGCAATGGGATGGAGTGAACCCTAGGCAAGTTCACGGATGGTGCATAAAGCAAGAGCCATAATTTATAGACTAGATGAGTTGAGCTGGAGATGCGAGCAGAGTAATCTCTGAGGGGAAATGACAGTTCCAGCCTGTGGGGAAGAATAAATCATAGACTGATTTGGAAGGGACCTTTAACGATCATTTTGTGTGATCTCCAAGCTACTGAACAGGCTGGGCTTTACCAGCTGGAAAACTGGCAGAGAGGCACAAGGTGGACAACAAGCTGAGAAGCTGCCAGTGATGTGTTTTGTGGTGAGAATGCCGACAGCTCCCGGGGCTGCTTAGGCAGAGCTGTCACCACTTCAAGTGAGGGGACCCTCCCTCTCTGCTGAGTCCTGGTGAGACACATCTGGACACCTGTGTCCAGTCATGGGCTGTCCAGTGTGAAACAGACACGGACCTTTTGGAGCAAGTCTAGCACATGATCACTAAGGGCTTGGAACACTTTCATGTGATGACAGATAAGAGACATAAGAGAGTTGGGAATGTTCAGCGTTGAGAAGAGTTGGCTCAGGGATCTCATCCATGTGTTGAAGAATCTGATGGGACAGTGTAGAAGACAGACAGCATCACCCACTCACAGGACAATAAGCAGCAGGAGCACATTAAAAAACAAGAAATCCCATATAAACACTTGTTTTTTCACATAAAGGTGGTTGAACACTGACACAGGTTGCCCGGGAAGACTGTGAAGTCTTTAACAATGAAATATTTAAAACTTGAATGGTCCTGGTTAACCTACTGTGGGTGACTCTGGTATAAAATATTTCAAGAGGTCCCTTGTAACATAATGATTTTGTGATTCTGTGAAATAGAATTCAAAAGAATTAACATATTCTTCTCAGAGAAGTCTTATAAAGCGAAAGGAACCTGGTGAGGGAAACAAGAGAAGTGTTAAGAAAAAGTAGCAGTGGGAAGGATGGAAAGGGTAAATGAGCCCAAGAGCAATACAATTGCCCAGAAGAGGCTCCTTGGAGATTTAGATTTGGCTTGAGACTACAATTTGAAATGCCCCAAAGTAGCAACTACCATCAATGACAGTATTGCAAATAACAGTAACATGGGAGATAAATATAAACTTGATAATTTTTGCTACTTACAGCACTTTGTCCTTTTCACCTACCCGACTATCTCAGTAAGATAAGATTAAATGCCTCTAAATATTTTTTTCAGGTCTTATCAATATTTTTAAACCAGAATTATTTCTTTCTATTCAAGATTCAAAGTGAGGATGGCAAGACACACATATATTCATATTTTTTAAAGGAAATAAGAAAGAAAATAGTACAAGTTAAACACACAATGAAACCTGTAATTTGAGTGAAAAGACACAATTCCAGAAGTAAATCATATCAAGCCCCATGTTGCCAACTGTCCTCACTTTATTCTCTACATCAAATGGAGTGTGAGCGGAGAAGAACAAACCTTTGGACTGTCACAGCTGCATCAAAACCCGATGAGTTTCTATGAAGTAAATGTTCCACAGCAGATTAGAAATGGATAATACGCACCTCAAATCTACCTGGTGAAAGAAAAAAAAAAAAGGAAAGAGAGAAGAAAAGAAAAAATACTGGAGAGAGTATTCACACTCATGAAATCTCTTTGAAAGTGAACAAAAGGTTTAAGTGAACTGCCTGCATTTCTAATGAAAAAATGCAGGCATACTAACCCTTTTCTGACAGCGATGAAAACCACAGCTGATGTGGCCTAAAATACAATGATCTGTATTTTCACTTTGCTTTGTTCACTCCCTATATTGTTCAGTTTCTTGCCTTTAAGTAAAAACCTGAAGTACCTTCCTTGAAATGGTGAAGTTGAAGAATGCTCCTCTGTCAGACATACATTTACTTAAAAAATAAAAAAACTAAAGAATTAATATTGGTGGATGGATATATTCTTCATAACCTGGCATAATTTTCCCCTCTTGTTTCTAAATTAAACTCCTTAGATTGCCATTTTTATAACGCACATTGTTTGGCCTCTAGGAACCTAGAAAGTCAAAACAATGAAATCCAATGTACAGCTCCAAATAATCAATGTGAACTGCTGCAAATGCCATGTACATGACAGATATATTTGAGTGAATCTTGGCAAGGCAGTTAAAAATTTTGCTTTCCTCAGCTGTCCTCCTTTTACCTCTACCAACTACAGACACTGTCCTGAAGTGGAACCACAACAGGAGGAACATGTCTGCTCTAATTAGTGATTAAATGTATTGCCTTCTGCTACCACTAATATAAGAAGCTTTCTTTGCCTGCTGAAAATTTCCTATAACAAATCTGTTAGACTATTAGCCATTTAATCATCTATCATAAATTCATCTATCATGTCCACAGAGAAATCCAGAGCATCTTTGTACCTACCTCACAAATCATAAGGTTACCAAACTAGTCTCTGTCTTGCTTAGAGTCTGTCAGAGATCAGGAGAAAAGGTCTTGGCAACCCAAGAATCATCTACAGAGAATATCAGACATGTGAGACTACAACCGGTTATCTTACGTCTCTCTATTAAACATTGGGAATGAAGGTTTAAGAAAGTGAAAGTCTTACAGAAATCCATGAAGAAAATAACTGCAAACAAATATTTAATTTTATATTTGGGAATAAAAAAATTCTGTTGAACTCCTTGTAGTGGAGGTATACGTGTGTCTTGATAACAAAAGCTGCTCACACATGTTAGTATACAAAGGATTCCCTGCAGTTTCTTTGTTGTCCCTCTAGCCATTCTGTCCAGAGATTTCAGAAAAAAAATAATGTGGCATGGTACATGAAGAACAAATGCTTGCAGTCTGCTCATAAGCACAGATGGAAAAAAAAAAATATTGCCAAGCCTGAAAATTATTGGTTTTTAGTTAGTGAGGGTATTTGTATTCTTTATTTGGGATAGTTAATGACTGTTTTTCTTTAAGAAATAACTAGATAAACTGAAACTCTGAAAGAGGGGAAGTATACTACAGTTCACATTGTGGACACCAAACAACATTGGAAAGGGCATTCCCTGGAGTCTAGAGGACACTACAGACACAGATAAAAAGAATTGCAAAGAATACAGGCAGGAACCTGAACTTCATGGAGGCAGACCTAGAGATGACCTGAAAATGAGACAGCAAGGAATGAAAATGAGACCACCAGGGGAGCAGACAGTACTTCCTGAGGACCAGAGGCACCTGAGAAGGTATTTCTGATGTCCTGTAATCTGGGTCAATTGCAAGAAAAGGCCACAAGCAAGAGTTTGACTTCAGTGATATAGTGAGCAAAAGGCAAATTTCCAGTTACTTATGTTCAAGTATTTTTGGTTTATACTAAAATAAAATCTGGTTCAGTATTGTTTTGAAGTGGGTGTATTGAAAACATTGTCTAGTTTTTGGTGAATAAAAAGAAGATCTAGAAACTTCTGTCTCAAAGATATCCTGCTGACTCAGAGTCCTATGAAAACAAATGAGGGTTTTTTCCCTCTACTCATAGCAATCTGCAAGATATTAATGATGGCATATGGTCCATTGTTCAGCACTATGACAGATTTTTTCCAGATTATGACTTTGTATGAAAGCATGACTTACATGCTGAGTATACTACTTGTCATTAATTCATTAATTTGTATGTGTCTGAAAGTATCTAGTGCTTTTTGTAGCTGTTTAGAAAATCCAGAAATATGATGGTCTTGCATAAAACCATTTGTTTCCCTTTATTGTGATTTCCAGAAGCACAAGGTAACAATTTCAATGTCTGACTCAAAAGAACAAAATCAATTTTGAGAAGAATATTAGCCTTGTATACTTTTTTATTTCTTCCCTGATTAGGTGTTACATGAAAGATGTCATAGGGCTCACCCCAGAATAATTCTGTAAAATATCTGAATTCATTGTCATTTCTGCAACACTCATCTGCACATCAGGAGAGACTAGAACTTGTGTCTCCAACACTTTTATTTTTTCCCCAAAATTTCTTATTCCAGCAATTTTGGAATTTTTGGGAAAAAAACCCAGGAAATATTCTAGGATTGGCAAAACATGATTATTTCGTTTTACAAATGGAAAAAAAATAACAAAAAAACAAAACAAACTGGTTTTCTCTCAATTTTTTGTCTAATTCCTCATATTTTCCCTCCAGAAAGCCACTGAGTGTCACACACTTATTTATGTCAGAGTTTCTTCTAGAAGACAGATATCCTAATTCCATCTGCTTTGTTGAAAAGTTGAGAGACCAAATACAAAAGTCACCAAACTTCAATATACGATTGTATATGATAATTTTTATAGCTAAAATTTTGACACGTATTTTTATTTTCATGTAGGCATTCCACAAGGATTGAAATAAATGATGTGAACACTAAAGTCTTTGAAACAAATGTGTCTGGAAACAGATGTATTACTGATGAATACAAATAAAACTATTTTTCATAGGACTTCCCATCTGGAGAAGACAATTATTGGATGTTTTCTATTATATAAACATCAACCATAGGCAGAATTTGCAACAAGACAGAGACACTATTAGCTCTCAACATTTCTTTGTGTTTGAGTGCATTATGATTTAAGAACCAGTTATGTCCCAATCTGGAAAATTGCTGCACTTGTATTACATCTGCAGAGAGTTACATTGAAATCTATGAACACCATAAAAATCACTCTCAAAACTGAGTCTTTAATTTCTATCTCTGGACCTGTAAAATTCAACTAGCAATTCAGAATATAAAGAAGCTGCATTTTCTAAACACCTTTGTAGTTTATCTTGCTCATGTCACTGAGCCACAACAGACCCAGTGAAAGCATTCTACTCTAACAGGCAGAGCAGACCAAACTGAGGTACTGCAGAGGACTGAACAGAGAAGGCTTACTGTTCCTTGGTTTCATGACCACTGGAAAGCAGACCAGTTATAGAGTTCTGTATTACCAGGACTGGTAAATTCCTCTTCATTATAAAATAAACTTTGGGTTGGTTTCAATTTTTTATTGATTTTTTTCTTTAAATTTCCAGGAAAAACACAGAAGAAAGCTTTCTCATTATCTGAATTAACTTGCTGTAGAGATATTGTCACACTGATATCAAATTATTGGAGATGGACTGTTACACATTGCTTAGTTATGCTTTCTAACTCAGATCAGTGGACTGGATACTCAGATGATTTAAATTCATGTAGTTTTAGAAAAGCTAATGGTCCAATGTCTATGTGAAACAGTTAAGAATACTTCCTGAATTTTGTATTCTCCTTCCCTCAAAACCCACCCATAAGCTTCCCCTCAGCCAACCGAGGATTTGGATCCATATGTTTCCAAGTGACAGCTCTGATATAACCCCATTGCTTGGCCTCAGTTGCTGAAAAAGTTGCTGAGAAACCCATTAGACAAAATCATGTGACAAAGTCTGTAGAAAGATATACAATGTAAAATTACAGACAGACAAAGACATGCTGAGACGAGTATTGTTAGTAGCTCTAGATTCAAGATGGGAAACATCAACATGGAAAGGTTTAAAATCCCAAGAGAAAAAAAAAAAAGGAGTCTAAGGAGGATTTGTAAGACCATCAGGTTGAGTTGATATTTCAGTGTTGATGGGGAATGAAAAGATGGCTGAGAAATCAGTATAGAAAGTTATGGAAGCTAACTGTTCTTTCCATAAGGTGCTTGCTGGCCAGCCAAAGTCTTCAGGGTGGTGACCACACGGAGCCTGACAGCTCATTAAATCCCAGCTACCAGCTCTTTGTGTTAGGCATTATGCTGCTAGATGCATTTAAATGGAGGTTTTCCTTACAATCAGCTAGAGATTTCCAAATAAATTCTCTTAAAAGAATACTAGCAAAATATTTTAACATCTTGGGACACTATTTAATTCTGGGTAATTCTGGAATCAAGTTCCTTTCCTTTCCTTTCCTTTCCTTTCCTTTCCTTTCCTTTCCTTTCCTTTCCTTTCCTTTCCTTTCCTTTCCTTTCCTTTCCTTTCCTTTCCTTTCCTTTCCTTTCCTTTCCTTTCCTTTCCTCCCTTCCTCCCTTCTTCTTTTACTATTTCCTTCCTTCTCCTTCCTTCCCTTTCTTCCTTTCCTTTCTTCCTCTGTTTTGTGAAACATCACATTATAAATATGGTGTTAATTCTGATGTTATTTCAGTGGGATTACATAGTGGTTATTGTATTATAAAATACTTGTTTTGTGATTTTCCTGCATTTTATGCATCCTTGATTATCTTTTACTTTCATGTCCCAAGCAAAGGATCTGCATCATTTACTTCCTTGTTTGGTATTTGGGTTAATATTGTGTGATGTCTCAGCCAATAGAAAATTATTTTCTAGTCCCTTACCAATTAAGCGGTTTGTATGTTAAGTGCATTTAGACTTCACACCTTCAAATTCAGCATACAATCAAAAACCAAGGTCATTCTGATTGTTATAAAGCACATTGCTGCATTAATGGATTAACTCTCTTCTTTTGCTGTTGTCAATACTACAAAACTGAGATAGGATAAATCTTTATTTCTAGGGGAAATAAAGAACTAACCAGAAAATTCCAAAGTCTGATACAGAAATATCAGTGCTGTCTTAGGAAATGTCTTCTGGCCAATGCTACAACAACGAGCATATTGAAATGGTACACTGAAGTATAGAGGGTATCCCTGAAAGATTGGTGGGCTTACTAATTCCTCTTAATATTTCCCAGTTAATAGTTTAATTTTGCATTTAATGAACCTGAAGAGTCACCATAAAGATTCCAATGAGAGATTAGGGACAAATGCTATATAATTAGAAAACCTATCCTAAATTTTATTCACAGAATGGAAAGTGCAGATTTCTAAAAATTACATTTCTTTTTAAAATATAAAGAAGCAATAGAAACCATCATCTGTTCCACAGCCAGCAAAAAACTACTCAATTAAAAGAGGTGAGAAGATCATGAGAGGAG
>VZRO01001066.1:71640-156291 GCA_013397915.1 Daphoenositta chrysoptera
ATTATATTATATTATATTATATTATATTATATTATATTATATTATATTATATTATATTATATATTTTATTTCATTTCATTTCATTTTACTAAGTCACAGCCTTTTCTCTATATACAGCTGGAGGGAAGCTATTTCATTTGGCTTTGGTTTCCTTTGTAGGTTATAACCTCCTGGGTTACAATGTCTGAGTTAAGACTTAAACCACAGAAGACACACCAGAAAATTTTACATATAGCTTCAGGACAGCTTCTATCCCAGCTACTTCTTCTTGAGACCTGTTCAATTTGGAAGACACTTACTTTGTGGACACTGCTTAAATTGTGCTTGGATAATGGTCTAACCAGTAAACTTGGAAACAAGGAGTATTTAAACCTGTTCTAAGTTTACTGTGGTGGTCTCACGCTTTATTCAGACATGTTCCTTTCATTTTCTCCAAAGTTTGTTTCTCTTCTCTACCATTCCTTTGTCCTCTTCTCTATGGCGTGTAGTGCCCTAATAAAGCATACAAGCCTCCAGTTTTCTCTATCAAGTTGGAATCTTCACTATCACTTTCCAGGACTCATCTACTTTCCCAGTTTTCTCAACTACTCCCAAAGTTTTCATTCCAGCTCCTTTCTCTCCCACTGTAGATACTTCAGTAATGTATTACTGTTCCTGCACTCTGATTCTTTGCTGCCCTTTAGCTTAATCAAACAATGTCTTTCCTTCTTTCATGCTGCACAGGTTTGTGCCCAAGGTTTTCCTTAAACCGTGTTTTGAGCATCTAATGGAGAGATCATATTAACTCACCCACTGTCTGTGATTACACTTACCTGGTACTTATATTGGATGATCATGTTTATCCATAAAGGGCAAAGTGTGTATGGGAGAAAGTCAATTTGACAAATTGCCTCTATTCACTTCCACTCTGCCTCCTGCTACACCCCTGTTCTATATTGATTCTCTGCTCACAGGTCAATTTCTTCACGTGCTTCTTACACTCTAGCAGTTTTCTGCCACTTCTCTCTACCCAGATGTCTCACTGCCTCACTGTCATTATTTCAAATATTAAGACCTTTCAAAAAATGCAGAGGAAATGGATAAACAAGGCACCTGTGAGAGCAGGCTATCATAAGCAAGTAGTGAACTTTTAAATGTCATTGTGGCTGATGACTTAATTTCTTTGTTTTGGCTCATATACTGAATACTCCCATTACCAATACTCCCATCAAAGTATAGACCAGAACAGCAAACACTCCTGACATGAACTTGATAGGATGGATATTCTTCTGGATGGAAGCAATATTATCAGCTTTTGAAAGAGATCACGAGCATGTTGATAGCCAAAAGAGCGTACTTGGATTTTTTGGGAGTTTTAACAAGGCATTTGCTCAGACCTTCACCAGAGGCACCTAAAAAAACCACGAACGACTGAAGGAAGGTATTTTGTAGGTCAGTGAGTGGCTAAAAATATCAGAAATAAAGAATAGAAGTTTATGTCCAATTTTCACAGTAGGGGAAGGCTTCTGGTAGGATTCCTAGGCCCTGGAACATAGGACATTTAACAAATATTATAGAATTCTCAGTGAATGATCTGGAAAATGAGGTCAATAATGATGTGATACATTTAACAGGTAATAAAATGTAGGTATTTTTCTACTAACCATAGGGGGAATTTTTAGGAAGAGAATTTTCCACTGTCACAAGTTGTTTTAATTCAGGAAAACTGCAAAGAGGTTTGCTAAAAAGGTGAACCTGGCAAGAACAGTCAGTTCTTTGGGTAAATACAAACCAACATTAGCTTCTAAACATGTGGATTTGAAAACCAAATTGTGTCTAACTTTGGTACAGTAAACTTCAAGATTAAGGATAAATAAGTTCTTCCCAAACTTCTTGCAAAAAAATAATATTTGAAAATCTATTGGAATTGTGTTAGAAAAGTGTCAAAAATTGTACAATATCATTAAATTCCCCCTCTCTCCCATCCACCTTTGGTTTCAACTTTCTTTAAGACTCTCCTCATATTTTTTCTTGAAAAATACTCAATTACTATGATTTCTTACTATTCATAAATGCTGAAATGTACAACAAAATTCATAGTTAGGTTTACTTTGTTAAAAAATGTCAAAGGCAGCTTTCTCCAGAGCTGCTCCTTGCCTAGGCAGCTCTGCTTAGTTTCAATTGTTATTCTCTGAATGCCTACACGTTAACATTGTTACTGTGATTTAAGGAACTGCAGACCAGTGTTGCCACGTCTCACATAGCTGCCTATCTCAGCTAGCTCAAAGGCAAATTGAGAATTTCTTATGTGGCATGACATTGTGCTAAATAAAAGTGTTTATGAGAGTATTGCAGTCAAACAGAAGAATTAAATAGAAAACAACTGGGTATGACTGAAAACTAAATAATGAAGATACTTGTGACTGGGTGGCAATTAAAGCTTATTTTCTACATCGTCCTCTGTTTTTTGGGCATTTTTTTAGTTCAAATAAGTGGTATTATTGGAAATGAGGACTTCAGTGATATAAGGACTTAGTGCTGTCTCTCTGCCTCAGAGTGACAGGAATGCAGAAAACACCAACCCGAGCGGCCCCTGCCCTCTCCTCTGCAGAGAAAGCTTCGTTAGGCTGGCATGGGACAGGGGACCAGATGGCAGCTTGTGAGCAGGAGATTACAGGTCCCTGGAACTGAATGACAGGTTCTATTCCCAGGGCCACTGTAGTTGTAGAGAGTTTTCAAAGTTCAATAAGCAAAGTCACATAACTTGTGACCTAATCTTGCCAATTAGGAAAGAAAAGCTTTAAGGGTAGTGAATTTGGCCAGAAAAATACAGACTTCCAGGGCTAATGAGGATCACATTGTATAAATTGACAGCATTGCCTTCTTTCACTTTAAAAAGAATAAACATATGGTACGTTTTGTTGCCATTAGTTGTTATGAGACATTTCAGCAATATAACATACAAGCCTATGATAACAGATGAAGGAAAAAGCAAAGTTCTTCACTAAGAAGATAATCTTCTTGGTGGCTGTCAATGCTCTGTAGCTGCAAAGTCACCCACAAAACCAATATCTGTATCACACAAAACATTCTTTATATAATCATTAAAAAAAAAAATCAGAAGTGGCTAAATTATTTACATGAAAGACAAGGCAAATTAGATGTATGCTGTTTTACTGACAGATTAGTGGCATTTTAAAGGCCTAGTAAATGTATCTTCATAAATGAAAGGTATACTTTGTGACAAAAGTAATAATCAGAGTAACAATTAGAGTTTATATAATGTTAGCTGTTCACATTGCAGATATATAATATGTATTTAAAAGAAGATATTTGTTAAATATGAAAGAATCTTTAGCAAAAATTGAATTTCGTGTTTGATTATATGAGAAATTATATGTTGTCTTCCAAATTTGTACCATTAGCTTTAAAGAAAAGATCTGTAGGCTAAGGCAAGATGTAATCAAAGTAAGCTGAACCCCTGACTATTCCTCATAAATAAGTTGCTACCTTCCTCCAAGTTCTATGTAATTTTCAGAATTTCCCCAGTAGACTTTTTGGCATGTCTGTGTTTATCTTAATTGAATGTATGCTTATCAATGCTGAATAATAACATCACCTTCAGTCTTCTGTCTTCACTTTTAGTGATCAATAACACTTCAAATATATTGATTTACAAATAAAGCTATAATCCTAATTGCACGAAAAGGTGATGAAAAGAAATCAAAGTTAAGAAGATAAAGACCCATCTGTGAAAAGTTTATTGACTCAATAAATGTATGATTAAATAATTTCAATATATAAACACTATATTCAAAGGCAACAAAAAAACACCCTGGCAATCTCTAGGGCAAAAAATATTAAAGGACAATCATAAGCAAGCAAGACTAGATATCAAAAAAGACCTATAAGCATTAGGAGGAAAACGGACAACTGATTAACTGACAACTGATAATACTATTTTCCTAGATTACTACACAATAATTATAGGATTAAATTTATTATAATAAAGGTAGCAAACAAGCAAAAAAAAATAGGGAAAGGGAATGCAAAGGCAGGACAGCAAAATGGTTCAAAGGCGGAGATTTTTCATAGTTCATTTTAATGCAATGAAAAATTACTAAAACAAATTACTTGAATAGTTCAGACTGTCACAAAATGGAAAAACTAGGCTGCGGAACAGATGCAGAAAACTGAGCACCAATTTGACATTGCAGAGGAATCAGTAAAGTGCCACAAAGCCTTCCTTGGAATTTTACAGAAGAAAATGAAAAATGGAAATGTAGTATGATGGATTCATCTTAACACCACCAGAGAAGTGTACAACCCAAATTCCAGAGAGCAGAGAGTGGAAAACAGGAACTATGCAAAACTTGGAAGCCCCTACTTGTGTCTAAAATTAGTGAATAGAAGAATGACTGATCTATTATCCAGAACAAATAATTGTTAGATACACAAGCAAAGCAACAATACCTACAGCAGGTGATTCACCTTTGTTGAAGCCCACAAAAAATTCTTAAGATTCCTTGAATGTCTGAATATGTGGATTCTTTGCTCATACTAAATGGGTGAAAAAATAAAGCAATTCACTCTGTGCAACATCTGCCTCATGAAGTGCTGCAATTATTACTCCCATGCATGTTTAAACCCTTAGCTACTCTCACAGTTTTATTCCACCTGTTCTGTCAGGATTATTATTTCTCTTGTTAAATCTGAGAACTTTTATAGTTTCCTTATTATCCTTCTTTGTTTTTGTCTTCTTTTTCCTTCAAAAGACAAATAATTAGTCTACCCTTTTCACTATAGTCATATGTTCTACCTACTGATATTGTTGACATATCACAGTGTTTATTTTATTTGGATGTTTGTAGACTTCTCACAATTCCTTATTAGATTTTGTTTTTTCTTTTCCTGGCCCTATAATCTGTCACACTATTTTATTTTCAGAAGTATTTATCTATCTATCTTACTTTTCAGTAATAAGATCCCAGAGCTCACATCTATATGAAAAATAACAGATATAACGACCTGAAATGTAGACTTAAAACACATCCTTCTCACCGAGGAATTCCTGCAGAAGAAAAGCCAGTATTTCTATGTGCTGTCAGCTTGGCTTTGTATCAGGCAGAAGTAAATGTTATAACTTTTTAATAATAATTTCCTGACTCCTTCAAATAGGAAAATCTATTTTTTTTGCCATTGTCTTGGTCTGCACTAGATGCAATTGTTCACCATTGTGAACTTGTTTCTTTAAACATGATAAGTTGCTGTCTAAGAGCTGTCTAACAGATGGCCACTGCCAATTCCCTTTATGTCAGCTTGTTCTCTCTCCACCTAAGTCTCCAGGTCCTTCTTGAAGCTGGTGAGAGATCACTTCCAGGTATTCAAACTGAATACAGAAATACATCCAAATTTGCTTGATGACTAAATCTATTTTTCATATCTCTTGGCTTATCATTATGAGTTTTCAGCACAATATTTCCTGCTACTAACTCCATTTCTCTGGCCATCTTTATAATTCTCTGTTCAGTTCTTTCAGTAAAAAGTCAAATCACGACTATATGAAGGTATTTCTCCCTCAGTTATATCACTAAATCCTGCAGATGACTACTTGTTTTTTAATTTAATCTTATATTGACATCACAAACAGCAGAAATTTTACTTTGTGTTCATATTAGAGTTTGTGAACACAAATGCAAAGTTGCATCAGCACAGAGATTCAAAGAAGTACTTATAGCATAGAGATACTGTACTATAATGAACATTCTTGCATCCTGTAGCCTGTACACATACAAGCTATTCCTTAAAATCTCTAAAAACTTAAAGGTATAAATGAAGCTTATTTCACAATAACTGTATTATACAATTGACCTTTTTAACTAAAAGAAGTGATTTTATCTCATACTCTCATCATAAATGGCAATATTTATCTATTAAATATTATATTTTATACATTATAATAAGGTAGGATATACCACACTTTCCATTATGTTATATTTTCCAAACTGGATATGTGATTTTTGCATTTTGATGTGTTGTTTTAATTCTCCATAAGAAGCCATTTTGCACAGTGTCTAAGTTAATTGTGCATTCTTTACTAATTCACCACTACAATACTTCATGCTTTGTTGCTTTGAGTTTGCTTCCCAAATCTTTTCAAAACTTGAATCTCGAGACAGTTTATGTAGCTGAAAATTGCATACTTGGACTATGGTACTTCCTGTCCGTTTAGTATCATATAATTAAGGAAAGGAAGGGGGTGGGACTGTGTGGAAAATAAAAGTCTTTACAGCAGAGCAGCACATACTGAATTAAAGGCTACCTGATGACTGTGAGAAAGAGGGACAGGAATATGGTGGTGAAGGAGAAGGGGAAACACGAAAATCAGCTCAGCTTTCCCAGCTCCAGGAACTGGAGATGCAAGGATAGAGAGAAGAGTGGGGAGACTAGGATTACTGCACTGGTTTCACAAACCTACTGCAACTTTGGCAAATAGTTTAACCAAACCAGCCTTGATTTCTTGTTTATCCAGCTCAGTTTTACTATGGAGTCCTTAAATTACTGTTTTAAGGTCCAAGATTTTTTGTTTTTATTCATTATTACATTGGTTTTTTTTCTGTCACAATACTCACAGAATAGCAATAGCACTGCCTGGATACTTAGTTTCTGGCAAGTCAAACAGAAAAATTTCTTTAACAATATTTTACCGAAAGCTTGGCTATATTTGTAGCTTTTTCATACTTCTTACAACAGAATGATTAAAAGTTTTAATTCTTAGTTATTAAATGTTCAAATAATTCCATATTTCTGGTCGCTTTACCAAAAATGTGACTATTTAATCATGTGACCATTCCTATTTTTCCAGAATTTATTTGTTAGCTTTAAAAATAATGTAATTTTTATATTTTTGTTACAGAATCATCAGCTGTAAGATGATGCTTGGTCACTTCAAATTCTCTAAACTGTGAGATCCTGCATTCTACTAGCTTAACATCCAAAGTCATGAGAGCTCAAAGTTCATCTAGTGTGCTGAAATCATTACTCTCACATAGTATCCCTACTGCATGGATTAAAAAAATAATAACAAGAAAGCAAGTGAGAAATGAAGTCATTGCTTGTTAATTCATTGAACTCTTTGATTGAATAAAAAGGTTGATTGTAGTTGAAAGGCATTAAAATCTCCTTCAGTTCTTGATGCCAATTCTCCTCATGCTGTGTAAGAAAAAAATGCTACTCACTAACAAATTGTCAAATAAAGAGAAATTAACTGACATAGTAAGAGAGAAATTGTATTTGATGCCAAAATTGTAACTTGGCCCATGCTATGGGAAAAGATAAAGAAAGTACCTCCCCACATCTGGCATGCCAGCAGGTACGTATAGTTTAAAATGCTAGTAGGGAGTAAACCTGCAGCAGAAAAATCAGTGGCAGAGCATACTAACAGAGACTGCAGGTTTCAGTGTCAGTCTGGTGTATGGATGCAGGCACAGCACTGTCAGTGCTGTGGGAGATCACAAACACAACTCACTTTTCTGCTAAAACAGAGCCAGGAGACAAAGAGGAGATTCTATGAGTCTATGACTGGTGCAGGATCAGACAGGGTGTGCTGGCAGGTCACCCAAAAGTTGCAGGCTGACTCTTAGAATGTAAAGCTGTACAAACCATGCACGGATCGATGTGTTCTAAATAATGAAAAGCCTTATGAAACTTCTGTTCATTTCTGCTGGTGCATTGCCAATGAGTGAAAAGCCTATGAGACGGATAGAAATTACCTTAGCTGTTTCAAGATGCTGTCTTTATCACCAGTCACCTTCAAACAGTTGGTTTGGAATGAAAAATTATTCATACAAAATAGTGGGAAAGAGAAGACTTATGTATCTTCCTCAGAAAGGAAAACAAGAAATTACTTTAGTCATGGTAATTGTTGCCATTAGAACTAATATGCCTTATAAAAAATAAACATTTGCCATAGTGCTTGCATTTATAAAGTTTTATCAGTATGCCTGAATTCACAGAGAATGCTTTGGAGGATAGTGCCCTTAGAAATATACTATATACAGTTCCAAAATGCCTTCATTGAATTTGCACTGCTACTGTTTTGATGTGTATAGCAAGAAAGGGATGGAGATTAACATATTTGACTTGCTGTGTAAACATAGTATAAAAATGGCAACTGCACAAAAAAAGAGATTTTCAACCCAATGGTAGCTTAGAGTGAAAGACCCTCAGTCAACTCAGTTATGTTCAGTTTTCAAAGCAAGGACCACAAAGGGCCAGAGAACAAACTAAAAGAAATTTTCAGCCACTCATATTCATCAACTTGTCAGTACTTCAGACACCAGAGGAGAAGTCATACATGCCTCTCAAGAACACAGCAATAGCAACTGGAACTTTAAAAGAGCCAAAAAAAAAGTAAAGAAAATAAAAAAAAACTTCTAAAAAACATTTGAGGTACTTTATTTTAGCCAGAAAGCAAGAGCTGCATGCATGTCATGGTTTAATCCCAGTGTGCAGCTCAGCCCCACACAGCTGCTTACTCATTCCCCCACAGCTGCATGGCAGGGGAGAATCAAAAGAATAAAAGTAAAAAGGACTCATGGGTTGAGATAAGACAGTTTAATAGGTAAAGTAAAAGTTGTGCACACAAGCAAAGCAAAACAAGGAATTCACTCACCACTTCCCAAGGGCAGACATATGTTCAGCTATCTACAGGAAAACAGGCCTTCATTAACACTGACAATAAAGGTCATCACTTGAAGTGTCCCAACTTCCTCTTTCTTCCCCCTGTTTTTATTCCTGAGCATTATGTCATATGGTATGGGACATTCCTAGAGTAAGTTTTTCTCAGATGTTCTGGCTGTGTTCCTGCCCAGCTCCTTGTACACCCCCAGCCTCCTCCCAGAAGCAAAAAAGGCCTTGACTCTGTGTAAACCCTGATCTGCAGTAACTAAAACTTCCTTTGGTTGTCAACTCTGTTTCCAGCACAAATCCAAGACACCCCGGTACCAGCTACTATGAAGACAACTCTATACCAGAAAAAACCCAGGTCAATGGATGGAGATAAAAATGAAAAGTCTGGTAAGCTAAAGTCACGTGAAAGGCAAAATGCAGACCACACAGCAAAAGATAATGAAGGTACTCAGCATCATTTAAGAGGTTGAAACAAAGATTTTTTTAGAAAAAGCAGCTTACAGAGTGCATTTATATGAACGACAGTTCATATATATTCATGTCAGTACAATCACTACAGAAAGAGAATGCTAAGTTCCATCAAATACGCTGCTGTTTACTGGGATAATTACATCACCGATCCTTCCTTTATGTCTTTAAGGGTCTCCGTGTGTTTCGTCCTGGAGACAGAAGAACAATTTTATCCTTCTCATCTTATTATATCCTGCATAGCAGGAAATAATCTGGATACTAACAACCTTATTTTAGCTAGAACCCTTAGGATCGTATTGGAACGTTCACTGTTTCTCTTTCTTCATTAAATATTTATATTCAGAGCACATGCAATGAGCCAAAATAAATTAGTACAAAAATACAATTGCCATGTTTTGTTGGAAAATATAATGAGAGCACAAAAATGTTGTGATATGCTTTGATCCGGTGATAAAACAACTTGATAAAAGCAATTACACCCTTCAAATAAATCAAAGTTTTTGACACAATGCTAAATAATACCATATTCTTAGAAGGCATGCAGTGTATATAATCAGTTGGTCATATGCTTTACTTGGTATTCAGAAGCAGCAAATGCATCTTAAGGACGAAAAAATCAATGCTAGAGTCCATGGTATTTGGGAGCTCTTAGAATTCTTCGGGATCTGATACTGCTCAATGTTTTAATCAGTAATGATATTGTGTGTATCTGGATGATCAAGTAAGATGTTTGCTAGTATGTTGTACAGCTCAATGGAAACATGAAACAATGAGAAGAGGGTGCTTTTACACAGTGTTCCACAGTGTACACCAGGTACAAGGTCATAACTGAGCAAAATACACTTCAGTGCGGCATTGAGATGGCAATTTGTTACACGTGGGAAGCACTGCAGGCTTCAGAAGCAGAATGAGAGATTATTTCCTGGAAAGAAGCAACTTGAGAGAAAACGTTAACATGGAGAACAGGGTCAATGTGGAAGCTCAGTATAAAGTTCAGTGAATGTTGTCATTGACATTCTAAAATATCGAGAAGGAAGCAGATAACATCTGTAAATAGCATTTGTATGAATTTGAAGATTTGTTCAACCAGTTTGAAATCTGCACTTCTTGGAAGATATGAATTTAATGAAGAGAATTGAGAGGACTCAAAAAATGACTTAGTTGTTCTTAAACTGATGGAATCCAATCTACTTATGGAATCCAATCTACTAGTTTATTGGAGAGAAAAAGAAGTTACTTGATCGTGCTATATAGATACTAAAACATATGCATTATATTTGATAGAAAAAGGTGTCTTAGTCTTGCAGAAGAAGGCATAAGAAGATGCACTGCATGGGAACTGAAGTTAGACTTATTCAGCCTTGAAATAAGATGCAGTAAAATGCATTGGTGAAGATAATTAACTATTTGAACAACTTGCCAGAAGCAGCCCATGGACTTACCATTGTTTGGAGTCTAAAAACTGATTAGATAGTTCTCTGAGAAACATATTTTAATCCAGTTTCTGGAAGAAATTCTGCAGCTTGTAGAGGCAGAGCACAGGGCCAGATGGTACCTTCAAAAGGGAATGCTGGTCCCTTCTGTTCTCAGTGTCCTTGAGCAAGAAAAATGTATCTTTTATTGCTGTCTTTTTCAGAGAAGCCCTCCGAGTAAGCATTTCTAGGATTAGTGAGCTGGAGGATAGCCCCATGGCAGAGCTGCATTTCCAGTCTCATGCGGTGTGTAAACAGCAGGCAATAAAGTTGTCTGGTTGCTCCCAGAAGACCATGTTCCGCCTACAGAACCTACATTTTGGGGGATGATGAGAAATAAAGAAAGAAAGATATGATCTGGATGCTAAGTCAACACCTATATTGGGAGAAAAACTAACAACTTCTACTTAAAAAAATGAACCACAACCTTTTAGATTGGCAGATATTTTATTCAGAACACATCAAGTCTTTGCATTGTGGAAGTCTAACAAAACCATTTTTCCAAGTATAAACATATTTTGATGGGTTGTGTCTATATGCGCTTCAATTTCCAGACCATTTTATTTACAAATTATAGTAGACCAAAGAAGGCTCAACAAATATAGACATTAAAAAGCTCAAAAAAGAGCAATGCTCCAGCAGTTCTTTAAACAATTAATTAATATTAATTGAGATATTTGACTTTCTGCTAAATCCTACATTTAAATTCCTCATTTTTTTTTTTTTTTTAATTGAGTTGCTATGAGCTAAAAGGAACTCCTGCAGTGCTTCTTCCAGGATTGTGTGTGCTTTTTATCAGACTTCGTTCATCAGCACTGGCAGCACGTTAATTAACTCAGCTGTGAATGACCCCCTGCTATTTTACCGGGTTTCCTATTGTAAAATAAAAGAAGGACCAGAAGAATAGAGAAAACCCTGCTTTTGCAGCCAGCAGAGAATGGGAAAGTTCTTCTCCCATGATATTCTTTTCAGTGATAGTCTCTCTTTGGATAATCCCCATACTGTAATTTTTTTTTTAAGTCAGGCAGTGGCATTGGTTGGAAGGGGACAATATAAAGCAATACCATTTCATATAGGCATACAACCTCCTAAATATCACAAAGCAACCCATTGGTCTGTGATTACTTCCTTTTTTTGTACTCCTCAAGTGAAAATTCCTCTGTGATGGAGCCTGAGGAACAACTGTTAATGGAAGTGTAGCAGAAACTCTGTTGCTACACGCTCTCACCTTTCAATTATTATCATACTGCTGAATTTGCCCAGGTTGCAACACTGAGCTATTGTGCAAAATGGGATCAAAGCCTTGTCATTGTGGGCTACGGATACACACAGAAAGGCCACCACTCTGGCAATGTCTAGGACAAAAAAATAAAAAATAAAAAAAAAATCCAAGGAAGATTTTAGAAAACACCTTCCACACTGCAATGCATATCATCCTATTTAGTGAATTCTTTCACATTGTAAGTGAATTCTAAACAGTATCCTTATACTGTGTTATATTCTGTGATGCTACATTTTTCTCATTATTCTACTGAAAAAACCCCTATGCTCTTCTCTTTTAAGTGATCTTGTCTGATTTTTTTTGTTACATTTCTTCTGTGCATGTTTAGAAATGTGCACCATTTTGTGAGATGCTCTTGGAATTCCCAATTGAAAGCCTTGTGAATCCACATGTTTTTCATGCTATGACGAGTTAAAATAGCTGTGATTCCAAGATACCAACATAATTGGATATAGACAAGAACTAGAAAAACTTTGTATCAAGAGAAGTTACATTTCTGTTTCTTAATTTTAGTATGAATTGATACTCTTGAAAGACCTTACAGTCCACAGGAAAAATTCCAGCACGGTAGAGTTAATAACTATCCTCCCCTCCTGGTTTGAATCACTTAGGGTATTTCACCTGTAAACCAAATTCATCTCTCATTTATTCTACTTTTAAACTGATACAGAAATGTTCTTGGCAATGCTAGTAATTCATGCTAAAGGAACATGAGGTAATTTCTTTTGGTTTTTTTGGCTTTTTTTTTACACAGTCTTAGAGAGTACAAAAGCAGTTCAGCTCACTTGTTTTTTCCATTCACAAGTCTCTCACACAGCAAGAAATAGCAAAAAGAAGCTGAATGTGAAAAATAGCAACTAATTCTCACATTGCTATTCTGAAAACCTGCTAATTGCCTCACAAAGCTCAGTTGTCTCACTTTAGTTTTCAGTGAAGACTTGACAATAGATAACATGTTTCAGTAAACTAATTATATTATATTAATTGGGATACTAGGACTAATTAAAGCCTGATTTTGCATTGTTTTCAACAGTAAAAGACAAAGAAATTCAGCATTATAGTTCATACATGACAAGCAGAGACAATGGATTATATTTTTAATGTAATTATTTTGAGTCCATTGTAGAAGGGGAAGCTGTAAGGACTTAAAGAGCACAAATGTCTCAAAACACTATCAAAGCAGGAAATTTCCATAAAATAAGCCACCACAACAGGAACTTGGCATAAGCGCAGATGGCAAACAGGAAGGTGCTAATTCCAGGCCTAATGGAGGTGAAGGTTTGGAATTAGCACACCAGAAAAAAATTCCACTGTGCAGACTGTGGGAAAGGAAAGAACTGCTTGCATCCATGCCAGCCCAAGCTGTGGGAACATCTGGGACCACCCTGTGGATACCCAAAACTTGGACTGTATAAAGGCGGTACCTGCAGATGAATAACTCCGGATCCCTCAGCACCGAGAAGAACAGGGTGAAGAAGTACCAGCAGGATGCCACAGGATCCACTGGGTGGTGATATCTTTCTACTTTATCTGTCTGTCTGTCTGTCTTTCTCTCTCTCTCTTTCTGCCCCTCTCTTTCCTGTTTCTTTCTGTCTCTTTACTTCACATTTACTCTTAAATAAAATCCATACTATTGACTTTGACATATAGTCTTGTTTGCATCTTATTTTGGGCAGAGTCGTCTCTTAATAATCAGATCATAACAGAAGTTTGAGGAGAATGTAATCCTCTCAGGCCGTTGCACAAGTATGATAGTGAATGGTCACATCATAGATAGCTTCAGTTACTTGTACGTAGTACTGTATGTTGTCTAACATGAGGAGTGCTCTTCTAACCCTAACAATGCGACTCAGAGCTTGTCTATACAGCAAGAGGAGGGAGAGTCCAATTAGTCAAAAACAATTTAGAAATAAGTTATATCTCTTAACTGTTCAACTATGACTTGGTTAGTCACAATCGTTGTGGCCATTAGGCAATGGGCTTTTCATATATTTAAGATTTTCATGTAAACAACTTAGATCAAATAATTCACGTATTTTTTCTTAGTGTCTTCCCACAGATAGTTGTCAAACTAGTGGGAAATTATTTAATGAAATAAAGACTGAAATGATTTTTCCAGAATTTCTATATTTTCCGCAATCAGAAAAAGCCTAATTCCTTGAAAAAAGACCTTTTTTCTTCCCCCTAAGGTTTTGATTTAGCTAAGGTTTTGATTTGGCACTAGGAGTAGGACATACTTGATGAAGTTATTTACTTTTTCTGTAATCTCACTTGCTAAGCCTGATGTAGTCAGTGTGCATTCAGATTATCTCAGCCTATACAGAACAAGAATGGTATATGATCAGTTCATTCACAAAGTATGGAGCGAGAAAAGACTCAGTCATCATCTCCCTGAGACTGTTTGAATTTCTTTCTAACAAAGGCTCATTTCTCATTTGCCTGAGACTATTTGAACTTCTTTCTAGTGAGCAAACTTAAATTGCTGCTCTATACGGCATTCTGGCAGGGACTGATGAGATACCTCTTGATCCCTCCTGAAGCAGCTGATCAATTTCACATAAAAAGTTTCGGAATAGTTACTGCTAAGAGACTTGGAAAAGCCATCACTTAAGGCCTTCAGTGTCAAGGAATCAGAGAATAAATGTGGCTTCCATCATCAGCTCAGAAGAACAGAACTCTATCAAATGCAAAACAGAATTTCTTTCATGTTGAAGAGAGACTGAAGACTATCATGAGCTGTGACTATCATGATAGTTAGGTTTCTAGTTTTGAAGAACTAAGTTTCAGTGTGCACAAGTAAAGGAGGAATTCGAACAAAACTTTATCAGCCATTGAGTAAAATTTTTTTTTGACAACTTCCTTTCCACATTTTTATATTTAAAGATTTTTTCTTTTAATCTCACAAAAAAAGTATTGTTTTTTTCTTAACCTCAGAATACTGAAGTTTATCTCTTGCTGTTTATGTTACTGAGAGGCTGAAGGCTACATCCACCCTCTTAAGAAAGTATTTTACAATTATTTCAGTGTAATTGAGTTTCCTGCGAGCCTCAACTCCTAACTTGTAACTGTGAGAAATCACTTTCCTTTTTCAAATTAAACTTTTGGCTTGTTCTAAACAGGAATATTGAACAGAGGTGATTTCACAGCTTTTGGAATAAGTGGGCTATTGTGCATATATAAAAAAATAACACTTCTGCTGATGTTTTCCTGAAAATGTGGAAAAATTGGGAGTTTTAGGGCAGCCGATGTTAATTTTGTTAATTTTGCTTTAAGTCAAATGTAGCTATTACTGATAAAGTCTAAGCATGTCTTACTGAGAAACTCTTGTGTGAGCTGACAGCCAAAGGACAAATATCACATACTGCAAAAAGAATTCCTGAGCTGAATCACATCCGTATTTTATTAAACCATAACATTTTCACAAGAGTATGTTTGGAAAAGGAGCACGATGTGCAAAATATCAGTGAAATTATAAGAAGTATGTACATAGAGGGACAGGCAGGAATCACAGATATATATATATATATGTGTGTGTGTGTCTCTTTATTTCCATTTTATTCCTCTTTGACATGAAATAAGTAATAAAAAAATTATTAGTTGGTTGGATTTTTGCCACAGGAAAAAGGAAAGATCAAAGGATATGCAATCTATGATTCCCACTACTTTACAGTATAGAAAGAGAGGATATGCAGAGAATATTACATACATCTAACAACACTGTTGGTATTTCCAGTCAGTATATCTTTCAGAACCCAAGGATGTATTTCATCCAACCCAGTCCTTGTGTTTATTTATTCACTTGCATGATACAGATGTGTTGCACAAATCTGCAGTAGAAATGCTATAAAAGTAATGAGAACAAATGAGAAGAAGCACTATTTTTAGACCTGCAATAATTTTACTGTGGAACTGTGTGTCATACACCAAACTGGGTGCAGTTAATAACTGAAATTTATGTGGTACAGGGCTGTCACTAATTAGGTTAGTTGTCATGAAATACAAGGGTTTTTAAAATGCTTATTTATATGTGTTTTCTTAGTATCTATAAATTTTAGAATGGGTCCTTTGTTACTATGAAAGTTCTGTTTCTAGGAGGATAAGCTGAATAAAATTGGGCTTTAAAAAAGGGATACTTTCTGCAATGAAACAAGTACATGGGAATCTATGATAGTAAAGTATTGAAGAGAACACTTTCTTGATTCCTTCTGTGTTAATATTTTAATCAACAACTCAAAAGACATTAAATAGGCACTGATGAAGTTTTTAGAGGGCATCAAAACAGAAGGAAAAACAAGTCATAGAAAAGTCAGGTCTGAATCAGTTCACAACATGCTGGATGCATGTTTTGTTACAGACAAATATAGATATGCACACCTGAGTAAGTAGTGCAATGCCATAAGATTTTGAGAAACAGATGCCTGGGGAATGGATGAGGCACAGGGAAGGTTCTGAAGTATCACAGCTGGTAAATAACTGAACATGATATTCCAAGTGAATATTTTGAACAGAAGGACTAATATGCCATTGGAATATGCAAAAATACTAAATTCTTAGTATCTTTAAACATTTTTTTTCTTTATTTGGTCCTACTATGACTTTCCAGAAATCCGTATCCAGTTCTGACATATGTTTTGAAAAGTTACTGAGAAATTGAAGAAAGCTCAGAGTAGAACCAAAATACATGAAGGACTATAAAATACATTCCAATGAAACACTCAGGTAGTTCAGTCTATTATATTATCATAGAAATGGTTATGACTGTCATGGTCTATGAGTGCTTACCCTTGTTAATAGAGAAAAAATAGGTACTTGCTAATAAAAAGCCCTTTAATTTAGAACCTAATACATTACAGTCATATGGCGAGAAATTGCAGCTAACTTCAAAATGAAATAAGTTGCCCATTTCGTTTAAAATTTAACATACCTGACTACTTAAATACCTTATCAAGAGTTGTGGTGATTCTGTTTTCAAATCAGGAAAGGATTTTCTTTTTAAGGCAAATTAACCATAGATTCTGAACTTCTGACAGGATTTAACTGAGGGAATACAATATATCAGAGAACAGACTAGCATCAAAATCCATCCTCTGTTATATTTTCCCAACTGGAAAGTTAAGCTTCAACAATCAATGTATAGTTCTTCAGTTTTCTCATTCTAGAAACAATTTCAATCTCGTGGTCTCCAGATGTCATTCAATAGCCAGTATTCTGATTCACAGAAATGTGGATTACTGATAGATCAGAACATGATAAATTTGCCTAAGTCTAATATTCCAGCCTGGTTTTCAAGTGTTGCACTTATAAGTAAAGTACACCATTAAACAAGGATTAGTCATTTGTATCTATTATGTATTATATCATAGAATAAATACAAATAAATTTTAAAAACCCAGTAAATAGTGTTACTTCCCAGAAGACTTCTGTCTCAACCAGGATAATTCAGCATGTAATGTCAGACTTCAATAAAACCTTCCTCTGAACCTTAGGGGATAAAATCCATCATTCTGCCTACTGGGCACTATTTTATTGCCAAAGTTTACATTATAAACACATTCTCCATTGAAAGTTTGTGCTTTTTAACATGCACTTATTCTGAAAAAACAGGTTTTTATATATGAATATTTTCTGTACCTAGTACAGTAAGTTTTCTTCATGTTTAACACAGGTTTTTACAGTGTACCCACTCTCATTATATTTAGGGATTTTTATTTTGGTACTCATTCTCATGGTATTGGAGCATTTTTGTTTTCACATTTTTAGTTTCCTAAATACAAGCAATAAAGTGTGCTTAGAAGTATATTTAAAGCTATGAGTGAATATATTTTATGGGGAGATATAATACACTTTACTCAAGTATGCAGTCAAACTTTAGAAGGACTGAAAAGATTTTAACCTAGCATGTTTTAAAAAGATCCATTCAACTCAAAATCACATTCCAATTTCCCTGATTGTCTGTGATTTGGTTTCATTTTGTATCTATACAAAGAATCACATTGGTTTTATACAAACTCATTCACCCACCTCAAAATTTCCCTTAGAGATATATAAACAAGAAAAAGAAAATTATTATTTCAAGGCAGCTGAAAAAAACATACTTGATATCCTTTAATATTTTTTATCTCACATATTCTTTTCCTTTTCTACATTTTCAATGTATCTCTCTTGTTTTGTTTCAATATCTAAAAAAATCCCCGCAAAACTGGACAATTCAATTCAGGAACATCTGTTGTAGGTGTTATTTTTATTATAGCACCACTCTTCCCCCATTTTCTAACATTTTCTAATTTTTCTTTCGTGAAATTCAAACACATTCACTCATACTAAGTATCTGCATTCTTTCACCAGCCATCTGTTAATCCACCACCAAAAAACTCATCTCATTTGTTTTTTAAATTTTACATATTTTCATACTGCTTTGACTTTTTCAGAGAGCTGACAATCTTGAAAATAGCCTTGTATACTGGTGAAATTATCAGCGCAAGTTGTGTTTCTTAAAATATTTTAAATTTTTCAAAACTTTATAAGGATAAAAAAAGTAGTTTTTTGTGACAACTTCAAAGAATGATGGAGTTATACAATGTTAGATTCACAGAAACACATTTAAAGGTCATCTAGTCCAACCACCACGGATAAGAATAACTTTCACTGCAACAGGTTGTTTAGTCTTGTCCAACCTCATCTTGTACACTTCCAATGATGGGACATCCACAAGTTGTCTGGGAAACCTGTTCCAGTGTCATTATAAGAAAAATATTCTTTCTTACATCCAAACTAAATCTATTTTCTTTCAGTTTTAAACCATTGGCCTTTGTCCCGTCATTACAGGTCCTGACAAAAAGATTTCCTTCATATTTCTCATAAGAAATCAAATAGTATTTAAGTATCAAATAGTGACAATAAAGTCTCTTCAGAGCCTTCTCTAATCCAGGCTGAACAGAGCCAGATCTCTCTGAGCCTGACTTCACAGGGGACATGTTCTGCCCTTTGATCATTCCTGGATCCACTCCAGCAGGTCCACGTCTTTCTTGTGTTAGAACCTCAAAACTGGATGCAGCACTTGAGGCGGGGTCTCCAAGAATGGACTAGAGGGAGAGCATCACCTCCCTCATCATGCTGACCACATTTCTCTCATGCAACCCAGGATGTGGGTCCAAGCACACACTGCCAGCTCATGTACAGCTTTTCACCCACTGGTACCCTCAAGTCTCTTCACAGGGCTGCTCCAATCTCTTCATCCCCCAGTCTGTACCAATACTGGAGACTGCCCTGACCCATGTGCAGGACCCTGCACTCGACTTTGCTGAACCTAATGAGGTTCACACGAGTTCACTCCTCAAGCTTCTCAAGGTTCCTCTGAATGACTCCCCACCCATCTAGCAAATCAGCTGCACTACTCATCTTGGTGTCATCTGCAGACTTGCTCAGGGTGCACCTGATCCCACTGTGCCACTGATGAAGATGTATAATAATGTTGGTTTCTGTACAGCCCCGGGGGGACAGCACTTGATACTGATTTCCACCTGTATATGAGGCTGTTGACTGTAACTCTTTGGACATAGCCATCCAGACAACTCTTAGCCCAGCTAATATTCCATATATGTTGTGCTTTAGCCAGAGCTGGCAATTAGGCCCAACACAGCCACTGACCATCTCCTCTGCCACTGGGATGGGGGAGAAAACGGGAGGGTAAAAGTGGGAAAACTCTTTACCTCTTAGACTGAGGTAAATCTCCTTCAGTAGGTAAAGCTAAAGCCACGCAGACAAGGAAAGCAAAGCAGGGAGTTAATTCACCACTTCCTGTGGGAAGGCAGTTGTTTAGTCAACTCCAGTACAGCAGGGCTTCATCACACACAATGCTGACTTAGGAAAAAACACCCCCACTCTGAACATCACCCCCTTCCTCCTTCTTCTCCCCAGCTTTATAGACTGAGCATGATGTCACATGGTTTAAAATATCTGTATGGTCACCTGTCCCAGCTGCCTCTCCTCCCAACTCCTTGAGCACCCCAACCTCCTTGCTGGTGGGGCAGTACAAGAAGTAGAACAGTCCTTGATGCTGTGCAAGTGCTGCTCAGCACTAACGAAATAATGTCTATGTTATCAACACTGTTTTCAGCCCAAATCCAAAACATTGATCCATACTAGCTACTATGAAGAATGACCAACCAGCACATTCCATCAAAACCATAACTCTCCAATCTAAAGATAGGTATGTTGTGATGGACTGCATTAAAGGTCTTACAGAAATCCAGGTAGGTGACATCCATAGCTGTTCCCCTTTCAAGGGAAGCAGTGACTCTATCATAGATTAATTGGACTCTATCTAGATTAGTTAGGCACAATTTGCCCTTGATGAAGCTATTATGGCAGTCTCTAATCATCCCTGTCTTTCGTGTGTTTTGACATATCTCAAGGAGGATCTGTCCCATGATCTTACCAGGCAGAGAGGAAATGCTGGCTGGTCAGTAATTTTCCTGGTATGCCTTTTTATCCTTTTTAAGAATGGGGACAATAGTCTGCCTTCTCTAGTCACTGGGGACTTTACTTGAATGCCACAGCTTTTGAAATATGATGGAAAGTGATTCAGCAACTACATCAACCCATTCCCTCAGGATGCTGGGATGAACCTCATCTAGTCTCATGGACCTGTGTATGTTCAGATCTCTTAGGTGATCTCAAACCTGACCTTCATTCATGACGGGAGGATCATTTCTAATGGCACATTAGACCTCATTAGGCTGGGCATATAAAAATATTTTGCTCAGCAGAAAAACATATTAGTAATTATGTAAAATAATCTGAATAGTTATTTTGATTTTCACAAAAAAAAAAAAAAAAAGCCAACCCAATTGTTTAAGATGGTTGCATAAACAAAAAGAATAAAAGCAGGCATTTCTGATAAAC
This sequence comes from Daphoenositta chrysoptera, assembly GCA_013397915.1. Lineage (NCBI taxonomy): Eukaryota > Metazoa > Chordata > Aves > Passeriformes > Daphoenositta > Daphoenositta chrysoptera. The sequence continues at coordinate 92,440 of VZRO01001066.1, forward strand.
TCAACATTTAATAATGGGAAAATCTAAAAACTTTAAATATTTTAACTAACAACTGGTCTGCAAGCCTCACAGACATTGACCTCGACACATTCAATTTGTACCCACAAGAAGTTTAGCATCAACAGAAGCAAGAAATCAAAACAACAGAAAAGAAATGTACACCTGCTAATGGGAGGATGCTTTTGCTTAAGAATGTGTACTAGTTGTAGGAAACCAATAATTTGTAAGGTGGTAATCTAGAAGCCAATGAATACGTAGCACAAATGCCAAGAAAATGTATAAAAGGTGCTTTGTAGAATTAAAAATGCTTTTTGCCTGAAATTGTTGGTGTGATTCGTGTTCATTGCATCCGTCTCAACAGCGACATTTTAATACATTTGGTTAAGAGTTTTGACTCGGTTTCATATTGCTTTAAATAAAAAAAGAGAAAAGAAAGATAAAACGAGACTTTGACTATAAATAAATTCTGAATACTGCACCACAAATGCAACTTAATACTGGAGAATGACCAAGTTATCCTAAATAAGAGCACACATTGAAAAATCTGCAATAAATATCCATAATACATAAATAATAAATAAATATTTGTGCTCCTAGTCCATGACAAATACAATATAATTGAATTCAGAGTATTCTTTTTCTATTAGCAGCTATGTTAGCTTGAATTACATCGTATTTGCTTTGGGCTGAGTTGCATCTACCTAGTAAGTTACCACAGATCAGCAGATGTATGTCAGCTTTCTACTCACCAAGATGTGATTAATATTTAAGGCCCTTCATGTGCTACTAGCTCTGGCAATTGAACAGCTTTTAATTGAAATTGCAATTGCCACGAAAAATCAGTATCTTCAACATATTCATGCTTTTAGTACCTATTGCTGTGGTTTGTGAGGCAGAGTCAATATTTAATTTTATCTTTTTTTTCTTTTTTACCTTTCTGCTACATACTCATTTATGTTTCGAAATTCCTTCATGATAGTTTACTAATTATTTTCTGGGTGGTCTTCCACTACATCAAGTGCCTGCTATGCTAATCAGACTTCAGGGAATATCTTTCTTTCTAGTCATTGTCAAAGCCAATGTCAAAGTATTCTAGAGGGGAGATGATTAGTGATGCAGCTTCATTGGGTTTGAAATGTACTGAGGTCTGATCTCCCATTCAGACACTAAACCTTTGAAATTTGCTTCATGTCAGAACAGTGCACCTGCTCCTGCTCAGGGGCATGGACTGAATGAAGGATTTACAAACCCCTAGAGAAGTTCATCCACTTTATCAAGCAATCCTGTCAGTTTTTCTGCAGAGTCCAACTTCTAGTTATACAATTCCTATGTTTCATCCCTCTGGTTCACCAGTGGGTAAACTAATTTCCTACCTAATGGAAGGATTTGTGACAGCTTAAATGTGACATGAGGCTAATGAATTGAACTAGGCTGATTTCAAAACTCATTCCAACAAGAAAGACTTTATGACCTACGAATTGTTTTCACAGCTACAATTCATTTTTAAAAGCGTATTTAGCTTAGCTCAGAAAAAGCCTTTGAAGTGCCGTATGCAAGTCTGAAGTGACTATTTTTATTTTTTTATTCTTTCCCCATCCCTCCATCCTCACTCCCACTGATATCTGGACTGCCTTTCCCTGGTTTCCTTTCACACTTTGCAAATATTGTCTTCTGCTGTACTCCAGCTGGCAGGAATTCAGCAGCTCTCAGTGTTCACATTTGGAATCCATCCTGAGAAGATGAGGGATTGAAGGCAAAGAAAGGAGAATTGGACTATTTTCCCTACATGCTTCTGCAGCTGATCCCACACTTCTCAAAGTAATTCAGTTACTGATTTCTGAAATTGTCATTGCTTGTGTTATGAGTACAGAAGTGCAAAGACAGACCATGTGAGCATATTTCACAATTCCAAGAGATGTCATGGGGGAAATGTTTGCAAGGAGAAAAATAGCTGCTAAGAAGAACTTCATATTTGCTCTTACCAAGGTGAGAGTTACTTTGCTGAGCTTAAGCATAGTGCAATAAAAGCTGACAGTAAAATCATAATTAGCTAATAAAAATAAAGAACTGTATTAAATATTTCTTGCCAGCTGCTCAGCTAAAGTCATGTTAGTGTATGCTTCTTCTGTAAAATCACTTTCTGTTGAGAACAGACTAAAATAAAATATAATCACTGTTCGTGACAGAAGTCAAACTAAGAACAGGATGAGAAATTGCCCAGATGCATGCAGCTAGATAGTTGTGGTCAATGGCTCTGTGTTCTGGTGGAGACCAATGATGAGCCCTCGGGGCTCTGTCTTGCAATCAGTACTCTTTAATATCCTTCGATATATCCTTGATTAATATCAATGTCACAGACAATTGGATCAAGTACACAGTGATATTGAGTGCACCCTCAGCAAGTTTTCAGATGACACCAAGGGCAGGGCAGTTGACACAGTAGAAGGATGGGATGCCATCCATAGAAACCTAGACAAACTTGAGAAGTGGGCCCATGGAAATCTCATGAATTTCAACAAGACCAAGTGCAAGGTCCTGCACCTGGCTTGGGAAAATCCCAGAGATGAGTACAGACTGGGTGATGAACTCACTGAGAGCAGCCCTGAGCAGAAGGACTTGAGGGTTCTGGTGGATGACAGACTGGACATGAGCCAACAGTGTGTTCTCCTAGCCCAGAAAGCCAGCCCTATCCTGGCCTGCATAAAAATAAGAGTGGCCAGCAGGATGAGGGAGGTAACTCTCCTCTCTTCTGCCCTTGTGAGAACCCACCTGGAGTACTGCATCCAGGTGTGGGGTCCTCAGCACAAGAAAGACATAGACCTATTGGAGTGGGTTCAGAGGATGGCCAAAAAGATGGTTAGAGGGCTAGAGAATCTCTCCTGTGGAGACAGGCTGAGACAGCTGGGGTTGTTTAGCCTGGAGAAGAGGTTCTGGGGACACCTCATTGCAGCCTTTCAGTATCTAAAGGGGCTTTATAGAAAAGGTGGAGAGGAACTTTTTACATAGGCAGATAGGGATAGGACAAGTGAGGATGGTTTTAAACTAAAGTGGAGAGATTTAGATTGGATATTAGGAAGAAATTCTTTATTGTGATGGTGGTGAGGCACAGAACAAGTTGTGCAGGGAAGCTGTTGGATGCCCCATGACTGGAAGTGTTCAGTGCTAAATTGGATGGGGCTCTGAGGAACCTGATCTCGAGGGTGGCATCCCTGCCCATGGCCGGGGGCTTGGAGCTACATGATCTTTAAGGTCCCTTCCAACCCAAACCATTCCAGGATTCTATGACTATGGTAAGAAGTCTCAAACTGTAGTGGGTTGACCCAGTCAGCAGCCAAGTACTCACACAGACTCTTATTTGGTTCCCTCTTCTGAAGGACAGTGAGAAAATGGAATGAAAACAAGAGAACTCATGTACTGAGACAGAGAAAATTTAATTGATGAAGAAAAGTTGTGTTCTCAGCAAAACAAAGCAAAGCAAAAAAAAAAAAAGTAATAAATTTACTACTTACCATCAACAGGCACATGTCCAGCCATTTCCTGGCAAGTGGGACCTTGGCACATGTGACAATCGTTGGGAAGGCAAACACCACAACCACAAATGTCCCCCATACCTCTTCCTCTCCCAAATTACTTATTGCTGATCTCAATGTCGTACCACATGGGATGTTCCTTTGGTCATCTTAGGTCAGCTCTTTTGGTCATACCTCCTTGCAATTTTTTGTTCCGTCCCAGCCAACCAATCAGGGAGAAGCGGGAGGCAGGGTGGAGTGAAGAATAAAAAAATCCTTGATGCTCTGAAAGCACTACAACATTAACCAAAACACAGTTGAGTTCTCTACACTGTTTCAGTCACAAATAGAAAGCACAGCACAATTGAGGCTGCTATGCAGAAATTTAACTTCATCCCACCCAGACCCAGTACTCAGAATATATTTGTTAAGTACCAGATGAAAAAAAATAATGCACTCTCCTGCTCTACTTAAATCCCCCTTGTGATATTAGCTAACTAATCCATTTATTACATACATTTCTGACAGGTGTAGCTATATAAAACTCTGTCACACATTACAAGCTCAGTTCTACCCTTTTGGCTGCCATCCGAAAAAAACACATACTTTACAGAAGATTAGCACATTCCCTCTGAGGTGAAATTCTGGCACAGTTCCCACTCAGTTTAGTATCTGTGTCTGTATTATTTCTGTGTCAGGACTTACGCATTGCTTACTGAGCCCATGAGTGCATCTTGGACAACATCTACACTATTAAAGCTCACATGATCAGGAAGAAGAATCAAATGACATTTTCTTCAAAATGAAAGGAAAATGAAGGAAATCTTGTGTTCACAGGGACTGGGTTAAATTAACTCCCGAGGTCCTTTCTAATGTCTACATTTCTGTGACTCTCTAATTCCATGATAGCAAGAATTTATTGTTAATGTAGAAAAAGCCCTTACAACTAATCAAAATATAAAAAACACTTGCCATTATTCTAAATACTGAAAGTCATACTAAGTGTCATACTAACAGTCCTATTCAAAACTATTTAACTTAGGGATCAGAATAGGGACTTGTGTTTTGAAGAGTCACCAGCATCCCCAGTCTTTTGCTAAAAGACCCACAATGTACATGGTAGGGTGTCTTTTCTTCTCAGTTGACTTGGAGATGTCGCTGTCATGCCACAAACAAAAAAGAATGATGTGGGAACCTTAACCAATCCTAGAACTCCTGCAATGTTATGCATGCATGTAGTCTAAGACTGAGAAAAAAAATTAAAATAAAGCACATTTAACTGTCCATGAGAGGAAATGTGTCTGTCTTGGCGACTACTTAGAAGTGTTACTCACACTGACAAAATAATGGATATGTCCTTACTACACAAAACAGAACAATAGCTAAAAAAAATCTTTTCCTGTCCTATCTAGCAGCACAGATATAAAACTTTGTAGAAAACCAGGTTGTCTTACTTTGAATGGTGTATCTCACTAGACAGACAGTTTTGTCTTCACTACATCTCTCTCTGCTCCAAACCTTGAACTCCTGAGGAATCCTGCACACTGTAGGGAGTTTCACTTCACCTATATTTCTGTATTCAACCAGATCAGTTATATTTCTTCCTTAGACTGAGTCAGCCCTAAGAAACTGTCATCCCATGGTGGAAGATTCAGTAAAAGTAGCACAGAGTAGCATAAATGTTTTGATATTTCTGCTTGTCTTGATATAAATTCCATTAATTGAAGAATGGGGAGGGAAACGTATCTCTAAGCACCTTTTCATTTACCACAGAAAATTGTAGGAACAAGAGGCTGTGTGGCAATTTTTAAACTTGGGTGGAGTCACCGAAATACAGACGTTAACCAGAACTCAAGCCACAGGTTTACTATTGAAGCCGTTTCCTTTCTTCAGAGATACTGGCATTTAGCAGGGTTTTTTTTATCTACATGAAAGAATCGTAATTTTCCCAACATATAAGAACATTCCCAATAATTTTTATTTTAGAATATTTCACTTCCCACATACAGCTACTCCTATCTCATCAGTTAAAAGTTTGCAATATGTTCTCCTCCTCAGAGTGTAACAAAATACTTCAACACCTAAATGTGCAAGTTCTTTAGCTTCCTTCAACATTAGCTTATAATTTTTCCTGTGAGTTACCCTACAAAGAAGCAATCATCAAGCAGTATTTAATTCTAGCCTTAGTTCTAGCCTCCAAAAATCCTGAAATCCTGTAAATTCCGTAAAACCTTAGGGTATAATTTCTGACAACAATTTCACAGAAAGCTATCATCAGTCCTTTATTTCCTCCACAAAGAATGTAACTATACTTCACATTAGTCAAATACCTCTAGCTCTTGTTTTGGTTTTTAAGATTGTAGAGGTTTGTGTTTTTTCTTGGTTTGGTTTGGTTTTTATCAGTTAGATTCTCCTTTGCTTCTATTCTGGCACAAGTTAAAAGTACAGGGGCTGTGGTAACTGACTTTTACACAAAGAAGACCACTTCTTGCTCTATCGATATTTTAATGTCTTTTGTTTTTCTGTTTTGGCAGAGATGGCATATTCCCCTTCAGAGGGAAAATTAGGCCTTTAGATTCATGTGATGAAACTCAGGGTAATTGCTAAGACATGTCATAGTGCAGATTAAACCTTGTGTTTGATAAAAGTCAATCTAAAGGTCTTGCCTGCTCAGTTCACTTTGCTCATGATGTTTTCCTTCATTTTATACTGCCAAGAGGGATGCATTATGCTTCCTCAATTAAGGTCTTGATGAAGGGGTTACTTATAGGGTTCATGCAATTCTATAAATTATATCTTATGAATTCTTTGTGATCCTCTTTATTTATCTGTTTTCCTTTAAGAATGAAAGATTTCAAATAAAAGTGTGTGTGAGGAACAAAAATTCTGAATATGTTTTAAAAGTTTCATTCCCACACCAATTCTCAGAAAAGCCAGCTGGACTACTGAAGATGCGAACATAAATGCAAACACATGGGATTTCTTTAAAAAAACCCAATCCAACTCTAATCCATTTGCCTTTGACTTTTCCAGTCTGGTTTCTGAAATCTTTTCTTGTTTTATAAAATGAAATACATGCTAATTTGTTTCTTTTTTAGACTTTTGTCACTGTTGGTTGAACAAAGCATAGCAGTTACACAGATTTTGAAGAACCATAGAAGGAACATGTGGAATAAACAAGCATTGCTTGAACAAACACTAGTTTTTATGGGAGTTCAATTCTCTCCAGGATCTATGAGAATGTGCCAATTCTGCCCTGGTACCATGAAAGTCAATAATTTTATAAAATAATAATAATTGCAGCTAATGAACAGCCACCATAACTATACAAAACAATCATTCACAATAATTATTCTCACTGCTGTAGCTAAACTAATGGCAAATTTCCAGAAGCCTTTAGGAAAATGAAATCCACAGAAGCAAATGGGAAGATCAAGCACTACTGAAATAAAAAGATAGAACACCACGGAAGAAAATTCTTTCAGGAGTCTTGTTAATTTTTTTTTTTCAAACACCAATAAGATAGTCAGTGATCCTACACAACTTCAATGTTTTAAAAAAAAATTGATTACTATCCAAACTTCAGTATGGTGTGTGACATAGTGAGGCCATAGATACACCTGAAGAATTTCTCTTGTCATGTCTGTATGTCCTGTCCCACAAAAGTCACCAAAAATCTGTCCAGTGCAAAAATCTGTCCATCTCTTGAGATTCCCTGGGTGAAACAGATCACATTGCTTTGAAGACAGCATTTGCAATGTTGTCATCCTTTCGTTATTAGATAAGTATAAAATTGTGCTAGTTCACAGGAAGCTGAAAGATTCTTTTCAAGACATTTCTCCAGTCTCCCGTTTTGAGCTCATTTCTTATTCAGATACAGCAGCTAATTACCACGAATTCCTTTGGTATTCATTATAATAGCACTAATTATAACAGAATTGTTTGGTATTCATTTTAATAGCACTGATCATAAAGAATTCATTTGACGTTTATAAGGACATCACATGTATTCTCTCAGCATACAATCATAATTCAGCATCTGTAAAGTTAAACTTCAGCTAGACATTGGAAGAATTACATATGTGCCTACTACAACTGAAGAGATTGAGTACTCAGTCCAGTTGTTTGGGAATTTTTTTTGCAATCATCCATATTAAGAAAGTGAAGCCAATTTTGATGGGTGTCTTGGTATCTTGGTATAAGTTTTTAGTACAAAACTCAAGGAGGTTTTCATTATTCCTTGGTGATCAACACTCTCTGTACTGCACATAGAGATGTATCTTTAGATGTACAAGTTTCACGTATAAATTTTAATGAAGAGTCAGCTTTATGCTATTCACTAAGAATTCAGATTCAGGCAATGAAATAAGCCCTTCTAAATCTTTCCAGCTGAAGGTTAATCGTGTATACAAAGAGCTTTTATTAACCAATAAATAGAAGTTTCAGTGTAGGGCTAGTGTTTTCATCAGGCTGAACATCTCATCACTGAAACTACCAAAATAACATTTCATCACTTTTCCATAGTGGTTAATTGGTATACATCAGCTCAGATATATTAATACCTTTGGTAAAATAGCAAACAAGAAAAACATGTGGTAATCAATATCATAATATAATAAATATAATATAATAGAATGAATAGAATAGAATAGAATAGAATAGAATAGAATAGAATATTATTAACAATGGAAATTACACTTAAATATAAGAAAACCTTCCTGACTGTGAGGGTAGTTAAACACTGGAACAAGTTTCCCAGAAATATGATGATGTCTCCATCCTTATTGATACTCAAAATCTCACTGGACTTGGCCCTGAGCAGACAGCTTCACCTGAAACAATTTTGGAAAGGTAAGTTGAACTACAGATTAGTAGGATCCCTAGCAACCCCAATGATTTTCTCTTTTTAAATATGTAGGGTATTGTCACCTTCTCCTGCACAAAATAAATTTATTTTAACATGAAAATAAAAAGAAAGAGTCCATCTTCCAAACCAATTAGCTAAATGGATTACCTGGAACACACCTCATGTTAGTCACTATTTTCCTTTTAAATAAAGTTCATCAAGCTGCTCAACCCCCCCAGTTTATTTACAGAAAGCAATATTTTGAAGAGTATACTTATAAACAGGTTGTAAGTCCTGTTTTAGAGTGCTTAATTGATCTTTGAGTGTTTCAGAGGTACTCTGCTAAGAATGAAGAGGGAAAGAGAATAATATATTAGCAAGGTGCTCATGTGAACACCCTCTAATCATTTCTTTATTGCATATCATAACCAAATGTAATACCAGTAATCAGTATCTCTTAAGAGACCTCAATGCAATATTTTTTACATATGTAAACAAGGAAATGACTCAATACTGATGATGTTTATGATGCTGGTAATACAGAAAACTCATACTACAATAACATTTTATAGAAAAACTGTTTAGAAGATATTGACCTACTGGATGAACTGAATGTTAATCTAAATTTATTTTGGAAATGAGGGGACATTAATGACTACAATCACATCTCTGTTTAAAGAAAAAAAAGGGAAAAAAAAGAAAAGGGAAGGAATTACTTTGTCTATAATTATTTATCTGATGATCTTCCAACCCCAACAAGAAAGGATGGGATCTATCTTGTATCCCTATTAATATCTTCAAGAGACATCTTATACTAAATATCAAATGAGACTCCAAAATAAGTTCTTCACCTTTTCTATATGCCCCTCTACCTTACCCTCGGGTATAGAAGCATCTGGATTTTCAAAACCACCTGCATCAAACCTGACTCATTAAAAACACTCAACTAGTCAATAATGGAAGTGATGGGACTGTTATTAAATAGCTGTTCTCTCTTAATAGTCAGCATAGGATTACACACAGTGTGATGTCCATGTTTTTTCATGAAACTATAAACAAAGATTTTCAATTCTGTCTTTTCAACAATCAGCTGCCCTACTGCTGCCATAGGCAAATCATCCGGCTAAGCACAAATCCTGTTTATGAATTTTGAGTGTCATAAACCCAAGCATAATCCATGATTCCAGGAAAAAATATCACTGCCACACATATACTTGGACATTAGTTATAATTATTCTCTTTGCATGCACAAAGATCCCTGTGTTTTTAGAAGATATGAAACCTATTATGTACATAAAGATCAGGTTTGAATATATAGAGGTTTTGAGAAAGCACTAGGTCATTATTACATTTTCAGAAATATTTTCATTTATATATCAATATTAACTTTAATATTACTCATGCATATGATGTGGCTTATAGTTTCAATTGTTCAACTATTACAATGGTCTCAAGACCATTAGGGTGTCACAGTATCTACAAATTTCAGTTCTTTTTAACTGACTGAGTTTTCTAATACATACTCTGTTCTTTTCATACTTTTGTGTTGACTTGGCTGGGCACTGGCATCCACCAAGCCACTCTATCAGTCCCCTTCTCAGCAGGACAGGGAAGGGAGAAAATAAGATGAGAAAGCCCTCACGGGGCAAGATAAAGGCAGTTTAATAAAGCAAAGAAAAAGATCACATGTAAAATCAAAGGAAAACAAAAGATTTTATTTGTTACTTCCAATCAGCAGGCAATGTTTGGCCACTTCCCAGGATGCAGAGCTTTAGGACATACAGAAGTTTCCCCAAAAGACAAATGATGTAACAACAAATATTCCCGCTTTCTCCTCTTTTCTCATAGCTTTTATGCTATGAGAAGACATCACATGGTATGGAATATCTCTGTGGTCAGTTTGGGTCAGCTGTTTTGCTTAATTCACCACCCAACATCTTTCCTACCCCCAGCCCCAGCCTGCTGGTGAGGGAATGTTGCAGAGACAGCCCTGATGTTTTGCCAGCCCTGCTCAGCAGAGCCAGAACCGTGGAGTGTTGTCAGCTCCTTTCAGGTTCCAATGCAAAGCACAGCTCTGGGGGGGCTGCTGTGGGGAAAACGAGCTCCACCTCAGCCAGACCCAATTCAATGCTCTCTGTTATTGATTTCCCCTAGTGTTAGTCAGAAAGTGAAATAATCAACGTATATGGAAGCATTGTAGTCAGCTATATAATGCTAAAAACAGCACAGGGAAAACAGGGTGTAATTAAAACACAGAATTCCCCTTGCACTAGCAAGTGATTAAGAGCTGTGTTGTGGAAAGAACAAAGATAAAGGTATTCCTAAGAAAGAGAGAAAAAGATGGTTCTGCTTATTACACTAGAGAATTTTTAATCCGTAAGTAAAGATTAACCTGCTAGTGATGCCATGCTGACAGGGTTGACTGGGTGTTTTTAAGCAGTCCCTAGAAATGGACGTTAAATGTGTGAAAATTTAAAAATATTGATCCACCTGTCCAAGATTTTCTACTAAAATTTCAAGGTGGTATTATTTCCTTTTGGGAGGCATCTGGTTGGCTAGTCAGAAATCAGCACCCTCCATTGAAGAGATGTAGTTTTTGGTTTGGGGTGTAATCATTGTGATTTGCTCATAGCGCCTGAAATTCAAGTTTGACATTTCAATAAAAAAATCTAAAGTTATACATCCAAATACACTCAAATATTCTTATCTAATAAAGGGTGAGCTGGTATAGAGTTCCCTCTTGGATTTTGTTAAGGTAAAAGTCTAGTTTCAAGTTTCCCTTTATACATTACTGTGCCATGGAATCTGACTGGAAGTGTTGCTGAGATAATTGAGGCATCTAAGTATCTGTCCAACTCTACTTTGAAATAGAAAGTTGTCCACCTTCTATATTTATGATCCTTACTAAATAAAAACATAAAACTTATGTCAGTTAGTGAAGTGATTCTATTTTTTGCTACTACTTCAACCTAAATGCCCCCATGAAGTAGATCATAAAGAAATAAACAAATTTCCATATGAAAATTCAGGGACTGCCAGTCTTAATATATCAGCTAATTCCTTTGTTAAAGAACAAAGATAAAACCAAACAACTACTTATATTAGACCATGGAATATTTAACATTAAAATCAGCACCTGAATTTAAACAGAAAAAAAAAGGAAGCCACCATGTAACATGATCATGGGTGAAATCTACACTGTATCCTTAAATTCCACTAAGCCAGCAAAGATAGCTATTGTGCATTGGCTAAATGATATGATGTGTTAATTGATGTGTCCTATATTTCAGGAGCACACTCTGAAGTTTCCAAAGGAGGGGATTACTTTCATAAAATCCACAGTTTAAAGAAAGGTCACTTGGATTAGGTCACTTTGTTTCATTTGATGGTAGTTTTGAGGATCTCAGCCTATATTTCATAGCTTTTTTTCATTCCTATTATGGGGCCTGGCATACTTTCTAAAACAGCAAGCTTCCTAAACATGGGGCTGCAAAATAAAAAAAAATAAAAAATAATTTTAGAAAAGGATAACGGGAAAGAAACAAAATTTTAAGAAAGGGCAATGCTTCTGTTCAAATCAGTATAAGCCTGTTATCTCGGAAAGAATAACTACCATTTTTCCTCACTGCTTTTTCCTCTGTCGAAATCTTTTTCTGCAGTTGCAGTTTGATTACAGTCAGTTTTACTCCAGGGAAATGAAAACACTATATCACAAATCAGGTGTACCTACATGAAGCAATTTTAGGCTTTCTCAATGACCTGCAGTGACTAAAAGCAGGTGCTATCATCCTTCCAAGATCTTATTTTAAACTGGATTCACACATGGAAGCACTTGACAAAAATCTAAGACCTTTGGCCTTGGTGCTCCCAGTAGGCATTCAGGAAACCAGACAGTATTGCCAGCAGGTCACTTCTCAGCAGAAGAACAAGGTTAATTGCATGTTGGTTTGTGTTTAAACCACAGATACCCCCAAAGTTTAGAAACCTCTGTAATTTCAGTTTAGATTAGTCCTGTAAAACCTGTCTCTTCAGTCATGCTCCATTGAAAGAAAAAGGCTTCCAGTATGGGTTAATTTCAGCTTTCTGGGACCTCTAAAACTGGTTAAGACAAGAAATGTTTTGTTTGTATCTGTCACATTGCTAAATTTTTTAGGAACTAAGGCATCTAATTATTAACCTTTCCTTCAATTTATTCTTAGGAACCTTAGTTGATTTAAAGTGTCAATAGTTTAAATGAATCACATTTGGTTTTTCACAGTTTATGGTGTGACTTTGTCAGGCTTGTCATTTTTACACAATATCACAGGACAGCTTGAACTGATACACCCAGGTCTTGAGTTTTCAAAAAACTACTCTTCCTTTATAATTTCCCACATCAGATAAGATAGCAACCATTTTCAAGTTTTGGAAAAAAAGTAGTTCTTGGCCTGTTCATTGTCTACAGATATGTCATGGAAAAAAATCTAATATCCAAGGTTTCTCAGTGTCCCGTTTTATGTTAAATAATTTTCTTTTCCAAGGTGACTGATTGTACATCTTAGTGTGTTATGAGAAATTCTAGAGCCTCATAATATTGGAACATCATTTCTCCTTTCATGGTACCACATAGATATGGAAAGATTGTCCATGGAATATAGTCCTCACTAGAAATTTAAGGTACTAAATGCTTGATTCAGTTGTTTAAATAGAGAAACTTCACGCCTGAGTAAAAAGAATATGTTCCAAATTTACTCAGTTGCTTAAACCTGAGCAGCTTTGTGCCCTTCACATGTATTTGGACTTACATCTTCTTTACTTTCTGTGAACAGTTCAAAAGATTGCAGGTTGCAGAAGGTCTTCTGTTATATCTTCTGTACCCTTGCAAATATTTTTGCAATAATCAAATATTTCACATGGCAGTATGTGTTTAAATGTATGCAACTGAACATTACCCAGGAGTCAGCTCCTAATTGAAACTGAGAATTTACAGATCTAATGCAAATTCTGTGACCTATTTATGTTGTTTTGAGAACCTTCTAAATAAACGTGAACTACAGAAAAATCTTTTTTTTTCAATCTTAGAGGATATATGAAAATTTAAAAATGCACTACTGACTGTAAACTTCAGTGGTTAAAACACTGTAAATACCTAGGAAGGATTCTTTTGATTTCATGGACCAAATCAATAAAATAAGTGCATCATTGTCTTCACTACAACTTACATCAGGTAGAGTTTTGCCCTCAAATCAGAGTGTCTTCAAAAATGGAATTGCAAATGCAACTGTTATATTTATAACAGAATATAGAAAAGGTAAACCAGAAAGAATCGTGTTTCATTTAATACTTCCAGGAAATAATATTCTTCATTAGTGTTTTTAATTTTCGATGGCTTTCTGCCATCTAATAAGTATAAGATATCATGGTCAGGTATCATATTTCTGAATTTTCATGTCCATGTTTAACATCAGTGGAATATGCAGAAGGACATCAGGAGACAAATTAAGCTCATTCATTCCTGAAAGAGGAAACATAGGATTAACGGCACTTGCTAATATTAAAATGACTGGGAAGGGCACTGAGGGAAATCGGGAAGGTAGTTGATAATCATATTTACTATTGAAGGAAAAAGTGCAGTCTGTGTGGCACGGAAATACGAGAAGCATTCTCAAGGAAAAATGGCACAGTTCCAGGTTCAGTGATATCTTCAGCTTCTGTCTGTGTCTTTTTGAGTATCCTTCCAAGTAACATGTCTGGCACCTGCATGTCTTGGAACGGTATCACACGTTCCATTCCATTTGTAGAAAGAGATTTATATTTGTAAAATGTCTGTAAAAATTAGTTTCTTCAGCTGTTTGTGTTCGAAGCTCCTGGAAACTGCAAAGAGCATAAAAAGCAATACCCATGATGATTTTTAATTTGTTTTTCTTCTAAACTGTATTTATTTTACTACTAGAAATAAATACTTGAATAAAATAATATCTACAAAATCTGTATGAATCATGCAGGCATATTATTTGAGCAATGTATTTTATATTTCCTTAAAATAAATAAATAAACTATGTACTTTCTGGTTATGATCTATTTTATTTCAGTATCTATAGTTAGATGAGCAGAATCTCACATACTCAAAACTTTGCACTGCCATAAGGTCCCTGATGAGAGCTCCAGACTGCTGGGAAAAACAGCAACACTCCACTTCTTTGCAGTTATTTGCTTACATTACCTTTGTCAATCTTTTGTTTTACCTGATTGTATCAGCTTTTCAGAAAAGGTAAAAAAAAAAAAAACCACACACATAAAAAATTCCCACAAGAAAAGGCCCTAAAATTAGCTAACTCTTTGATTCAAAGCAGAAAACAGATTTGTACATGTCAAATAAAGAGATGTGCACAGTGAAAATAATTATATCAGTACTATATACCCATTAAAAACAAATCTTGAAAGTTTTCTTGTAATTGATTGCACAAATATTCTTAATGAAGGCAGAGTCTTAGAGGGAACAGAATTAATAAAATGAGTGCAAAAAATGAACAATAAAGTTCAAATAGTTGTGTTGATTTTTCAAGAAAGATCCATCCCCTCATGTGGATTTTGAAAGGAATTATTTAAGACTTTCTGGATGTTAAACATGTCTGACAACCAGGTTATTTATTTAGGATGCTATTTAGAAATTACCTTTTGTACTGATTCCCTGTTTAAACAGTTCATCAAGCATTCATTTTTGCTATCACTGTCATAGCATTTATAAATGATTCTGTTTTTTTCAAGTCTGTGGCTGATGCACTCCTCACAGGCAGAAACAGCAGTCTCAAAAGCTCTGATTTCCTCTGTTTCTGTGCTCACAAAATGGTGAACTGTGTGAACCCCCAAATTTATTTGTTTTCTGCTCATCCTGTTAATATTTCCTTGAGGAGGTTAGAATTCAGTAATCAAACATGTTTTTGGTTTGGATGTACACAAAGTATTTTTGGGGAGGGAATTTAAAAGTGCTTTCCATTAAAATGAAAAATGTCAAAATATTTATATTTTAAAACTTAGACTTAGACAGCTGCACTGCAACTCCATAAAGTAGCACACTAAGTTTTTGGACTTCCTGTTTTATATTTAATGCTCTTTCTGAAAAGAAGAGTCACAGTAATCCAGTCACAGATTCCTTGTCCTCAAAACTTCAAACTTTCAGGTTCTTACTGTCATAAATTCTCCTGAATGGAGCCTGGAACTTCACAGAAATCAGAAAAAATTTAGGCATTTCTGACAGCCTTTTCCTCAGAGATGTTGTTGTCCTGCAATTTCCTATACATTGAAACTGGTACATACACAGAAAATACAGAAAAGATTTAGCAAATATCTGTTTTCCAACTCAGCATATTCTGTGATTCAGTGATTCTGCGATCCAGATTTTATGCTAGATGTTTTCCAATGTCATAGGTAATGGCTCTGACCTTATAATGAAATCATGAAAACCTTACTTTGAAAAAATTATGCAATTTAAAAAATCTTAATCTGAATCTTTATATATTTTTAAGACATCTTCTTAGATTCTAAACATTTTCTTAAACACATTTAAGCAGGAAAAATATTGTCACTTACACTTATTGTCCCTCAAGATTCAAGCCAAGATTCAGTCAATATGAACACTGACATCAGGGAAAGATGATGTTTCTAACAATATACAGAACGCAGAAAACGCATAGAATTCAAATGTTTTGGGCCCCATTGTAGAATTTTTTTCTTATGCCTGAAGAAACACAAAAGTTATGCTTAATGATCTGATGTCCCATTACATGATCTACACAGACAATATTTATGCAGTATAAAGGAAGGGTGGAAAAGCAAAAGCTCTAAGAGTTATTTCTTTTAGTATTCATGTTTATATAGTACTAATCAGATTTTGAATTTTCTTTTATTTTAACAAGCCAGGAAAAGCTATTAAATTTGACCTGATTATGCCAAATTTATACAAATAAAGAATTTACAGTGTGAAATCATTGTCTCTTTCTCTCTGTCATGTAAAAACTAAGGGTCGTTTCAAAAATGACATCAAAGTATTATTTTGAATTTCCTTCATCTATAGCACAAATCCACTATACATTATGGAAGCAAATTAACTAGACCTCAATGGGGATAAACAAAAATGCAAGGTTTTTCAACAAATATCATTCAGGTTCAAATCATTCATTGCTGCAGATTACTCAGTAGGGTATTTCAAAGAATGGTGAATTTTAATTCCGTAAGAATATTTAATGTACCCTTTCAACACAATGGTTTTTAGTTTTAGATACGGTGTGCACAGCCTCACCTTTTTCATAAATTGATTTTGCTAACCATTTTAAAATGGCAATAAAATGTACCATGAAAGTTCAAATTTCTACAACAAAACAAAACAAAAAGAACCCCTTCTCTTTTTTCTTTTAATTAATGAAGAGAGTCGATTGCTTGACCAATCATGGTTCTAAACCTGGTCTCTTTTTCTTCTCTTCTTTTAATTTTTTTCACTTTGGAGTTACTATTTTTGAACAAGAGCTCTGGAAAGTTGTATATAATAACTGATGCTTGGTTCTGAATTTCTTCAGTGGAGGTAACTGAAACATTTACACCAAACATTTTCTGAGGATTTCTGGGATAAATGAGCAATACTACAAAAAAGTAGCTGCAGTGTGAAATCTTCCTGACTTCTCCTATTAATAAGAGCACTTTGCTATGACATTGTTATATGCAAAACATATTTCTAAATAAATTTAATTCCAGCTTTTTTCTGTTTCTTGTAAACCAAGGTGTAAAATTCATCACAGGACTGTTATTCAAAGTTCTGAGTGAAAGACTCTGGCTATATGTGCAGGGATGTGTTTGAAGTCTCAGAAGGCATTACAATTTCTGTTTTATGGATGGAACCATTTTTCAAGGAAATGAAACTGCAGTCCAAAACAGACAGAAAGATGTTTTGGTTCTTTAATGTCAGGAGTGTCTGGGGGAAAAAAAGATATATACACACTTCCTTAAAAATTTGAAAATAAACTATGATTCTTAAAAATATATATCCCCCAAGTACTGGAATTTACTTTAAAATAAACTGTACAGAATTGCTCTAAACTACACAAGTTTTACTTAAATAAACAGAAGGTTTGGACAACTAATTTAAGTTGTCTGCCTTGAAGATGAGATTTAAACATTTTAATGAGGAATTTTACAGCTTTTTCCCTTCTGGGACTGGGAAAATATCTTCCAACCCTAAATCTAGGCTATCATACCAGTAAATTTGACTAAAACAATACACTTTAAATTTAAATACAACATATTGTAGATATGGCTAACACAATTAAATGTTTCTATCAATCATGAAAAAGTAACCATATTTTTTTCCACTGTCTTGTCACCATCAAAGGAATATTCTGAATAATTATGTCCTTAATAGAATAATTTAAGCAACAGAAATACTGGATAAAAGATTCTAATGTGAAAGGCACATAGTCAATAAATTTTGTATTTTAAAAAAAAATTTACATCTGAATGTGATTCATAGTTTTTTGGTTTGTTGGGGATTTTTTCTGCTTTATGTAAATCATGGTAATCATCTTCATGTCCATGGCTGAGACCAAGTAGCATGCCTCATTCTTCGATCTAAAATTTCAGATAGACAGCCTCCAGCAAGATTCACAGGATTTATTCTCTCAATCCTTTTCCAGTCAAGCTCAGTTAGGTCTTAAATATCTGGGAATGTGTAGGCTATATATGAAGTAAAGCTCCAAAGTTTATATTTGGATCAAGTTCTTCTAAATCAAGCTCTACTTACATCTGCAGGGTTTTTTCCTCCGATCATTTGATGGAGAAAGGAATGTGGTTTGAGTGGAAATGCAGAATTCTGCATAAGCTAGAACAGTGTGTTGCGCGCCTTTCCATTAGGTGAAAATACCAGGATGTAACATTAATGTAAGAAATTGACATGTCTTTTTCCTATCTGAAACAAAAAGAGATACACAAAAAAATCTATGACTTCCCCGGTATAGAGCCTGCAAATTTAACCTTAGCAAATATACCTTTAAAGCAAGAATGTAAAACAAAGTCACATCAGACACAAAGTTAATTCACAAGGAAGGTTGGAGTCGAGGTGCTTAACAGCTCTGACAATTTGGATATGAGGTGGTTAAAAGCCTATCAATTAGGCAGCCCTGCTATTAACGCTACAAGTGGTGTCTCTTTGGCCTGCATCCTACTTTTGGTCCAGCACGGGCCATGAACTTCCTAAAGCAATCACTAGAAACAGCCTTCTTTTATAGGGCTATTCTTCCTGTGAAAAGTTATAATATAGCAAGAGCCCTTGCAGTCAGAATCTACCACTGCTTAGTCCAGAACTATTCTTGAAAAGCTCCTCCTGTCCTGCTCACTGGATTTTGGAGATACTTCCCAAAAGAAGCTATAAAGAAACATTATAAAAACAAACTTGAAAAAAAATTTCATCTACTTCAAATAATTTCTTAAAGTATGCTGATTACTCTGAGCTTATGAACATATGGCGTTAATATTTTCCTTGTCCACACATAGTTTTCTTTTTTCTTTTATTTTTTTTTTTTTTCAATTAATAGTCTGTGCATTTACATTGCATTTACTTTTTACAAGTAAAAAGAACTTGTCTCTTGTAAGGTTGCAACATAAGCAACTGCAGTTCATTCAAGACTGGAACTCATTTGTGCCTTGAGTGTCTGATAGACACGAGCAATCACAGTTCTGCTTGGTACCGTGGAAGTTGAAGTTTCCTGTGTGTGTTCACAATTGCCCTGTACATCTTGAGGATATTTTCAGTTCCCTTCTGAGGACAGCTGGTATACAAAATCTTTTCAGTTGGCATCTAACAGAGCTGTTACTCTAGATGTTTATAAGTGCTACAGGTCAGTTATTTTTAGAAGAGGTGGCAGTATTTAAACTTCCTCTGTCTATGGATCCTGACAACCACAGTGTTTGTATGACTGCCCTAAAAAGTTATTTTTATTCAAAAATATAGACCCCCTGGCAACTATTAAGTTTTAATAAATCACTTTATTCACAATCTTTTAAGTTTCTGCTTTAGCACCATTTGTGTATAAATAAGATTTAAAAAAACAAAGAAATTAAACCACATAAGAAATTATAAAAAAAAAAAAAAAGAAATAAAAAACCAAAAACCCCCAAAAGACCAACAACAAAATAATCCACAAAAACCACCAAACAATAACTAGAGGAAATAGTGCATTAAGGAAGAACTTTTGGTGGATTTATGTTCTTTGTCTATTTGCTATAATATATATCAAGAAGAATATTACTTTCCTGAAGTTATTTGCTTTCTAGCTTCCATTTCCTATAAAGGCCATTAAAGAAAGATTAATAATTTGTCTAAATAAAAGTCCCAGTTCTATACTATACAGGAATAGGAAGCTATAAGCCATTTCAGGAATTACAAGAAAAGGTCAGACCTTTTTCTTGGAAACTCAATCATAAAGAAGCAGTCTTAATAAGAGTCACACATAAATTACTGCAGAATTATGCCAATGCTAAAATGTATTTGTAAAAGTGCATGCAATAAGTACTGCATATCTAATGAAATATATGCTATTGCATGCAAGCTCTCTGCTTATGACAATATATTTATTACTCAGCTGAAGAATGCTAAGTGTTCTGGGCATTGATCATTGCAGAACTTCATTGTCTTGAACAGCTTTCCTTTAAAAACAATTCTATTTCTTTAAAAGTAAGCATTAATGACAAATGCTAAATGCATGAATAGTCAATAAGTAAGACAGCATTGCAGACTTGAGAGTGAAATATTGGCGCAGCTTCTGACTTACCATTGCAAAGTATTAAGAAATACCCCTTCAAGACTATTGCTGAAGAGTCTTCTGAAAAAAATTTCTATGGCAAAACTATGATCACCTGGGAAAAATGTGGTCTCACTTGGGGAAAAATAGGTGTTGAACATAACATTGGTTTAACACAATTCTGTCAGAGTGTGCGTCTTTATAAAGAATGGGTTGGATTGGAAGGGACTTTGAAGATCCTCTAGTTCCATATTGCAGGAACTACTAAAAGCCTTCAGTATTGGTGTAAAATGATTAGAACTTTGTAGAAATTCTGTTAGGAATTGTATTTCTATTACTTACAAACAATAAGAAAAGCCATTTAATGATCAGTTGCAAGCATATATTGTTACATCATAAATCTCATAAATATTCCTTTCTGTTTAACTTTTTTTATTAAAATCAGTGTTGTTTTACACCTATGTCAGTGAATTTGAACAATTCTCAGAATGGGAGTCATGACCAACTTTCAGATGAAGAGAACAAAATCTAGGTCTACAGCCAAAAGAATTTAGTCAGTATAGTCACTGGTGCCTTTTTGGATATTCAACTGACTAGGTACCAGGGAGAAAATGTAATTTCTTGTGAATAAGTTGAGTAGTGCCCTGGTATCTGAAACATCTGCTCATGACTAGTTGACGCAGTGCAGGAATTAGACCTTACATGTTAGACACCTATGGTAAAGTAACTAAATTCTGTCCTGGAAAAAAATCTTGATTCAGCTGACTAAAAATAACATTTAGAGACATTTTAATTTCTAGGGGCATCCTATCTGGTCTTCAGCTTATGGTCTGGATTGAATCTTTCAAATTTCTTGTGTGGTATTTAAAAATTCCTTTGCAAATTCTCCATAGAAGCACTGGACATGTATGCTAACAAGTGGATATATTCCTAATAATGTGCTTTAACATGAATCAAATAATTCCATGTCTCTATTCTAGCTCCAGGTCAGAATTAGCTTCATTTCCATTGCCTACACTGTGGAAATGTACACTCCTTTTAAAATATGTTGACACTCATATACATATGTTTCTTAGTCTAGAAGTAAGTCCCACTTGAACAATAAAATATAATTTAAACCTGATCTCCTACTTTTCCCCTTAACAATATCTATTCTGTGATAATTTATAGTATGATAGATATGCTAAGTTCTTTATGATGCATACTCAAAATTCAGTGACCTCCTATAACAGTCTATAAATAAGACTGACATAAATTTCCAACTTTAAATATTTTGATTTTTGTCTGCCAATTTGGGTACAAGTTTTTTTAATGATCTACATGAAATATACAGAACCATGACAAAGTTCATCCTATCCAAAGGAGTAACTACATTTGGAGCTTCAGTATGGCAACACATGATCACAAGTGGTAAAATCCTTGTCCATAATTACTCTCTCTCCTTTTGTCACCAGTTTATTTCCCACTCAGGGTTAGTAGAGCTCCCTCAGCTCAAATAAAGTCCTTCCCATTAAAGAAAAGTTATGAACTTCAGTAATTTGTGCGACCGTAAAATAGTCCTCCTTTAAGTCCAAAAAGAGTAACACCTAATTTCAATCTTTCTGCAGTATGCTATGTTAGGTTGAAAATACTCTTCACAAAGTTTTTCAGAAGAAATATGACTAATCAGAAGGATTTAATGTCACTTGAGATGAAAAATGATCTTAAATATTGTTGGTGTTGGGTTTTGTTTTCACAGTATAATGAGAATATAAAATTTGCTCAAAGTGCTGCTCTTGCATATAATCAACTCTGTTCTTTCACAACTGTGCCAGTAATTTCTTTAGTCAGAATCAATCACAAAGTTCCACGCTTAGAAGTAGACATAAACATCCTGTTTTACACGTGTGTTGGAATTCCTGAGTTCAGTGGAAGTTATGGGTGTGTACCATCTCTATGAAACACATACTTAAGTACCTAATGAAAGGTGACCTTGCTCTCACAGGAGGCTGAGCACCCAAATTGAAGCTAATGAAGCAACAGTACTTACTACATCTGAAAATTAGATTAAATTTAGCTGCATAACTTTAAACTTAAAAGCCAGCCAATATCTGATTAACATGGAGAGAATTTTCATCCTCTTGCCCTTTCATTACCCTCCTAACTGTCATCCATCTGTCTGTTTTTTTCTTTTCTGGATGTGGATCACAAGGGAGAGTGTGTGTCTGTGCGTGTCTATGTGGATGTGTGGATTTTGCTTGTTTGAGTTTTTCTGTCTTTTAAACTTTTACAGACTTGAAAATTTTGTGATAGCTTGTCTTGTAACCATATTTTTTGTTGAGTAATTCAGAAAGACAAGCATATTCCTGGTTCCCTTGAATAACCCGGCAGTAGACTTACAGCGAAAGCTAGAAAAAGATAGTACATAACCCCTCTGGTGAGTGTCTAGTCAAACTCTCTGTTAAAAGCAAAATCATCTAGAGTAGGTTACTTGAAGCCCAGTTTTGAGTGTCTGCAAGGATAGAGGATCCACAATCATTCTGGGCAAGCTTTTCCATTGTTCAATCCCCCTGAGAGCATTTTTTTTTCTGCTTAAGTTTAAATGGAATCTCCTGTATTTCAGTTTGTGCCAACTACCTCTTATTGTGTCACCAAATATTTAATGTAAGTGTGCTTAAAGATCTGTAAATCAAGGGTTCCATGGATTATGTTACACAATGGATCAAGCAATACAAGCAGGTAAAGAAACTCCTGGAAATATTTCTTAAACAAATGCTTCCAGACAGCCTGTACAAAGGAAAGAAGGTACATTTATTTTGGACTGCTGCTGTGCCTGAAGACATGAAGTCTCACATTGTGTGGCAGTGTACAAGTTTAAAAAAATTCTTTGATCCTTACCTATTAATGTATACACCTTTTCCCTTTGATCCTTTCCTATGTGATGATCTTAAGAAATTGTATTTAAAACTGCACAGTTGTCAAAAAGCAGTGTCTTACCTAAATCTGTAACTAGATCTCCTTCATGCACTGTAGATTTCTCAATGCTCTCTGGATGGAGCTTTCCATAAACATCTAACAGGCTTCTGCAGAATTTTGCTGTTCTGTTATATCCACAGTTTGTATTTTAGTACACTGGGACACTGTTGAGCGCCTAGTGTGTTGGAATCTAAAGACACTTTTCACATGAGATGAAAGAGAGCTCTGAGTTCATGCTGATATTCAATCTTAAGAAAATCCATTTTGGGGGAAAAACACTTTTCTTTCCCTGTAGCTGTGAAGTTCCCATTTGAAGATGAAAAAAGTGAAAAGATTTCATGTTTATTGTTCCATGTTCCCCTCTTGAACATCAAAAAGACCTTCAAATTCTACTTCACCTTTTACAATTAAGGGTGTGCTATAAAATCATGGCTTACTAGCAAAATGGTGCAGAAAATCTCAATCTACTTATGCAGAGCCTGGTAATGAAACTTAAAAGTTACAACTGATGTCACGATTTAAGTGGAAATATATTATAAAATGATGGCATGCAGTGAAGTATCACTACATAATGACTATGGAGAAACTAAATTATTTGTATGCTGATCCTGTGCAATTTTGATTTTGGATGGCACCTATCACAGGAGCTTGGTCTAAGAGCCTCTCTAGACAATCTCTAGGAATGATTTGTGTAAGAATACAGAAATTGATTAAGTATGCAAATTAGGATTTTGTCCTCTTCTGTAATGCAGAAGAAATAAATATCTGTTTGTTCTGTTCTAAAGTCTTTGAGGCAGAGCCCCTAAGGCACTGTTAGAGAGACAGGAAAAAAACAAACAACCAACATAAACACAAGCAACAATAAAAAAAAACCAAAAAAACAAACAAACAAAAAAACTAAACCAAAAGCACCAAGGCAACAAAAAGACCCCAAAATAAATAAACCCCAAACCATTTGTCTTTAAGTTCTTAAACACACTCCACACCTGCAGGCCTCACACTACCAAAATCTTGGCACGTAACCTAATACATTCCACTTCTCATCTCTGTGAATCGCATATTTAAGAATTATCTTTAAAATCTACACTTATTACACAATCATCAAAATTTTCACAACTTCACCCACATAAAAAAAAAAAAAATAATCTTCCACACCAGAATCAAAACAACATTATCAGAACACCAACTGGAAGTGGAAAATTTACGCGCAATCCACTAATTTCTTCACAGGGACAACAACCAAAATTCCCCATCATCTTTCACTGTCTAGCTGTGTCCAGTCCGTGTTTTACCTGTTGGCTTTCCCAATTACTATCCTTTTCTCAAGCTCCTCATGCCCTGTGTTGTGCACCAAAAAGAACTGTGGCCTGCTGACCGTGTCAAGACACCAGGTGCCCACCAAGCTGCTCTATCACTTCCCCTCCTCAGCAGACGAGGAGGGCAGAACATAAGGGGAAAAGAACCTCGTGGGTCAAGGTAAAGGCAGCTTAATAATGCAAAAGCAAAGTCTGTGCACAGTCTGGATGTTGACTGCAAAAGTAAATAAAGCTCTGCAGCGATCCTTTTCTATGGAATACTGGAATTATTGTTTCAATTTAAATGTGAACACAAGTCCTAACAATGTAAGTGCTTTGATTCCCTAGGCTGAAGGGATTATACAAGTTAAAGAATACAAGAGCATCTGAATTAAGTATGTTTCTTTGGTCTATTTTATAACCGAAGAAAATACACATCTCTTGACCTTGAACATGCAGACCTGATAAAGTTCCCTGAAAACATTTCTCTGAATGTACAATTATCTATTTTCAACTGCAAAGAATAGAGTCCCATTTTAAATTATGCAAGTCTAAACTGCAAGGGTCATTAAAAGGTCTTATCCTGTCCCTCAAGATAAGATAATTAACAATGTTCTGTACTTGTGGTACTGTCTAAGAAGTGTGTTATGCCTCTGTATTGTGGTTCCCCATTTGAGCATTTGCAAGGCAGTTTCCTTATTGACCCATACAGCTTTTTCCCTTGTTGAATACCTTGAAAACAAGTGTGATTTATATGATATCACAGCAGTTCAAGTTCTCTGATCATATCTGGCTCAAGAACTGATTTTTTTCTCGTGCAAAAGTCTGGCATCATTCACAAGCAACAGTATTTTCACCCTTTGCTGTTTTTATCATCCTTGGTGACAGCACTGGAACAGGTTTGCCAGGGATGTGGAGTCTACATATTCCAAAGCTGTCTGTCCACAGTCCTGGGCAACGTGCCGTAGGTTACTCTGCTCAGTCAGGGGGGCTGGACTAAAGGACTTTCACAGGTCCATTCCAACATCAAACATTCAGTGGTTCTCCACTACCATTGCATTCCACTTTGTTCATTCAGTCAAGGCTATTGAGAATTTAGAGGGCATGTCCATCTGCTCTGCTTTGGGGTCCTTCATGGGCTGAAATGACAATATTTGCTCAGACATGGTCTTCCCATGGGCTGGAAGACAAGCTCATCACCACAGATCACCACAGGCTCCTGAAGAATTGCTGCTCTAGCACCTGGAGCACCTCCTCCTTTACTTCTACACAGACCTTGAGATCTGTTTCCCATATTTTTTCTTACTCCTTTCTCAGCTCCTACACAACATTTTTAATACTTTCTTAAATATGTTGTCCCAAAGGGGCCACAAGCATCACTGATAGGCTCAGCGTTGTCCAGCAGTGGGTCTGGTTTGGAGCCATCTGAAAGGTCTGTGTGGGGCACAGGGCAGTCCCTGGTCTTTTCTCACAGAAGCCACCCCTGCAGCCTCCTGGCTACCAAAACCTTGCCACACAAATCCGATGAAAGGGAATTGTTTTAAACCTACATATACTCTTCACAGTAAAAGCAGTGAGCCTATTTACCTGAACATCACAAACAGTATCCTGGTTTCTGGCCTGTTTCTGGATGTACTTAATAACGTATAATGATGCTTTTCCCATCTGATTTCAGCTGCTGCTATCAGAAATGCATGTACAGTCTCTATGCCTTAGGTCAGATAGATTGTACTCTTTTTGCTATTTAACCTCTAGCTTCTGTGCTAAGTAAAACTATTTTCTACTGGATGGCATTTGACCTTCCATTGTCTCTTTTCTTTGTTGTGGAGCCTGGGGTACTAGGACATTCATGCTTTTGTGCAAAACCTATCTGTTTCTTCAGTTTTGTTTTCATTGTGATGTCACCTAATTATTCTCTGCCTTCAAGTCCTATGTGTTTTTGTTTTGATTTGTTTCTAGACAATTAAGCTCAATGCAGGTTTGTTTCTTTTTTGGTTATCTGGGTATTGTTTTAAGTTTATACGTTGAAAGAATTTTTGCACAATACAAATATTTGGAAAGGGTGCAACACAAAAACATAGATTCTCAGTACAGAGTTGGCAGTAGGTTGGGCATCTAAGGGTAGAAAACTGTTGACTCTAAGGGTTGTGATGAAACACAAGGTCCAGCTGGAGGCCAGTTACTAATGCTTTGTGCCAAGGGTTAATATTGTAGCCAGCAATGTTTAACACCTTCACTGATCACCTGAGCGATGGGACAGACTGCACCCTCAGCATGTTTGTAGATGATACATCTACACCAGGAGTGTCTGATCTATCAGAGCTGTGTGATGACATTCACTGGAACCTACAGATGTTATACACAGGGATCTCATTAAATCCAACACAGGGAAATGCATCAGAGGAAGAACGACTCCAAACACCAGGACAGGCTAGGGTCAATCAGCTGAAAAGCAGCTTGGCAGGGGTACCTGGAAGTCAGGGCTGCCAGGAAACTGACTGTGAGCCTGCAGTGTGCCCTTGCAGCAAGAAAGGCTCACACCCTCCAGATCTGCATCAGGCTGAGTGTTGCCAGCAGGCTGAGGGAAGTGAAATTCCCCTGCCCCGTTGCTTTACTCAGCCCGGGTGAGAAACATCTGCAGTGAGAAACATCTGTACTGCTCCGTCCAGTGCTGGACATGGTTCTATAATTCACTAAGGCACAGAATTCTGTGATTCTCTTCCTTACTGAAGCAAGTCTAACACAACACCAAAAAGATGACTAAGATCTTGAAATACCTAACACACAATGAGAGGCTGAGAGAGCTGTGAGTTTTCAGCCTGGAGAAGAGAAGGCTCAGGGGGATCTTAATGTTGTGTTCAAATACTTGATAGCAGCGGGGAGTAAAGAAGATGGAATCAGGCATGTTTCATGATGCACAGTGACGAGACCAGAGGCCATGGAATAAGCTAAAACACAGGAAATTGCATTTAAACATGAGGAAAAGTTTTGGGTTTTTTTTTCATCTGAGGGTGTTTGAGTACCGGAACATATTTCCCAGGGGGTGTGGTGTCTCCATTTTAGGAGATAATGAAAATCTGACTGGACATGGCCCCAAGCAACCTACTGTAGGTCATCCTGATCGACCAAGGTGTTTCCAGAGGTACCTGACAACCTCAGCCATCCTGTGATTCTATACACAAATATTTCTAGTTGTCTAATATTTAGGGTATTAAAAATACTGTGGTTGGGAAGAATTTCCTGTTCACTTTAAAAAGTCATAGTTTCCAATATCTTTGATACAGTAGGGCTGCTTTCTTTATTCTATACTTTACACTACAGTATATATTACTGCAAAACAAGCTTGCCTTACAGACCAGTGATTTACTTGAAAGACTCACTTATGTACTGCTATTATAACTTCTTGGATTTTTTTGTTAGCAAAAATGTCCTAAGAGCATTATCTTTTTACTTTAGTCCCATATAAGACTTCATACTCTGTAAGCACTTGCTGCAACAGAAGAACCACTCAAAAGCAAATAAGATGGAAAACAAAAACAGAAATAATAATAATAATCAGACCCAAGAACAGCCTTAGCTAGGAAAAAGTAATCCTTGAAACTGATTTAGGTTGATTCTCTTGTGAAGCTTCCCACTTAGCAAACTAAGCAAGAGGTCGCAGCTGACATCACTATTTCTTCTACACGGATGTAATATTTTTATTGTTATTCTTCTCAGCTCTTTGTTATTAATAATTTCACCCAACTACTTCAAGCCTAATATCTTCATCCTAATGCTGCAGATGTTGTTGATTCTCAGTCATCTTTCAAGTTTAGCTACTTACAACTCATTTGCACAGAAGCAGCAAATTAGTAATGCTCCACTACAGTAGTTTATTGGAGTTTAATGTACTAGTTCCTCTACATTGGCTTAGTGAAACTACTTCAGATAATATTTAGCAATAGCTTTACTTTTGCAAGTATCAGTCACTTTGCATCTGTTGTACTGTTCTGTGTGGCGTTTCAATAGATGTGATTTACTGAAGTTCCAAATTGTTCTATTTAAAATCTACTGAAGTGATATTATTTTTCTTTTTTTTAAACTATGAAAATCAAAGTGCTAAAGTTGAGAGCAGCAGCAGTTGTGTTTTTTCTTACAAACTGATAGAATTTCTGCTGATTAGTCCTGCACTAGAGCTCACAAGGGATGTTGTGATGCCTAATGGCTAGAGAAGGACTGTGAATCAAAATCAAATATATAGATTTAAACTGCTGAATATTCATGCATTTTGTTTTGTCCTGTTTTCGTATCCAAATAATTCAAATAATGAGCTATAATTTTATCTTGACTTATGCTGAGAATAATCCATGGCATCTTGATTACAATCATGAACTGATCAGCAATTTTCCTTCAAATTCATTTTTCCATGTCCGTTTCTTTGAAAACATGACAAGCTTTTGCAGTCATGCTTGCTGTCAGTGTTGCTTGTTAGCAAATATATCAAGGGCTGGATTAATCACATGTAACATTAGAAATCTATCATAGAAACATCTTTATCTATGGTTTTCCCTCTAGGCTCTCTTTATAATCAATGGGAAAAGAGCAGCATTTTTCAGAATATGACTCATCTGACCTATTTTAGCTGTCTATTTTAGGTCGAGATGAATCATGATCTAGAAATGGTTATTTCTCATCACTGACCAAACCAGAAATGGAGAATCATGGGATCAAATGAATCCTTGCAATGCGTTTGATTTAATTTTACCTGAGATTACTTCACTGCATAAAGGCGGGACAGTACAAATCAAAATATTTTTTATCTAAATGGGGAAGATAGCAGTGGTCATACAACTCCATGCACAAAGCCTGTATAGAAACCTGAAATTCCGGCTGAATGCTCAGGATGTACCAAAGTTCCACATTTCATAGCTTTATTGTGTTAAACAAATGGTTAAAACCTTGAATTTTGGGATGGTAGGTTCTTATAGATTTAAGGAAAGTTATGAGTTTGATTTTCTAACTATGAAGACTAGACTAAGAAGGTGAAATCTTTCTACTAATTTAGGAAAATGCTATAAGCAGTGGATATTATCACATTGCCAGATTCAGAACAAGTTATCAGGAAAGAGAACATGGAGTTTTATTCAAGATGAGAAGCAGACTGAGAATAACATCAGAGAAACACTGTGAAAAAATATTGTATCTTTAAAAAATATCTTCATTAATTAAAATACTTTCAAGTATTCAATAATTTTTTCACACATTTTTCTGCTCTATGTCTTTGAAAAACATACTGCTCCTTTTTATTTGCACACAATTTCCCCTTATGATGTGTTTTTTCTTGTTAATGATGTGTTTGGCTACAAGAGAACACACACTTGCCCTTCTACAAGATATAAAGAATTTAAAAACCAATCTCCTATCTTTTTATGTATAATTGAACTGGAATTTGTTTTGCTTTCTTTTTCTGTACTTCTCTTTGACAACTTAACTGGCTGCTTGAAATAGTCTAGCTACTTCCAAACTAGTAATCCAGTGTTTTACAATTCAAATATCTTTGAGCTCCTGCTATGTACAAAAATAGGTGTGTCTGCCTATCTGCCATGTTTGTCCACATGCACACACACAGACACACATACAGCTGAACTATCCCAAACAGGACCCTAGGAGCAATATTTCATTCTATTTGGCTTTCTGTGTAACCTGAACTCCCCACAAATAATGCAATGAAAAATATTTGTAAGTCAAAAAAATCTACTTTGAAATAAAATAGAAAAGTGTGAGATGTCTTAAGAAAGAGAAGAAATTCTTGCTATTGAGGGCACTTGATCAGGATTAAGGGATGAATTCAGTCCCTTTCCAGAAGAAACGGCATTCTTAAGAAGTGTCTTGACTGTTGCAGTAGGGATATAATGACAAAAGTGATCCTTTTCCATTGCTGTAGACACTGATCCACCTTAGTCCCAAAAATCTGCTTAAATAATGAAATATTGATGAACGTGTTGAAATATTGTCAAAAGGAATATAACTGTATGAAATCTTAAAGGATGAGAATGCAATTTAGATTAAAAAGTATTCTCAATGTCTGTGATGTAGGAAGGACACCATTCTTGTAAAGGGGAAAAGAAGAAAAGATTATCACAACTAATACTACTAAAGATTATCCCAATTCTAGCGGTTAGAGCAGTCATCTGGGAAATTAAATGTTTGTGATCCATTCTCCTACATGTGGATATTTTTCCAATGAATTTAAGAAAATTAGAGTGTTTGGATAAACGTGCTGGAAGATAGCTTTTAAAATCAGAATGTGTGTGCTTTTCCTCTCTAAACTTTCTGTTTCAAGTGTTGATCTTCTGTTCAGAGTGGTAACTTGTGTAAGTGCAGCCTTTAATTTAAGGTAAAAGTAAAAATTATCACAAGGACTTGGATAGATTAGATAATGAAATTTAAATTTTTTTTCTGAGAGAAAATTTCCCTTCTCAGTCTACCTTCTACAGTGGAAAATCTTTCTAAATTACATTAAACATTTTCTCTGTAATTAAATCTCACTGCTAATCCACCTGTTATTAGTAATACATTGTACCTTTTCCTAATTGTTTTATGTAAGATCTTTATCCTGTATTCATTGTTGGGCGGAGGGGGATAGTCTTTTTACATGTCTGTTTTTTTCACACTCTTTTGATTTTTCCTGGAGAACAGATTGTTTCAGCTTTACTGTATTCAAAAATTCATTTGTCTTTTACATAGATTATTTTGTTTTACTAGTTCCTACTCTCAGTACTCCTGTGTATTTTGAATTAGATATTACATGTAGAATTAAAAAACCTCTTAGTACAGGTTGTAATTTTCTTACCGTGGTCCAGATAAGTTTCAAGACAGAGGAAAGCAGAGAGAACTTGGATCTTTTGTAGAAATATTGAAGTAATGTTTTCTCAGTGTCACAGATGGAGTCAAGCACTTCACTTGTGAGAGAGAAGCATCAATATACTTTATTGTCATAAGAAAGCTCTATAGTGAATGCAATGGTGGTGTCATGAGATTTGATGGCAAGTTACACAAGTGTTCACTGCACAGAGGATAAGGTGAGACAAAACTGTGAGAGAGATCCTCCTGTTGAGTCATGAGGTTCAAAAAGGACTCTCTTGCATTCTAAACTCCTTCTTAGCCAAGAGCCTAGGTGCTGCTGGATTCACTCCGAGTCCTAGGCTAGCAATGTCTTTTTGTGTAAAGGATGATATATGCACAATCTGTCCTTCACATCACTTAGAAAAGATTTCAAAATATCAGCTTGCTTGTTCCCAATTCACTTACTGAGTATCTGATGCAGAAAGGAATCTGTCACACTGAGGGAATGAGAGGTGTCCCTGCTGCAGGGGGGATCCTGGCATGCAGCCTGCACCCATGCAGGAGAGTTAAATGGGCCCTGGGCCCTTACTATTTATGGAGTAAGACGACTGTCTTGTATTTGCATACGAGCCATATTTTATTTGGCACATGCTCAAATTAGCCCTTGTCTGTTTTGTTTTCTGTCTCCCCCAAATCCACTTTAAGAGGGATGCAGCCATCATGACGAGTCACATCCATTAGGACTGCCACTGGTAGTTGTCACTGGAGCAGGGTTATGGGAAATAAAGGTCTGGCTGGGGGGCAGGGAATACACCATCACACTCAACGGGTGCAGAGTGTGTGGTACAAAGTCTTTCCAGACTCTGAATCTGTGCACAGGACTTGCAAAGCAAGAATTATTAAAGTCTATTTAATAGTTCCTGTAATCCTTTGATTTAAAGAATCTACTGTCACAGCACGACTGCTGAAGAAAAAAGCAAAATTCATTTCACAAGGCATTTCAAAGAATGAAGAAAGCATTATTTTTTTACTATGTTTCTGCACTTCTAAATGAAAAAATATGTTTGTGTTACAAGGAGGGAAAAACAATCTCAATTTCTTCAGATCCAAAAGACAAGTATTAAAACTAAAATATGGAAAACAATAGTGTTTTTTCTACTAAAACAAATCTAAAGAAAATCTGCAGTTAAATATGAAAACATTTTTTTCTGTAATACTCAACCCTGCTAATTTTCTCATGGAGCTGCAATGTTTCATGTAACACAGATGTATTTTGTTGTATCATTGATGTTTTTATAAAATTCTCAATAGGAACAAAAAAATAAACAAAAAATGCAAACCCCAAGGCAAAAAGAAAAAAATTTCCTAAAATTTTGCATCTCCAATGGGATAAGAGCTGAAGAGAAGCGTAGAAATGGGAGAAAGAGGTTTATTGGTTCCTCCTCTCCTCAGCCTTGAGCCTGGTAGCAGAGAGCATCATATCTTGATGATTCTAGCTTTGAACTACTGTAATTTCTGTTTTGATTTTATCTTGAAATTTTCAGTCAGATTTGGGGAAAGGGTTACAGAAAGGGTTGTTTTGTCCTCTCCCTTTCTGGAGCTAGACAGACTTTCTCCATCTTCACCCAAGGACTCTCAACATTGTACTTAATGTAGATTTAAGCATTCTTAAAAATGAGCTGAAGTTTTTGGGTTTTTTTTGTTTTTTCCATTTTTATTCCTGGTATTTTGCCCTCCAAACTCCTCAAAACCACCCACAGAAGCACAAAAAGAACACAGAGAACAATAGATTTGTCTAAGATATCATTTTTCATGGCCTGTAAGTATCAGTACTGGAACCAAGACCAATGGATAAATAATTTTTATTTTAACGTGTTGCTAGATTCTAACTGGAAATTATTTTCATGTGCTTCTTGAAATGAATCTTTTCAATGTTCACACTGCAAGGAGTTTAAGAACAGCAAGGCTATTTCTTTCCAGAACTCTGTAAGCATGTATCAAGCAACACAGCAATGCAAATGAAAGACAAATTAAGACTAATTTCCTGATTTTTAAATTTAACTGGGAAACTGCTTCAGCAAGAAAGAACTAGTGCTGCATTAATAAAATATGAAGGAGGAAAGCAAGGAGGAAATATTCAAATTTCTTTCCTGATACATGCTTGAAAAATATGTGATTTTAATGATCTTACAGATTTGCATTCATTCTGGCTGTATATTGCTTCAGAAGAATATACAGGAAAATTTAGAGGTAAACTCCAATTCTGAGTGTATTGAGTGGCCTCAAATATACGATATATGTCAGTTCATTGTGATTGTTTCAGGGCTCCATTGGCAATCTCACATGAACTGATGACTCTGCTGCTAATGCAGGCAGATTACTGCATTACTTCTCATTACTTTATGAGAAAGGGACTTCTACACAGGTATATACTATCCTCATAAAGCTAAAAATATGAAAAGCAGTGAGAAAGGAAGAAGGGGTTTTTGCTAATCTAATCAACCCATTTCTAATTAGTTGTGATATTATAATGTGTTATGTTTCTGTAGTAGCTAATCTATATGTAATGTTCCAGGAGGAAAAAAAAAAAAAAAAACAAAAAAAGAGAGGGGTTAATATGCATTTAATGATCTCAGAATAAGATGCAGAATGTTTTACAAGATTCCTGGAAACAACATTCATCAAAGGCATTTAAGAATAAAGATGTCATTGCTGGTTCAGATAGTCCATAGTAGCATATTACCTTTGGAGAGGGAAGAAGAAGAAGGGAGCATCTCTGTTTGCTTATCATGTTCATATTTTTTCTCTAGGACACATGCTAGGTGTTACTGGCACTTGTGGAAAGCAGCTGGGTCAATTGGATCTTTAATCTGACATGTTACAGCCATTCTTATGTTCCTATGTCTTCAGAAGCCTATAAGAAGGAGAAGATACCAGAAGCCAGGAAGCTGCTAATTAATATTTATAATTAAAGAACTTGAGAAAAGGGATGTAAAGAAGTGATACAAACCTCAAAAGTACCATGGTACAGCCCTGGATGACTATGCAATGTCCCATTGCAAAGAAACACCTAGTAGAAGGCAAAGGAGGGATGTTCAGAATAGCAAAAATTAGATCCTTTAATCAATCTCTTATGCAGCACCAGAAGAAAGGGAAAGAAAAAGAAGAAATCATCCATTGGAAAATAAAAAGAAAAAAAAAAAGAAAAAAAAAATGTTAATTTTAAGTTGGGACTGAAATACCTACAAAGGAATGCAAATGACTGTGATCTGGGGACTAATCTTAATGAGGTACTTAATTGTTTTCTCTTTTGTAACCTCATCCCGAAGCTGAATAAGTTTTTTTTTGGTACTCACTGAATTTGCTGCAAAATAAAAATAGGTTTAAATATAATATATCAGTAAAACTGGCTCCTTGACTGATGATCTAGAGATTCAGCATTTATCTTCTGGTGTGACTAGTAAAATCAAACATGCTGAGATGCTCTAGTGGGGACATTTCCTGAGAAATTGGATGCATTTCTACTTACAGGCCTGTCTCATTAGGGCCATGAGATAATGAAAGGGACAAAAAAGGGGAAATGTTTTATTTGTACAAATGATAACTACACAACTTTCATAGAATTAACAAAACATATTTTGAAGGACAAGTCAGAGTGCAGCATTCATGACAGGTAATGCTTAAGAGGGGGTGAAAAGGGAAAACAAAGAGATGCTGATGGCCAAGAATATCACAACTAAATAAGTTGTTTGATTTTCCTTTTTTCATTTATTTGAATTCTGCAAGTTAACCTTCAAAATTTAGTTTCAAGGCTTATTTACTTTTTTTTTAGCATTGATTATTCTGACTTCATTGTTCCTAATTTTTTCCTTGGTTCATAAATGAAAGTTCTGAGCTTGTTAAGGACTTGTTGTTGACCATATTGCTATCCACTTAATTGTAAGGAAATGTGAAGAGACAGGTATACCAGAATCTTTTATTAAGGTATCAAAAACCAGCAAGCTATCTTCACAAGCCAATTAAATGGCACTGCATGTCCCCAAAGTAGAAAGCACACGGTGTTAGGTGTGAGTTGATATTTTATTCAGCAAATAAATCAACCCTTACACAACACACTCCATAAAACTAATCAAGCACAATATACTCCATATGGATTAGCAGTCCCCTCACCCCAGGTATATTAAAAAGCATGTGGAAAGCTACTTTAGCACTCTATAAGCTAACACTGAAAGATGTTGCTTGGTATTTCACATCCAATAAACCGTGTGTGCACTAGTAATCCGTCACTCATTGAAACTACAATATGTGTAATGTATCCAAGCACTTCCTACTTTCCAGGCCTCCCTTGGCCATGGATTCATGCAATTTTGCAAAACACTTTCCATCTGTATGAATTGGTAAAGAAGTCCATGAATGTGTAAGAAACTCTGGTGGATCAAATAGTTCAACTTTATAGAGCACTGAAGAACACACACATATTCCATTTACATATAGAGCTGATAAAATATACAATTTCTATTACACAAGATATAATTTTTAATTCCCTTTTTTCCCCATGAAGTATTATTTTATAATCAGAACCCTGCTTGTGAACATAAACTAAAGCCAAATGTCTTTAGGGTCCCCAGCATCACAGGCTCCAGAGAGTCATCAGGAGTTCAGGCTGAGTCCTGCCCTGTTATGGGCTGGAGAAAGCTCCTGAAACACGAGGTGCTTTGAATGATATTTATTGAATATAAAAAGCTAGCATTTTCTTTGTTGGACTGTTGTATTCAAGTATTTTGTCCTGTCTTAATATAATGAAAGTTATTTTGGATGCAACTCCAACTTCAGCTGTCTAAATAAGCACTCCACCATCACTCTGCAGCTGGAGAGAGGAGAAAACAGTTCTCACTGGGGTTCTTCATACATTTATAATCTATATTGGACTAAGAGAGGAAGGATTCTTCTATATAAAGAGGAAAAGTAATGGTTACAGTACAATTTTGAAAAGAGAAAAGGACCAAGCAGAACATGTGCATGCTAACTCTATTGTCAGCATTTTTTCACATTATCGTTAAAAAAAAATGGGTCTAGTGCCCCTTCAATAGAAGGAAGATTGATAAATAAACTATTTTTTCAGAGGCAGGATGGTGCAGACAGATGATGGTTAGCACAATGGCTCTAGCCCAGCTTGGAAATCTCACTCCCTGCAGGACAAAACTGTCAGGATTCTGAGAGCACCAAGGACCCTGACTGTCCTACCCTGCCCTCTCACCACCCGGTCCACTTCAGCCCTGTCCCTGCCACAGTCACACTGTGGAATATTGGTCCCAGCTCCTCCCAGCCCTGTCCTGCCTGCCTGGCCATGGGCCTCACTGAGCCCATCATCATCCTCAGGGAGATGGCTGATGCCCAGGGCTGCGGCTGCCTCTGGCACCACCCTCCTGGCTGCCCTGTTCTTGGCTGGAGCAATGTGGCAAATCCTGGCTGCCAGGCCCTGCCATCATGGGGAGACCTTGACCCTCCCAGTGAGCCCCCAGCCCACAAGGAGTCACTGTTTTTCTCTTCTCCCTGTCAAAAATATTATTCCTGACACATGCCCACTATGACAGGTAAAAAGTTCTCAGCAGACTGTGACAGTCCTTCAGTACTGACAGGCAGAGTTGATGTTCCAATGTCAAAAATATTATCAAGTGTTTGTGACAATGAGAGGTGGCCAGTTTCCATGGAAGGAGTGTAGCTTCTTCACACAGGTGTGCTGGTATCCCACTCATGTGGAGGCACCACAAGGGTCAAAGAAACCAAGACTTTATGGAAGTGTCAGCTCATGCAGAAATTCCAGAGCACTGCTTGTCATTACAAATTTGGGAAATAATATGATTCCATATTAATTATTCTGTTTCAGAAACCCTGGAGGTTTCAGCAGATAAGTCTGTTTGATATACATCTTTGCATGCAGTATCCTTTGATTTTGCTATGTCCAGAGGGCCTTCTTTTGCAAAGGTCCACAGACCTTTTCCTGCTCCCTTAGCAGCAATGCTGTAGTTCAATGTATCTGACCAGTCAGCAGCTCTGACCACTGCCATAAACACAAAAGTGAACCACAACACGGGGCAGACAGGCCTCCTGCACTAGCAGGAGCTGAATATTGAATCCAAGACCCTTTGCTAAGTGCTCTTTGTTTTGTCTGACATTGAGGAGGCCAATTTGCCTCCCTATATCCTGGCATTAGGGCTTGAATACCAATAAGGTCAATGCAGGCACAGGTCAGCAACACTTGGAAGGTCTAACAGGCAATTTTCCTGCTGTGATTTGATGGGCTGAACTCCAGAGCATAAGTCTCCCTAATGATACAGAAAATTACTGCCCTTGCCAACATTTCTCCAGCCAGATTGCTGCCTTTTACAGAACATCCTGCTGCAATGCCAAGGAGCTGCCAAATGCCCCAGCAGTGGAAACAAAACAGCTTCAGGATACCACTCCAGGTACTGCTTCTGTATTATACCAAGACTTAGCTCTTCCATGTTTTTTGCACAGAAAATTGTCTGAAAGACTACATAATCTTCCCAGAGCCAGAAGCAGGTAAAGTCAATGTAACAGTCAATAAAAGACTTACAAACTTGCATTTTTTATTAGCTTCCCCAATGCTTTGTTTTCACCTATTTTTCTTAGTAATACACTTGTAGCCTCACCTGACTGAAGCAGGTGATCCATTAATGGTTGCAGTCATTTATTTAAATGCAATGCCAAGAGGATGCAGAGCACACAAGGCAGGCAGCAGAAGATCACTAGGCTGGCAGCTTTCGCAAATCATTCCGTCTAGAGTAATAAACGGGCTTTGTTTCTTGCAGCCTTAAAAGATCACAGCTTTTGACTCCACACACAAAAAAAGCTGGTCCTTCAGTTTGTGAATAACTACCATCCTTCCACAGAGAGCAGCCAGAACCTACTGGAACATGGAGTTTTACAGCAGGATTTACTTGTGCACTTTGACAATCACAGGAACGCTAGAAAAGAACTGCTGGGATTAAAGCTATGAATACAGAAGAAGCAGATGTGAAGAAAATAGCATGTAAATGTATGATGGGTCAAGATGTAAGAACATGCTGCCAGCAATGAAAAGATGCTGTAGGAGAAGAGAAATAGTTTACCCTCTGCATTCATTACACACACCGTGGTGAATTAATCATTCTGTGAAAGAAATGATGCTTAAGGAAACTTGCTTGGCTCTGAAATTTGGATTCCATTTTGGCACAGAAGTTTGATATGAATATTTGCAAGGTAATTTATATGGACAAGATTGAGTCACTTTCAGTTAAAAAAAAAAGGCAAGAAAAAAGCAGTACCTGCTATATACAGGTTTTACTGTCTGAAAACATGAACAGGAATTGAAAGAATACAAAACTGCATGTTTTCCAGGTTGTAGCTAGTTTGTGTACCTCGTATGTAAGTTGATAAACAAGCAATGGTCATGCTACTTTAGTCACTGAAGGATAATTAACTTTGCTAAAGTGTGCATGCTTCTGGGTTAATGATGTATTCAACATCACAGCTAAAGAAGACAGCTCTTGCCCAGCTGCTTGGTGTTCAAAATACTCGAATGGCTGAACATGCTCCGTGTAATCTATTTCTAGTGGTTTGCAGTCTGAGCTGAGCACTACAAATGCTGAGCTTTCTTAAACTACTCAGCCTCCTAGATGAAAAACTGCTGTCCTTTTTACTCTCTATGCCATCTTTTTCCCATCTTTAAAAAAGGGACAGCTGTCCTGTAGTTAGGAATAAAAGGCTCTGTTCTATTTTATTATTAACAGAAATTAGTAGCGCCACTCGAGAAGTGGAATGCTTCTTGAAGCTATGGGGTCTGTATTTTATTTTTCTATGGCTTTTCAGTACTCTTTTTTATACTGCTATATAAATGCTGCTTTAAAAGTTGTGAATTTAAGTGTTGTTTTAGTTTATCCAATCCAACACCCTTTTCAGGGTGAAATGACAATGCCATTAATGAATGGTTTGCAACTCAGTGCTAATGCTTAAAATGACATCTTTCTAGTTTTTATTAACTCCCTGAAGACTATATGAAAAATAGAGTTGGTTTTCCTAGCAAAAATGCAAAAGAACCTCATAGATATTCCTCTTAGCTGCATATTTACATATTTAACTTCTCAAGCTAAAGGTCTGCCAATACATTTTTTTTTCCTAGAGCACAAAATAAAATAATACAAAAATGTAGAAGAATTAAATTAAAACTGGATATAATTTATTTATGCTTGAATTATTGAATACAAAGACCAGCCAAATGGCAACACAGAGGCAAAGAAAGATTCCAAAAAAGCATGTATGTTTTTGAAATGAATATTTAGAGGGGGAAACAGGGAATGTGATTGCAACTGAAAAGTGGACAAATAGTAGCCTCTCACTCCGCTGATCTAACACTTGTATTCTCCCCTGACCTGGAGGTTACGCTTACCAAATACACATACATCCTCACCTGAACTTAATGTCTCACATTTGCACTATTGAAGAGTATTTGAAAGTCAGTTATCAATGTAAATTCTACTGTTTGGTCTTGATGAACAAGGCATGTTAGCCTCTAAATAGCATCTCGTGCAAAGTGATCTCTGCTTGTCGAAAAACTGAAGTTAAACTCCTTTTCTACTACACAAATCTTGATCTCAAGTACTGCACTCAACAGTTTGCTGCAATATCACCATCAATTTAATTAGAGATTTCCAAATTTGCAACAGTGTGAGTGTGCAACAGTGTGAAATTCAATTAGAAGTGAGCTGGAAGTTCATCATGAATTTAATGACATTTACTGAAAATTCATTAATTACCCTTGAGCTGAACTGATGTACTACAAAGACTATTTTTTTTTAATCACTTCCAAATCTGCAGTTTTATTAGATTGCCACCTGCCCAGTTTTGAAACATCAAGGAGACACTTCTATTGTACAGATAGATTGAATGGATTTCAGCATGATTTTCACATGTCCATCAGCCATGACAAGAATACAAGAAAAGGACTTGTAGAATCCAGGCCAATAATCCAGAGGAAAGTGTTGAGGAAACAGATAAAATATCAATGTATGATGGATCATACTGAGAAAACATGCTGTTTTCAAGAAAACAAGGTAAAATGAGGTTCTGTAGGGGAAAAAAAAACAACTCAGCAAACCAAACAAAACTAACAAAAGCAACAAACAAAACCAACTGCTAATATTTCTTAAAATTACACAGACACATGGATAGATTAATTATGGGAGAGAGAGCAAGATCAAAGGTTTGTTTAAAATATACTGGATGAGATGAGTTGTCATGCTGCAAAAGGAGATCAAGCTTGGATTTTGAAAGCAAAAGATAACCATAGAAGGGAAAAACACTTAACATACAATATTTTTTTAAAAATAATCTTTTATTGGTTGCACTATGTTGAACAATCATCAGAAGTCCGTGTTTTTGAGGTGACTCCTAAGGAGGAGTTAAGCAGAAAGTCTTACTAAGTTATCTGCCCAAAAATTTCACATCTGACTTCCTTATTGCAGAAGAGCATAGAAATTGACCAGTTTTAGGAGTTACACTGAAAATACCGTGGCTTAGAGAAATCTATATTTTAGAAGTGTATGAGTGTAATAGTCCAGGTAAAGTGAAACACTCATACGTAGTTGTTTATATTAAGCTCATATGTATAATTGCATTCAGATTGAGCTTTCATTGGCGTGACCATTTTGGTTAACAATAAGCTAATTTTGCATTACCTTTACATGAGTCACTTTTCTATAATATTTATACTATGAAATGTATACATTTATATTTATTATAAATATATTTATTTTTATATTATATAATATATAATAAATATGTATTATATATATGATATACTTATATATCATGCATATTCACATATATCTATTATATATGTATTTATTTTACATATATACTTATGGAATAAGGAATGTGTTTTCCAATACAGGTTAGTGTTTTTTCAACTCATACAGCATACAAATCCAAATGTTAACACTAGCAGTTACTCTATATTTCTGTGTTGGTAGTGTTCATACCTTGTCAACAGACTTGCTGTTTATTGTATTGTGCTTATTTATAGAAGAGCTTTTATTGATTTTTTTTTTCATTGTCAAACATAGTTCTGGTTGAAATACAGAATCTAAAAGAAAGGAGGAACAATTAATATCACTTTCTACAACCCCTGCTCTTTTCAAGTAGTCTTAAATAAATTATGATATACTCCAAGATTTAAAGCCCGGCAAGAATCCAAAGCCTTCTACAGTCCTTGTAATGTTTCGGTTTAAAGGCAAACAACTCTGTCTCCATAGGCAACACTTTTGAAGCTTCTCATCTCAAAGAGAATTTAGCCTTTTAATTGAAAAGGTAAGTTTTATTAAAATATTTTTGATCAAACAAGTAAAAGCAGAGTTGTACAAACTGGCCTCTTGTAAGTGGACACATGTCTATGTGTATGGTTATGCTTGGGTAACTGGAAATAAAAAAGAAACAGTTCTATAAAAGGCAACTATTATATCTGAAGCATATAAACAAAAATATGTCCTATGACATATGTTGTGAAGCTGTCCCTCAGGTTTTCTCTAATTGGGTAAATCTCTGATTGCTGCATACACCATCTGAGTGTATCCACAGATAAGTATTCAAAAAATGTGTGGATGTTTGCACTTGGGGATATGGCTTAGTGGTAACATGGCAGTGCTGGGGCAACAGTTGGACTTGATCTTGGAAGTCCTTTTTTTGACTCCATATCTGTCATTTTAAATGAAGTTTTCTCTGTTGCAGTGTGTAATGTATAGTTACAGTTACAATTCAGAACTGCCACTGGTTTCCAAGAACAAGCTTATCAGGCAACAAAGATCTAAATATGTCTTAGGTATTTTAAATGAATCATATTCTGAAGGAAAGGTAAACGAATAACTTTTGCATCAAGGAAAAGTGCCTTAACCGCAGACTTTTCTTGGCTGGGGTCAGCATTAGAGATTATTGTGTTTTCCAGAGGAAACTTTCAATTTTTGGCAAAAAGAAGTAAACAGGAACTGATTTGATGGCAATATGTTAACCTTAATCAGTGTGCTACACAATTATAGTATGGCTGAGCTTGGCAGGCACCACTGGAGGTCAAACAGTCCAACCACCTTGTTGAAGCAAAGTCACTCACAAAAGCTTGCTCTGGGATGTGTCTGATCGGGTTTTAAATTTCTCCAGGTTTGGAGACTCAACAACCTCTTTGTGAAACCCGTTATAAAATTAAAAAATGTCTTCCTGATATTTAAATGGAATTCCTTATTTTACAGTTTGTGCCCTGTACCTCTTGTTTTGTCATCGGGCACTACTGAGAAGAGCCTGGCTTCATCTCTTTTCCTTCTCTCTTAAAGAATTTAGAAATGTTTATAAAATCCCCCTGAGTTTTCTCCAGCTCAATAGTCCCAGCTGTCTCGGCCTCTCCACATATGACAGATGCTCCAAGCTCTTAATCATCTTCATGTCCCCTGAGCAGACTCTTTC
Source organism: Daphoenositta chrysoptera (assembly GCA_013397915.1). NCBI lineage: Eukaryota > Metazoa > Chordata > Aves > Passeriformes > Daphoenositta > Daphoenositta chrysoptera. The sequence goes on from VZRO01001066.1 coordinate 135,143, forward strand.
TGGTATGCCCGTGTTTCTTTTGTACTGAGAGGCCCAGATCTGGACACAGCATTTCAAATGTTTCTCACCATAGCTCAGCAGAGGGTGAGAATCGTCTCCCAGTGACCCATAAAATTGTCATCTAGGTTTTTAAAGAATCTTCTGGACCAGGTTGTACCAGCTTTATTATGCTCCCATGATCTTTAAGGTTTCTTCCAGCCCAAACCATTCTATAATTCCTTTATGAAGTAAGCAGTACAGTAAATGCACCTGTACTTAAAGTATAGAACAATTATTTGTCAAATTTGTAAACCCATGCCATCGGGCATTTATATAAATCTATATGAGTTAGGCAGGTCCTCCTTTCTTATTCTGTTTCAATTCACAAAACATCTTGGAAATACTCATGGAAAGAAAGAAATTGAAGTATAAATAGAAAATAAATTAAGGGCAGAATCATAGATGATTGAAAGTCTAATAATGTAAAGGAGATTAAACATTGAAAAGACCATGAATAGGGAGTAATATGAATAGAAGCAAAATCAGAGTTCAGTACATCATCTTTACTATATACCGAAGTGAGTTTCAGATTTTTATCTCAATTTTATATGTAAGAGAGAACATAGGGAATTACTGCAAAAATCACCCACTTCCAGAGCAGCTGCAGATTCCTTCTTGCATTATTTATTAATCCCCCAAAATGTGTTTTTATGTTTTCTTGTTTCAGTGATTCTTTTCTCTACATGCTTCAGAATTCAGTAAAATAAATTCAATCTCTTCTTCTCCATGGGAGTGACATCACTAACTGCATAAGATTTCCTGAGACTAGAAAAATTGTAAAGAAGGTCTTTCTCAATAATCTCTTTTTAACTCGTAGGTAGAACAGAGTTGAAACGGTTCCAAGAGAGCCATAAGCATTTTTATTGTCATACAAAATGGAGAACTGGAATTACCAGTGGGGAAAATGAGAGCAATACTGTGCACGGAAGTCCATTCTTAAGGAGAGACAATTACTTGTGAAGTCACTAATTCGATCTATGGGTCTTCTTTCAATCCCAATTTAGGCAACCCTTTGACTCTACTGTATATTGGATGAAAATGCCCTTTCTGCAATCCAATGACTCTGAGAACAATTATTTTGTGAATACTCTTTCTTATAATTTCTAATATGTCTTTTTCTTCATGTCACTTGTACGAGGATTTATGGAAAACGAAGTTACAGGAGAAGTATTTCTCCCTTCTCTGGATATTTTCCTCTGTTGAAGAGTCTGTACCTGAGGAGTTCAGTACTAATTCTTCCTTCTTAGAGCAGAATATAGAGTCAGGGGGAGAGATCTTTTGTGTTTGTGACCAGTGTAAAACATTATGTGTGTTATGTGTGGCAACAAGGGAAAGGAGTTTATAATTTCCAAGTGTTCACCCAAGCCTTACATGACCTTACATGACCTTACATGACCACTACATGATTACTGGCATCACAGTTCCTAATTTAGTGCTTCTCAAGTGACTCTTTTAATGACAGAATGAACTTCCTGATTTTCTCTGGGTGTAGAGTCTCAAGGCCCAATCAATCTTATTTAGATACAGCTAAAACAAAAGCAGTATTCCAATCTTTTTAAATGGTATACACCTATCTCCATTTTGGTCCTCAATTCAGTTTGTGTGACAGCAGAGATTTACCATGAAATACTGCAAAGATAACTCACTAACTCCCCAAAGATTCTAAGCATGTAAAAACCCAAATAAACAACATTTTGTATGTACCTGTTCCCCTGGCAAATTCCATTCAGCTCATCAACACTGTGTTTTGGTCACTAGCCTCTGGTGCTTTGTAACTTAATCCTCCACATCCTTACTGACAGTTTAAGCAATATCAGATCCTTAACATCCTCTTTCATTCCAAACCTCAGTTTTCAGAGCAATGAATTATGCCATGGAAGTTGTACGGTTTTGCCTCTCCCATGTTGGTGGTCAAGTCTCTTTGGAGAGCCTTGCATTTGTGAACTTGTTGGTCACATTCTCTTTTAAAAGGTTCACCCTGATTTAATTTTGGAAATCAGGCATTTTAACATGAAGCAACTTTGAAGTGTGTGTAAAGGAAAGAAAATTGGGCAGGGGAAAGCAGAGAAGAGTCAGCTTCAGAAATTATGAAAATGCTTCAGCTTGGGGTAATAATGCTATGAAGACCTAGCACAGCTTCCTCTGTGAATATGTCAGGTTTATGATATGTGCAATTCACTGCTTAACTACTAAACTGATGGATATTAAGTTACTGATACTGATTACCTAATAGATATTAGAATGATTTATAATCTAACTGTAGTGCAGTATTTTTAATGTGTATCTGTACAGCTCCTAGTGGAGTGAATAACAACTGTGATTGAAATCACAATTTTAATACTACTAATAATGATGCAGATACATTTAATGGACTGTCAAATGGGGATGAGCCTCTTATTTCTGTGGGATGTTATTATCACATTATTGCCCACACCTGAAAAGTTTTAATGTTATGTTAATCCTGCAGATCTGTTTCACTATTAAACACAGACCTAAAATTCCTAACTACAGTTCTAAATAATGGGCTTCACAAAATGCAACTTCACTTTTATAAAGTGAGATCATCCAGGGTTCACTAAAGATAGACAACTAACAGAGAGAATACAGAAGAGGTGGAGTACTCCACTCTAGCATCTCACGAAATAAATCCTTGGCAATTTAATCTCAAGAAGGAGAGGAGGTTGTTGATAAGTTCAAAGGGGATGATTTTGACCTTATGAGAAATAGACCCATAATTTATGAAATAAATGGAAACTCTTTACTGCAAAGTGTAGCGTGAATGAATGACTAGATGTAACCCATTTGCAGTCTTGCACCTCTGCACCTCTCTGGAATACGATTCTGCCACAACAAATGGCTGTGAAAGTGGATCTGCCACACTCTTAGACAGTGCTTTATCACTGCATTTGCAAGAATGACAAGCAGTTTTTTACCAGTAAATAAGAAAATATGTGGGTTATTGAGAATCATGTATTAAGTTGAGCAGGCCTTTAAGCGTTTCATTTCAAATTAGTTTTTCACTTTTGAGACATTCATTTGCTTTTCCAAATGGCTTTCAGGTTTTTGGTTTTTGTTTTTTGTATAATTTTAAAATTTATATTAAGAAATAGTTCCTTGGTATTTTAGGCATGTCACCAATCATGTACAAGCTGCTGAGCTGTTCTCATGCACTTTCGTGATATCTCGTTTTCTAAAACCCTAGCTTTGATTTTCCACATTTTCAAAAACCGTGATCAATAAATAGATTATTAATTCATCTTCTAAAGACTTTTTTTTAATACTAGAGCTTGGAAATATCCAAAATAAAACAACTCCAAGATTTTCTGAAAAACAGTAATTTAAATTGTCAATAAACATCCTTGTATGTGTGATGAGAATTTTAGCTTTTGTTAAGTTTTCTATTGAAAAAGAAAAGAAAATACACAGAAATCATAAAAACATCTGAAAGTGGAAATAGAAAATGTACAATAGTCTTTTGATTATGATGGAGAAAATACTCATTATAAGTATTTCCAGAAACAAGTGTAATTAAGATAATTTCATAGCTAAAATGACTCACTATGTTCTAATTCTCAGATACTTCTTGGAATTCTTGGTAAAGCTTGCCTCTGTGAACTCTTGTCTTCTGCAACAGTGTGACACGACTCAGCCCTCATCAGGGATGCACTTGTTCCTGAGGCAGAAATATATAAAGCAGGATAGTGTGATGTGCTCTTGTATATAGTATCTTTCAGGTATAATATTATCATGCTGTAACTTGTGGCATGAATTTTCAGAAGCAGGAGATAAGCATTCCTAATTTAACTGCTTATGACTAGGGTGATAATCAATGATATTTTTATTTTGTGACAACCTAAAAAGAAAGATTTAAAAGGGCATTTTGGGGGTTTGTTTGGTTTTTTTCTAACTCTGTTAACAAATCTGTCACTACTTAAAAATATGAAATATACAATCATAAAATCCTTCTGTTTGGAAATGACCTTTGAGATCATTGAACCAAACCATTAACCTAACACTGCCAAGACCACCGCTGAACCACATCTCTAAGCACCGCAAGATCTAAAAATCTTTGAAATACTTCCAGGGACAGTGACTTCACCATTTCCCTAGGCAGCCTGTTCCAATGTTTGACAATGTTTGACCCTTTTAGGGAAGATTTTTTTTCTAATATACAACATATAGCTGCCCTGGCACGACTTGAGGCTATCTCCTCTTGTCCTGTTGGTTGGTACATGGGAGAAGAGACTGACCTACACCTGGCAACATCCTCCTTTCAGGCAGTTGTAGAGAGTGATAAGGTCCCCCCGAAACTCCTTTTCTCCAGGATAAACAGCCCCAGCTCCCTCAACTGCTCCTCATAAGACCTGTGCTCTAGACCCTCCCTCAGATTCATTGCTCTTTTCTGGACAGGCTGTCATGGTCCCACTTCTGACACAAAACTAATATTACAATCCCACTTCTGAAATTATGTTAGGGTCTGATTATACAAAATGTCTCTGCCTGAATTAGGTGCAAACAGGACCGTATGCCAAAGTCATCAGCATGGATTTTATTTAATAGTAAATGTGAGAGAGAGAGAGAGTGAACTAGGAAGAGAGGAGGGGAAGAAAAACAGAGAGAAAGAGAGACACATTATAGTCACCATCACATGGATTCCTGCAGCTTTCAACCAACCCTTCTTCTTCTGGTCTCCTCAGTGGTGGGGATCCCCAGAGCATTCTTCTGGAGATATCACTTTTATACAGTACTCCACTGTCCTGGGTATCCAGGGGCATACATGCTGTTGCCGCAACTTGGGATGGCATGTGTAAAAGGGCTTGCTTCCTATTTTACAGTTTGCCATGGTGTATTTTTTTTTTTCTTTTCTGAATAGGTTATTCAGATCTGCCTCACCAGGCCTGGCATCCTGTTGTTACCACCTGTGCTTTTCCCACTCTCTGCACAGTAGTATTATGTCCAGTGTGCTAATTCCAAACCTTTCACCTCATTTAGGCCTGAAATTACCGCCTTCCCATTTGCCATCTGTGCCTGTTGTAGCGCCTTATTTTATGGGAAATTCCTTCTTTGACAGTGTTTTGAGACATTTTAATTGCATTCTTTAAGTCCTGACACAGGCTCTAGCCCCTTGATGTCTTTCCTGCAGTGAGGGGCCCCGAACTGACCCCAGGATTGGAGGTGTGGCCTCAGCAGGGCCGAGTACAGGGGGACGGTCACTGCCCTGCTCCTGCTGGCCACACCACTGCTGGTCCAGGCCAGGGGCCATTGGCCTTCCATGCTGGCTCATTCAGCCCCTGTCAACCAGCAGCTCTAGGTCCTTTTCCACTGGGCAGCTTTCCAACCACTCTTTCTCCAGGCCACAGCATTTCACAGAGTTGTTGTGACTGAAGAGTGGAACCCAAGACTTTACTTTGTTGAACATCACACAGGTGGCCTCAGTGCATTGATCCAGCCCATTGAGATCTCTCTGCAGAACCTTCCTGCCCTCCAGCAGATCAACTCTCCTGCCCAGCTTGGTATTCTCTGCCAACTGACTGAGAGGGCACTCAATCCTCTTGTGCAAATCATTGACAAAGATATTAAACAGGACTGGGCCAATACTGGCCCTGGGGAGCACTGCTATATATTCTATAGCAGGGGAAGATGTGCCCTACCTAGCCTTACAGGTGCATCACTTACCTATTTTCTTCTGTGTGAGGAAGTAAAAATGTTCCTATACTTTTCTTTCAGCAGCTACCATCCAGCTACAATATTGGACCAGAGAGATCAAACTGGAGGTCAACTCATTTCGGGTATTCCTACTTTTACACAAATATTTACTAAAGTAAATAATGCCCGAGTCCAGATCTGTTCCTTCTGTTACAAAGTAGAGTAGCAGAACTGACAGAAGAGCATGCCTTAAAAAGCTGCAGCATATTAGTCTGAGGGATTTTTGGTTTGGTTTGGTTTGGATTGGTTTTGAGATTTTTTTGTTTTGTTTTTAAAGCATGAGTCTTTGCGTGGCATAGAGGTATTGTGCCAAACATGGACATTAATCTACCTCTGTCAACACACCCATATTATAATACATAGGGGTGGATATGCAAGTCTACCCTATCACTTAGTTCTCAGCAAACCATCAAGTAGAAAGAATATAAACTGCTTGAACTATAGCAAAGGAAGTGTTGAAAACTATTAGCAGAGATTTGTTTGTTTACCAGGTAAAAAGCACAGTGTAATGACTCTGTCTTCATGTCATTTTTATGTCTGAAAGGATAAAAATAAATTAAAATTGTTGGGCTTTTTTATTCTTTATATTAATTAATTTTTGACTCTTGGGTTATTGCAGTGATTTGTTGCTCTTAGATTGCACTGTGTTCTTGTGCTAGGACTGCTGAGAAAATATCTCCTGTACACTTATAATGAACAGGCTCAAATTGCCCTGTAATGTGACACATAATTTCTCCCCCTTTAACAACTGAAAGTGGGGACATTAATGCATTTAAGTTAGGCTGAGGAGAACTACTGGCAACCAGAATGCCTTCAGATCAAACCCTTCCCCCACACTTCCCCACATCAAATATTATTGCAGCTGAGTAAAATGAAGAACTATTCCTGCTCTTATTACATGGCTATCTAGTGGTATTGAGTTCAAGGCCCACTGTGCTACCCCTGTGAGATTTACTGACTAGGAAAGAAACACATCTCCAGAAACAGTGACTGAAGCTAGATCGATTCAAACTGGAAAAGAGACATTTATTTTTAATCAAAAGCTATCAGAGAAGACAGACTCCATGTCTTATAGTCTTCCAAGAAAGCTCAGACCTTTTTTTGTAAGAGGCTACTGTTTATTCAAATACTAATTATTAGGCTAAATTCAAGAATAATGAATGAATGTTTTCCATACAAAAATATCAGATAAACTGGACTGTTTGAGCCTCTGGTCTTAAAATCTATGAATGGGAATTTTGCTGTGTAGATCATGGACAACAGGGTGAGATTATCATTCCTATTTTGCAGATTAGGAAAACAGAAAACAAACTAAGGAGGCAATGTGTAACAGATTTGTTTTTTAGCCCAAGAAAATAATTTTTTTCTTCTACATAACATTATTTCAGTTCGCCCTTTAAAAGTCCACATTTTTATATATATATATATAATTTGGGTGTATAGACATCTCCTACATGCATCCTTGTACAGTTTTTCATCTGTCTGGTATTTGAACATGACATCTGATATGTAATGTATAAGAAAGAATGTAGAACTGCCACATCTGTGATTTAACCCTTGCTCTTTTTCTTCTCAGATATCTTGCAATTGGTGCTTACTGTCACATCATTACTGTCTGACTTCTCTTTCCTGTAGTGATAGAATCTCATTCGTTTATGGATTTCACCTGCACTGTAGTCAGCAGACTCCCTGTACTCATTCCTTTTTTAGAATTAGTGTCAACATTCCTCCTGGAAAAGAAGCATAATATTCATGTATAATTGTCCCTGCTGTGTCGAAGATATGTGTGCAACATTTGTTGGAAGGTTCAGATTAGGAATTTAACAACCACAAGTGTGAATTCTGGCCTAATCCCCACAATCCCTGCCAACACAGCAAGTACAAGTCAGCATTTGCAGGAGTACAGCTGTCCAGCAGATAAGATGACACCCTCTGGGTAACTATTGCCACTAGGGATATTGCAAGTTGAAATCAGCATTTCCACACAGGCCAGGAAGCTGAAGTGTTAGACTCATGCATGCTTTCTTCCACTGTATTTTTAAAATTAATACATGGTTTTCCTTCCACTATATTTTTTAAATTAATACAAAGACCCAAGGCAGTCCTATTGCTCCTGCTACCATACTCTGTGCTGCTCCTCTGAATCATTTAGTGTTTGGCTACCCCCACTCCCTGCAGGCGTAAAACTGATCTACATTGACCCTAATTGGCTTAGCAAGTCTGCCAGGATCACAGCACAGTATCACCTACCTACTTGCTTACACTGTGGTATTATATTAGATTGTAGCACAGAGCAAAAACTAATCAACTGTAAGAATTTACTGTTCAGGTAGTGTTAAAAAAGAAGCAAAAAAGAAAGAGAGCAGCAATGCTAAATCTAATTTAAGAAAATGTCCCAGATGGGTCCTGGTTGACCCAATTAACCGAGGACCTAATTTAGGACCCGGATTGCTGTAGGCACTGGCGGTTGTCAGAGGACAGAGACAAGCCTCTGTGGTGGGTTGAGACCATCTTAATTCTGAATTATTATCTCCACCTCTGTGGAGGTGCCTTTCTCTCCTTAGCTGTTAAGTATGCTTACATTTCCAACTTAAGTACCTCTGTTAGGTACATAAACATAGGTGAGACAAATCAGGGCTTAAGCAGAGGTGAAAAATTGAGAGGAAATAATTGTGTACAGAACATGAACAACAGCAGAATGACTGGATTCTGTTTCATGTGTTGCTGATCCTGAAGTTATTGATTATGGCTATCGGAGACAAAAATTTTCCTACGACCTCTTCACTGTGTCTTCACTGAGCTTGATGTAACTATCCATGCAACTGACTTTCAGGTATTTCAGCAAAACTGAGTCTTCAGTTAGACAGAGGTTTTTGAACATTTTGTTTTTATTTTTTTTTTGTCAGAGAATGTGAGAGAATGAAATGTTAAATGTTAATGACTTAAATAATCAGCCATTTCCAAAAAAATGTCAGGGTGCTTTGCTGGCCAGGTTTACACCTCCTGTGACTGAAAGGGATGAGGAAAATTTTTGGGTGTGTGGTGACAAAACCTCTGATCTGCATAAGAACAGCCCAGATGCAGAGGGGTGCACTACCACCACTCAAGGATGACCATGATAAACTGACCTTTACTTATCAACAAGCTGGGTTTTGAGGCAGACAAGGGAAAAGGACAATAAGAAGTACATCCTGTGGGGTGAGGTAATGCTTTTCATCAAGCCGATGTCCTCGTGATAAGGCTCAGGTGCAAAACTCCCCCTGGAAGATGTATCAGGACAGTTAACCTGTAGGCCTGAAGGTGTTCATCCCTTCTGATGGGGCAAAACTGGCTTGACTACACTGGCATGAGATGCAGCTGCCGTGTCTTAGAAGGACTCATAAACTACCAAGGACGCCTCAAGGGTCCCCAGACTCACTCTGGGGCCTTCCACCAGAGGACTGCAGATGATCCACAGTGCTACATCAGACAGTGTAAAACTACACTGCCATGGGAGGTAGCTGGGCATTCCCACCTGTACCTGGGCACACCTAACCCATTGAAATTTGTGTTTTGTGGTCTTCCTCCACCCCCAATGGATCAAGACTGTGACCATCACCTCAACCAACTGACATCAAAATTGCAACAATCAAGCCTTGTCGATGTATCCACGGATGGTGATATCTTTACACTATGTGCTCTTATCCTTTCTTTTTCCTTCTTTCTTTTCCTTATATTCTTAATATTTTATACATTTGTAATGTATATTTTTATAAATAGTAATCAAAATGGCTGCATAGCTCCTTTCAATTGCAACTAAATTGTTTTAAAATAAACCTGCCATACATATATACATGATATAGATATAGCTATAAAAACACGAGTCATTCATTGTCATTTCACTCTAATCTGGCCCAAGGGATCCATTACGATCCTGAGAACAAGAACCTGAGTCACCCTATTTCAGGGGCAGGTCATAGCAAAGAATGTGCATCCGTGTACATCCATAAGAACTGAAAATGCTGGGCTAAAGGTTATTTTTGTTATATGGGTCACTTGTCTGGTTACCCACACTCGGAAAGCACAGACGGGAGTAGATCTCAAATTTTCACTCTTATGTAGATTTTCGGGCCTCAGAACTTAGGTGTGAGACAGAAACCTCTGCATAAGCGTTTGCTTTGGTTTAGGAAATCAGATAGGATTTGAACCAAAGGCCACAACACACACCAGAAGCTCAGGTGTTAACAGTGGCTCACCAGTGCAGAGACTATCTTCCACAAAGACTATGAACCAAAGCACAGACTGATAAAGAAGCCAGCTGAAGGTCATATTCCATTTGAATCCCCTGTTTGGGGTCAAATAGGAATCCTGTTCATCAGGAAGGCAAGACATTAGATTCAAAGAAAAGAGAGTAAAGTTTCTAGGTGAGTGGGAGGATTGAAGCTCTTTGAGGGGCAGATATCTGACATGTAATATTGATTTTCTACTGGTTGTTCTATCACCAGGATTCCATATGCTGTGCTCTCACATCAGATTCATATATGGAGTAATTGTGCTAAGGTAGCTTATGATCCAAAGATGCAAGTGTTGCTAATGCTCCTGCCTGTAAAAACTGCCTTCACTTAATCACAGACTTAAGTTACTTAAACACTTTAATTTTAAGGTTGTTTGAACACTTTGAGGACTGGTTACACTTAACTGAAAATGACTTTGCACCTCCAGAAGTTCAAATGGGATAAATTACAGCATCTAAAAACGGCTGGAAATTGTTTCCTTGGAAAGCATATTTTCCTGATCCATCAACTAACTAGTGAGAAGCTGGAGAAGTGACTTATTGTAAGCTACCGTGCTTAGAGCTGCTTTATGAGTGAACAACATATTGGGGGCAAAAAGCCTTATTTTTAACTCAGTGCTGGGATAAGATCCAAGATACCTTTATCTTACATTCCTTCTCTCTTCTACATTGGTCTGTGGAAGAAAACCCAGAACCATGGGGTAGTCCAGAAGAAGTAGGATGCCTTCGAAAGCCTCTGCACAGATATTCTCACAGGTTATTCTGGAGTCTTCCCTAACTATAGGGAGAACCTCATCACTGTGTTAGGTGAAAGAGGATTCCGGGTCTCTGTGCACTGAACAGGCAGCTACTTAGAAGCAGCCACCTCAGTACACGTGATGTGAGGAATGTGTCTGCATAGCTTCTGTAATCACTCAAAGCTTTGTAGTAGATTCCTCTGATCTCTCACACTGCAGTTTTATTTTGTTAGGTTTGTATTTGTTGGTAAAGGGAGGAAATGAAATACTTTTTGGAGAGCGTTTTGGCTGCCATTACCTATAGACATCATTTGCTTTCATTTCATTACAAGGAAACAATCTTTTCCTACAGTTTGCATGTGTTTTGTCAAGTCTATTTATCTGTCAGCTAAGAGCTCCAAGAACACACTCAAGACCAGAAGAATATTAAGAGACTGTAATCAGACACAGCCCAATGATGCTCATTTAGCAAATGAGTTAAAAAAAAAAACCCAGCCAACAATTACAACCAAACCAAACTCACAAAAACCCAGAAAACCTCCAACCCACAGAATTTCAGCCATCCATGATTTCCAGAATTGAAATATTTGACTTCACGACGTGAAAGTTTTTTCACTATGTTCATGTGTGTGTCGTGGGAAGGATCTTACATAAATATAGATTATTCTATAAACACACTGAATACAGTAAAACAAATGCAAGTTTATGCAAAACTATCTTTAACAGAATGCTTTCGCAGTTCACACAAAACATAAAACCCTATATTTGGACACAAAGCATCTTCTGCTGCAAGTTACACTGTAAGGAAGTTACACTTTAGGAAGAACATTTGCAGGTATTTAGAATTGGGAAATCTATTATAGCTTCAAGTACTGAATCTCAAAAATAAATATTCAGCAATGAAATGCAAGTGATTTAACACCATTGATCATGTGGTTTCAAAACGCAATCAGTTGATTTTTAATAGGCAAAAATATAATTAAAGGAAATTATATACAATCTTTCTGTTTAAGACATCTATACATGCACACACACAATAGGCAGACTGATAACTCTAACTTACAGCTATCTCTAGAAAATTATGGCACAAATAACTTCTTACTTGTCACATAATGAGAAAACTTTGTGCTTATACAGTGATTTCAGTCCAAAACCTTTCTTAACTGTGCCAGGCAGTGTGTCTATTTTAGATCCTTTAGATGTCAAGGATTTTATAAGACACAGAAAGGCTCGAGGTAAGAAGCAAGCAAATGAACACCCCAAAGTAATGTCAGAAGCTGTGACAGAGCCAAGGAGAAAGAAAGTAATGAAGACATCATCAAGGCAGAGAGGCCATCAAACATCTGTCTAGTCACATCTATCCACTGAACTTCAGAAAACCTGTCCCAAACACACAATAGTCTAACTCACTCTTAAATGCCTCTAATGACAATGACTCAACAAACTCCCTAGAAAGCCTTCCTTTTTCTATCAATTAATTAATTATTCAATCTACTAATTATACCGCTACCAGCTTCTGCTAGTCATTTTGTAGTTGGTTTTACGTTGTTGTTAATTATACTGGTTAATTTTACTGGAAAATTCTCCGGATCTGATGTTCTCCATCAGGCAGTGACTGAGTTCAGCTTTTCAAGCCATTTTGCACCCTCCATGTGACAATTACCGCTGGGCTGTGTTTCTCTGGAATTTGTGTATGACAGTGCCAAATGGGACTGTGTGAAAATGCTTACTAATGTCAAGATATATCAAATCTTTAGCTTCTCCCTTGTCCACTAGGCAATTACCCTGCCACAGGAAGAACTTGGATTGATTTGAGATGACTTTTCTTTTTTTTCCTTGACAAATCCATGTCAGCTATTCCCTATCACCTTGTCCGCAGGGTGCATCCAAACTAATTAACAAGCTGTTCCAGAATATTTCTGGTATCGAGGCTAAGCTGATGCACCCAGGTCCTACATCTTGTCTCTTTTTAAAAATAAGTACAATGTCTGTCCTTCCTTGTTCCTTAGGGAATTCACCTCTTTTTCATGTGTTTTTTAATCACCAATGTCTCCTAGATTTTGTTTGCTTCTTTGAGTATATAATATGAATTACTCTAACTTACTTTAATATTGACTGGTTTAAGTCTATGTCTACAATTACCATTTCCAAACCCAGATTTTAAAAATAATCTGAGTTTAGATTTAAAAATCCACATGTAAACTTTTGTATAACATTAACAGGCAGAGCGCACAGGAGCTTTCACAAACTATTGAATACTCTGAACATTGTATTTAAATGACATTCAGTTTTTTAACTGTTTAGGGAAGTTGAATTTGGAGGACTCCTCTCTTGTCTGTTTGCTCCTGCTCCGGAGAGTGTGTGCTGCCAGCACAAGGCTAAGCACACATTGTACAGATGCAGATACACATACGATGCATCAATACAGATGCAGATACACATACAAAGCACCAATACACATGCATCCAGCCACGATGATCAACAGGGAGGGAGCAGTGCCTTCACTGAAAGCCATAAATGCACCAGCAGCACTCTCATCACTGTGAACAGCACTGAGAGCTGATCCTGCAGCTCCTCTTCAGGTGATCAGGGTTGAAGCTTGCTTGCAAACATACAGATGCCTTCACTTTCACAACTCATGGACATATCTATGGGTCCCCTGGGCCCTGGCTCTGTGGGCGTGTCCAGGAAAAACGTCTAGACACAGGTGCATGCCCAAAGGAGGATGTGACCCTCTGGGAAGTCCATGCTGGAGCAGGTTTGCAGGTAGGACTTGTGATCCCATTGGGGACAAATGCTGGAGCAGTTTGTGAAGAACCGCAGCCCCTCGGAAGGACTCACATTGGAGAATCTCAGAGAGGGCTGTCTCTTGTGGGAGGGACCACAGAGGAAGAGTGTGAGGAGTCCTTCCTCCTCAGAGGAAGGAGTGGCAGAGACAGCATGTGATGAACTGACCCCACCACCCCTTCCATGTCCCTTTGTGACACTGAGGGAAAGGAGGTAGAGAACTTGGGAATGAAGTTAAGCCTGGGAAAGAGGGAGGAGTGAGGGGTAGGTGTATTTCCCATTATCTTACTCCAATTTGAGTGGCAATAAAATAAATTAATTTTCCCAAGTCAAGTCTCTTTTGCCCATGACAGTAACCGGTGAGTGACCTCTCCCTTATCTCCTTATCTCAACTCATGAGCCGCTTGTCATATTTTCTGTCCCCTGACTACCTGAAGAGGGAACTGACAGAGCAGCTTTTATGGGCACCTGGTATCAAGCCAGGGTCCAACCACCACAACCGGATAGAAAAATGGTCCAAGATTCTGCTTTTATGAAAATGGTCTCTTTTTACCTCTTCTTTCCATTTTCCCACACACACTTTGGACAGACTTTCCTATCCACTTTGATCTTTTCATTTCCCCACCTTTACACCCTCCCCCAATCCTCGTATGGCAAGGTCCATATTCTCTCAGTTTCCTCTGAATATTGCACATTTGTTATCTTGCCTGTGAGACCCATGATGATCTTGTTTCCTCAGGGTTATCAGCCTCTAAGCTCTCTAAGGCTATGTTCCAGTGGTCTGTTTACTGATTTGTGAGCTCTGGGATTTGGTGTTGTCTCTCTTATCTCCCATTTCTTTACATTTCTGCATCTAGGTATTTCATTTAGTATTTTTCTACTGATATCTTTCCCCGGTCTCAAAATTAAGAGCCAAACACGGTTAGAAGGGAAAAATGTGTTTTTACCTGGGTATTTATTTAAGGATCCTTAGGTGCACCACACCCAGGTGGAATGTACCACTGCACACCCACGGGCAGTCGGGGCTCACATCCCAGGCCTTACAAATGAGCACATCTATCAAAGATTCCCCAGGGAGAGGCTCCAGTGAACCCCCACCCAAGGAACCTTCCCCTGGCTGGGCCCATCTCAGTTTACAGAATGTGCTCTAGAGAGGACCTTGGTGTCTGGGGCTTGCTGACCCCTCACTAAGAGGCTGCCAAGATGTTTGCTCTCCTGGCTTAACAAAATATTAGGTCTAAGAATGTAGGCTAAAAGCACCAAGAATATAGAAAAAGTATATAAAAGGGGTATAAAAGAAAAGGCAAAAATCATCATGGCATCAATCTGCTGGGGTTTGTTTGTTTGTTTATGTTGAATAGTTGTTAATGGATATCCTCATAAGCTGGATGTCCCTCAGTTCCAGGTATCCAGAAATCTTTTGTCCTATAACTGTATATAAATGTAATGCCAGAGTTACTAATTCTTCAGGATCTTATTTTTTGATTCCTTGCTCTGTGATGGTTGCATGAATGACTTTCCTTCTACAAGGACTTAATTAGTTCTAGCAATTAAGGCTTTTTATAACTTTAATGTGATTATATTAAATATTAAGGATCAGAAATAAATCAAAAACTATATTTGGAAGATTTGATAAAAGATACCGTCTTTTTTATTAGATCTACCTATCCGCTTAATTTTCCTTATTTATTTGCTGTTTCTTCAGTAGTTGTCAGAGCTCATTGGTTAGCTACTGCCTTTAAGAGTTTCAAAACACATTGGTGAACTTGATGTGGGCTACCATTTTATTTCCTCTCTATTTCTTCACACTAAGAGTCATATTGCTTCAGGAGACACCAGACCTCCATTTTGAGTAGCTTTACCACAGAAATGCAAAATTTTCAAGCACATAAAATGAATAGAATAAATAGAGACAGCAGCATGTCAAAGCATATCTGTGAGAAATGTGATTTCTCACTAAGATATGATTTCTCAGACTAAAGGCACACTAATGATCAGCTCGTAAGTGTGTAACTTCAGCCATCACAGCCAACTAAACAGACTTTATGCATCTCTTCAGCACCCTGTTCCCCAAGACATGTCAAAATGTACTTCATTATATTAGTTCTATTTGCAGCATATTTTTTTTGGTAATAAAGGCATTTTATGAAGAAATTTTAGGGCCACATGAAGCCCTGTATAGAAGGAAGAATGTGTATAGGAGAGTTTAGCACAACTTTCTTCTCATAGACAGACCAGGTCATGCAGTTGTGGTGCAGCCCAGACTGGACAGAGTTAATGAGGTGTCAGAGAAGGTTACAATCCCTTCCTAGGCATCTTCTTTAGCATCTCAATAGCCACCTTTGACTCACTATCTCCGGAGGTATTTAGGGAAATTGATTAGTTTGGTTAGTGTTAGGTTAATGGTTGGACTCCAGGACCTTAAGGGTCTTTTCCAACCAACATTTTTCTGTGATTCTATTCTTCCACTCAGTAAATCCTTTTAAAACAAAGTAGCTTGCTTTTAGAGGAAAAATAATTTTTGTGTCAAAAACTTTTAGGCATTGAGGATTTACTACAAAGAAAGCATTAATAGATTTGAGATTTCTGGTATCTACTACTGCATTGATTCATTATATACTAAATGCATGAAAGGGCCTGAAATAAGGGTCTTATAAATATAGGAATATTATGAAGTTCTCATGTCATGTCATAGCTATTCTTTATAAAATTATACTAATTATTCTTATATAACCATAGTGTGTGATTCACCCTTTTGATCCTCTGTGTTTAAAGTCAGTGTGAAAACTCTGCAGGCCCTTATAGCCAAAACCCCCTGGGGATCTTAGGGCAGGATACAACTTACCTAACATTAACCATTCCAACATCAGGTATCACACCTAAGAGATTTGTGCAGGCTTTGTCAATTGCCAAGGGAAAGAGACAAGTATGTCCTAAGGACATCTTGTCCTGGGTATCTCAGACAGAATCTTAGAAGTTGATAAATTACTTTCTCAGGGTGTCTCTCTCCCTGCAAGGCCTACAGATGGAGTTTTGTCAACTAGCCCAGACAAGTAGCTTAACTTTCATAAGGTGAAATTTAAGGAAAATCAATCCAGTCTTTGTGACTAGCAATCCAATATTTTTTATTTACTGGATTACTTCATTCATTGTGAAGTTTTAGGTAGCAGCGAGGGTCATTTAAAAAAAAAAAAANAAACAAATTATTTTGTTTAGCATTTTAATAGGAATGTTATCCAGTTCAGATTTTGTAGATCTAATAATTACTTTTCAAATCTGACAAAATATAAATCCTTAATATAAGAAATCTCTTTTACTCCAGTTTATGTTGTTTTCCTGGTTGGGTGCATCATGCTGTTAATATTAGTGGTGCTCCTGAGAGTGTAAATGAGAGCATAACTAATCGTAATTTCAGTATCAGAGACATCCAAAATAATTTTGTTCTTACTCCTTACGCTGCCAGCTTTGACACATATTTCTTTATGCTCACTCTTTCCCGCTCTTCATTCTGTCATTCTGATTTGAAGAAACTCATAATTTTTCTACCACATCATAAAATGGAGAAACAAAGAAGGTTGTTGGAAAATAAGTTCACTGCTTTCTACTAAAATTTACGTGGTTGTAGTGACTATGACCTCATATTCTTCTCCATGACCTTCCTGATGCCAAACTCGCTTCAGCCTGGCACGCAGGTGTTACCATGTCATCAGCATTGCCATTTATTGAAGAAGCATACGGCAGGCAAAAGTTTCATTCCTCTGTCTGTGTGGGCTTGTTTAAAATGAGAAAGGCATTGTCACTGTTCATTTAATTTTCATCTCTTTTTCAGCAATCCTGAGTTGATTTGAACACATAAAAATGACACATTGAAACACTTGTTAAAAAGTTTTGTTATTTCATATCCTTACATATATTTGGTACAAGCATAATTTTCCTGTTTCTATTACTTAGAAAAAAAAATATGCAGAATGAGCTTGACAAGAATTTTTTTTTTTTAATTCACCTGATTAAAGAAACAAAAAACAAACCAACCTATCACAGATCATAAATCCATGTAATTTGATAAGTCACTGTGGGGTTAGGTTTGGAAATGCCTTCCAACTATCATTCTTATCCTTTTAAAAGTATGCCAGCTGTTACCACTGTCGTTTTTCCACTCAACTTTCCATTCTATATCACCTGAATTTGCAAATAATGAACCAAATCATCCTAAACTGTAAATGAGAGTGGCTCCACTGAAGTAGAAACATCATTTATAATCTTTAATAAGCATTTAAAGAGAGTTTATGGACTTACAAGGCTGAAGTGTAGTCTTAGAGTTGACAAGGTGACTTTAAAAATCTGCTGGTTTTCTGTTTCAAGATGGTGCAATGCATGATTTTGATGTCATTAAATGATGGTGAAAGGGGATATTATGTATGGACAGTGGACGCATCCAGCCATTGATAGGCACTGGGACATGACTCAGAACTAAATATTACAAATTGTTGAATATTTATTACCAAATGGTCCTTTGGAAATCCTCGTGGGGCTGTCTCACAGCAATGGTCGCTCTCATCAAAATGAATTATTAATGATTCACCTGCTAGAAACCTGCATGACTGATAGTCTTGTGAAGCTTTTATTTGGAAAGAAAAACAGCCGCAAATTACAGGCATTGGAAGAAGTACAGGAGATGCTAATCAAGGGGAAAAAAACTGTGCACTGATTGAGTATCTTGCATAATAGCATATAATAGAGTGTTGAACTATATGGCTATTTGTTACTGCAGGTGCTCAGAGGATGTTTACTCCTAAAAACCCGCTCCTCACCTGACCTGAATCATGGTAAGCCCGACAAGTTCCAGGTCTAATTCATGCTTTAGTCGTGTCCCAGTTCATACCCTAAATTTCTGCCTCCATCACCAGCAGGGCTGGTTTCTGTTTGCTTTCTCAGAGAACACTCAGTGTAGTTTGATCCCAGAAAAAACAAAGCTGGGGACATCCTATCCCTTCCTTGGTCAGCTTTTATTTAAAGACACATGGAAAGAGTGTGTGTTATCTGAGTTAGCCGTTCTGGTCCTGGAATACTTGTATCTTGTGGATGTGTGTTCTCTAATGGCCACACAGATGTGAAGTCTAGGGAAAGGAAGTGCTTTTGCCTTTTTTTTTCCCCCTTAAACTCAAGTCATTCCACTTTACATGGGATCGATGCACATTCATTTGGCACGGAAGACAGAATGAGTGTGATTATAATGGCTGATAGATTCATCTGGGAGATAAAAATGGCCAGGTGCTTCACTTTGGGAATACTTTAATATTCAGTATTGATTATATTAATGAAAGGCCTCCATGTCTCTCTTTCTCTTCCCAAAGGCTTTAACTACCAGGCTCTAGAGTGAGGCTCAATTTTCCAGATTATAAGTGAAAACAAGAAAGCATATTTACCACACGGAATGAGATGACATGTGCTTCATCCTTCTAAAATCAAAAGAGTCTCATGAATGACACATGCTGGTCTTCCAGCTCTTGTCAGCTAGTTATTCATATACTGAATGAAATGGAGAATCTTAATTCTTTTCTAAGGAATAAATATGATTAAAGCACATGAGAGAGTCCAGAAATAAATGTGAATCCCAACTAAAGGCAAAGCCCTGCTTCCAGATGAAGATGTAGCGCTTGCATTTGCAGGTGGGATTAAGGACATGCTGTTGTTTCCAGTGTTAGCTGTGATCTGTTGGCTTCCCCAGCATTCAGATGACTGACTCACAGTATGAGCTCTCTCTGAGCTACAGAGGTAGCCAAAACACCTAAACCCACGCTGTCACTAGACACTGAGCTTTAAAATTAACCACAGCAATAATCAGAACTGGCCATTTGTTGATCCACTCCAATTTGAACTTTGTGAAAAGGGGAGTAGGAACAGTCTTCTGTATTTGATTACAAAATATTTTTTCCTCCTCTTGTTAAATATTAGAGAATTTAATTTATATAAAATACACAGAAGGCTTCTTTCTGTTCATCCATCATGTTTTTAAGGTGCTCTTAGCTGAGACCTCAAGAAAACGAGTCACAAAGGAAGTACATCTAGCATGATATGGAAAGCTCTAAGCATGTTGTAACCCACAGTTGTCCTTTCCCAGACAAGACAGAAAAAGTTAGTCCACTAAAATTAATTTGTAAAATATAAATTTCAGCTATAAAAACTAGCAGATAGATAATCTAATGGAAAAAGAGAAAATTATAAAATGTTTTATTTGTACACAAGGAATCAATAACATTCAGCCTGAGCCTGAAATAATTGACTGCAATGATGAAAAACAACCACAAGGTGGAGAGAGACAGAGCAGAATTAGATGAGTCCTATAAAAGCAAATTTAAAATTATACAGCATTCCCACTGGATTTTTCTTCTGAAGGAGAAGGCATTGGCTTAGTCAACAATTGTTACATGATGGTTATTGATTTGAATGGATGATTTTGTCTTAAGGCCAACCTCTGTCAAAAACAAGTGCATCGTCTGCATAAAGAAACTGCTCGGAGCATGCAATGGCAGCTAGAAATATGCTAACAGGCAGATTTAGCTAAAGAAATGATTAATGGAGACTGGAAAGACCTTGTAAGAAAATAACTTTTAGTTTTAGAAATACAACAGTTCTTCAAAGAGCACACCGAGAGCCTGTCCTTTACTCTTCACTGTATTTATTTTCTCGTTCTCATATTCTTCAGCACAGAAAATATGTCAGAGGCCTTTTATTAATAGAGAAAGACCAAAAGGTACAACTTGTATAACTGACTCATGAAAATCTAGATTTCTTTCATTCTGGGAGTCTCAAATTCTGTGTGAAAAATAATCATCATTAAAGTACAAAGATGTTTTAATGCAAGTACACCAAGGGATTTTGTGTATTCAGTCCTAAGGAAGAAATTAAAGTGCCTAGGGAATTGTTTCAAATCCTCCAAAGAGTATGCTTACTTGTCTTATATTTGTATATAATTTTCCAGATTTCTGTTATGACAATTAATTTGGAATGTTGGATATGTAAAGTTATGTACATTTATTGCTTTGCAGCATATCGTGTGTTCAGATGGTTGCCAAAATGCATGTATTATTTAGTCCATGAACAGCATGAATGGTCCAAGTAAAAGCATAATCATATAAACTCTATTTTCAAAAAAATTAGTTGGTAGATCCACAATCTACATGCATTTTAATTTCTAACACATATAATCCTGTATCTTCCAGATACAGTTGCTATCTCATTAAAAAAAAAAAAAAAAATTATATTCCTGTAGGAACAAGGATCATATATGATCATGCTATTTCAGCATGTATAGGTGTTAAGTCTGTAAATTCTTAGCAATTTCCAAACTCATTGTCAATTTCAGTTGCGTCAACATTCAAATGTGTTGGTACCTACACACCTCATGAAAATACCCAAGTTTCCATGGAAAGAAAATATCTGGCATGAGCACTTGCCATGTAAGACACTGGAGAATCAATATGGGAAAGCTCTATTACAAATGACCTAGCTTTGGAGAAAAATTCAGGTAGACCTCACACCTTATTAAAAGAGAGAATCCATTCCTCAGTCCAGGTTCTTCTGTCACGTGCAATCTTCACTGCCAA
>VZRO01001066.1:156318-174792 GCA_013397915.1 Daphoenositta chrysoptera
AATCTCTTCCCTTTCAGTACTCCTGAAATTTTATGAAGCCGTTGCTTCCCTCCCTGCCCCACCATTTCCTGATGCCTAAGAATATGTGGATTCCAGTGGAAGCTTTAATTTCATTCATTTATAAATGGAATCAGCCAGAAGATACAATCTCATAGAATGCAAGACTTCTTAGTTGATAACAGAACTTTTTATTTGGTGCATGCGTTTGTTTTTGATTGCATGTCATTTTGCCATGCTATTTCAGCAGCAGCTACCTCCTAAGAAGAGTTACCACAACTATGGTAAAATTGTCGCAGACTTTGCTAAAGGCAGTAAAAGCACATAGAATCAGCATAATGCAACAACCAACTCACAGACCAGCTAAGAAGAGAGGGTATTTCAAAAAGTATTTTAACACTAAAAAGAGGAACATACAGAACATCCTAAACATCCTGCACTGACTTTGTTATCCTTTCTACTAAGAAGCTCTTTATCAGTCGTTGTTGCAATAATAATTCCTTCCATGTTTTTTGTGCGTCTAAAACCCAGAAGAATGTCTTTCAGGTAGATCCTTGGAAGGACCTAGATCTTAGATTTTCTTTTTCCGAATAAGAAATTTAGTTTCAATTACTCCCTTACTTCAAAAATAAGATCTAAAATTTTATTGATATCTGACAGTAACCTTAAAGAAATTAAAAAATTATTCATTTATAATGTCAGTTATAAGGCAGTTATTCTGAGACTAGGATATTTTTTGCATTTTTCTGGAGAGTATTTATTATTTGGGGAGTGCTTTCAATGTTTCGATAATTTTTTTTTTTTAGAAATAAAAATAAGGTTCTATCACCTTTTCAACTGACCATATGACAAGGGAATTGTCAGTGAATTTCACCTGCTCCCCTTCAGACCACTTTATACAGCTCAAGTTTACAAGCTGGACAGTCTTTGATATTTAGTTAAGTGTTCATTATTTCTAAGTGCCAATCTATTAAGTGTTCTTGGAATGTCTTTCTCTGTCTAATCACATGTTGCTGGGTATCTGTTTCTCCCTAAAAGATAGACACAATCAATCTTTTGAAAATATGGCAACATTTGAGAAAGGGGGAAATAATGAAAAGTTCTAGGACAGATATTCTCATATGTATCAGTCCCTCCCTTCTTTCTTTTGTCTGCTGATTTCCAGGACCTTCCCATCACTCCTCTGACCTCTTTCCTCTCCTCTCCCATGTGCACAAAGAACTGTCATGAAAATTACCTGTGGCCTAAACTTTTAAAAGCTTGCATTGTCCCAGAAAGTGAGCCTGGTCCTCTCCAGGGAGACAAAATGTTGTTGTTACAGATGTTTCCCTACATTCTTCTGAATTAGCTGTATACACCTTTTTAGAGGGTGGAACACAAGGGAGAAGACAAGAAGGAAATTTGTCCCAAACATGAGGGGTAAGCATGAATCAGGTGGATAAACAGACTTTCATGTTGCCAAAAAATATTCTGCTCTTCACATTATTGTCAGAGAGAAAAGGCAGAAGTAAATGGACAGGCAGGGAAGAGAGAAAGAAAAAGACAAAGGGCTAATAACACTTTTCTCTGCTTTATTTTCTGTATCAGTGTATCCATCCTGGGCCCAGCATCAAAGTACTGATGCTCCGGGAAAAAAAATTTGCTAAGAAAGAGAGGGAGCTAGTAACTGAGGAAAAATCCCCATATTCCTGGTCTATGCAAGTCTACGCTTAGCCTTTTTGTTGTAGGGGTTGACTCTTAAAAATGTTATGGGCTTCTGAAATATTTCCCTATAGGCCAGATTCCTGTTCTTCATATAAAGCAGGTGCATTTTTCCTAAACAGATGCAAATAAAATTTAATGTCTACAGATGTGCTTTCATTCACTCCCCTTCCCAAGCCAAGTTTCAAATATACATTCTTTTTTCCAAGAGTTAAAAAGTAAAGAGTTACTACTTAACCTCAAGTCCAATGTGCTGTATTTCCTAGGTATATTTATGTTTAGCCACTCACATTTGGAGGTATTTATTGTCCCTTTTATTTGTGTATTATACATGTCCATCTCATTATATCCTTGGTGTCTGATGCATAGAAATTATGAATCCTGTTCTGCTCTAGAAACAGAGCAAGAGGTTTCCTACCACAGAGGAGACATAGTGCAGAAAAGCAATTACGTATAATCACTCACAGGTATATAGATGCCCTACTAGAGCATTTTTTTATATATTCAGCACATTTTGATACTAGCTAGCTTATGTCCTGGTAGCAAGGAGCTGCTGCAGCAACAGCAGATCAAAGCAAAGGTTTCAAATGATTTCAAGAAGTAACACAGATTATTTCTCTTTAATCATTCAATGGCTGCATCTGACTTTCTAGTCCTATGCTCCTGCAAATCTCTTTGGTGAATTCATTGTCCTTTACCCTGTTTTAGATCACATATGTTCAGTATTTAATGTGGGAGTCTGCCTAAAGTGAAGCTGTGAAAATTACAACAAAAAGGAAGAGGATTAGTTTTTATTATTATAGTTCTAGTGGTTTGAGAATGAAAAAATCATGCAGACTGTGTGCTTGCTTCTCTTTTTACACTCACGAAAAAGTGAAGTACAACAGCATGAAAGGTGGACTGTTGTAGATTCTATTTTTTATTAATTGCTTATGGATGTAAAGATAAACAACAATGGAATTGACATTTCAGGAAGATATTATTAAGGCATTTATTAATCTGGATAGCAGAAAAAATCAATTTCCAATGGTCTCTCTCTTGTACAGCCTTGCAGACATTGAGTCCATAAAAAAGAAATTATAGAGCAATTTGGGAATTCAGCAGCAATAGACCAGCAGAACTGGATGATATTTACCAAAGAGACCAGAAGAAATGCAGTGAAACTGGCACTAACACTATACAACCTTAAGGATCAGAAGCACTCCTAGCTGTAGAAAGGTCTTTCTAACTCTCTCTTTTCTAGGAAAGACAGTCCATTGAGGATGGAGAAGCAGAGCCTGGGCATTTTAGTTTTGAATTTTATAGTTTTCTTGTCTCTGTATCTACTGTGGGTTGAGTGGTAGCTTGCATTTGAAAAATGCGTGTTCCAGCTGCTGTTTCAATCCATGTTCTTTAATGTTTTCTCTAAATTTGGAGTAAAATCCAAACCAGTTAATCAGACACAACTAGACATTGAAGTGAAAAAGACTACATGATATTTCTTCCTGGTTCATGTAATTCTGTACATTCTATAATTCCATAAAATTTGATGATTGGATAGGGAAGTGGAGGTCAGTGCATAGGATGTATTTACTCCTTTGCGCAGACCGGGTGTGTGTAGATCTATGAAAAATGTGTAACTGAACAGTATTTTGCAAAAAGTGGACAAATTTAAGGGTAAGGGCATAGTCACAATAGCAGAAAGACACAGAAAGGTTGTTCCACATTCCTGTGCCATGTTTTATGTAGGTTTATTTGACCATGTTTCTGAAAGTGTCTCTGGAAACGCTGGAGTATCCCAGAGTTGAGAAGGTCTGTCTGCTGTAGGCACTTTTGTACCTGGCCCGTGAAAAAGGCAGGATACTCAGTATCACCAGGGAAAAGACTGCGTTTGGGGGTTGCATTTTTATTGACCTTTTTCAGTTTCCATATAATTTCAGTGGTAAATCGTTGTTAATATTCAATTAATGAAGTTGTTCAAGTTGTACTTAATTCTGAAGGCTTTCTACACACTCTCCTACAGTTTGTGAAGCAGTCCTAATTACCATCATTTTTGGCACAACTCATCAATGGAGATGCCAGAGACAGAGAGCTGGTTCGTATGGTAGACTGCTGTAGCAAAGCATTTACAAAAGTGCTTAATTTTAACCACCCCAATTTTAACCCTATATATGAGCCAACATCTGGACAAGGAGAAGTTTGCTGGATCAGAGAAAGATTACTCGTAGCCTGAAGAACCTGGAAAACTTAAAGATTTCAGAGGCTTCTCTCTCAAGAAAGAACTTATATTTACACCCTGATAAGCCACATACTCTGCAAAAAAACTTAAATGCTATGTCTATGATCTTTTTCTTTTATTTATTGTTAGAAAGTGGGACAGATACAGACCTTAAAATCTCTGTTTTCTTGACTGTAATGATATCTACCTTATCTTCTTAAAATTGGTATTCACATTCCAAAATGCATCTGGTTCATACTGCCAAAGTTTACAGAACTTGTAGGGTAAAGGGAATTTTTTTCTCCACCTCTTTGCCAGTTAGACCACACCACATGGCACTGGTGCATTACATTTTATGGTTACTACTGATCTACTCAGACGTTCCTGTGTCTGCCACTGCTGTGTAAACTAAGGGCCAAATTGAAGTTTCTGGTGTTATATTTATAATAGTGTTTGCCCTGTCAAATGTAAGATTTAAAAATGTGATTTTTTTCTGTTCTATTCGGCAAGATCTTGTGCAAGAATGTGTGAGTGCAGGTATTTTCTGAATATTACCACACCAAAAACTTTAAAAAATAGTTAGATATTGAGAAGTCTAATATGAAAGGTAGTCTAAGACCTCTAAGCTCATCTAAATTCTATATTGCCTAGGAAGAAATATGTCTACAATTACAGCCACAATTTTAACCCTATTAAATCTCATGCCAGGTGATTCTAATTCTTAACACTAAATTCTAGTTTAAATCTAATTCAGACTTTCCTGGTTCATCCATTCTATCCTAACCTCTAGAAAGTAAAGAAACAATAAACATTAGAGATTAATATTGAAAGCCTATTAAGAGAGCTGGCTCACACTTAAAAAACACTTTAGTGTTTCATAACTGGAATTGGATTTAGTAATATTTGCCATTGGGAATGAGCTTTTGCTTCTACAAATCTAATTCCAACATACAAAATATGCATCTCTTTTTATCTCAAATGCAAATAAATTGCACAATTTAGGCTCTGAATTTAATGAAAAGGTGTTTTGAAATCTTAATTATGATTACATTCCAGAACTCCAAATACAGCTTTATGTGTGCAACTTTGTGCAGAACTTGACTCAGAGACTGATTCAGGTTTGTTTCTGATCATCAACTGCTTTTTCGTGGTGGAGGAATTTTTGTTTGATTGTTTGTTTGTTTGTTTGTTTGTTTGTTTTGCTGCGGTACGAAACTCAACCAAGATACACATTTGACATTTGGTGTGGTGTCAAGCCACTTGAAAAGAAAACTTCCTCTGGCTCTGTTCAAATCAGTCCTCCACTTTATGAGCTTGCCCTTCTTCCAGATAGAGCAATTTTGGAAACAAATGTAGGTAGTGCTACCAATACCTAGCTAGATATAGAGATTAGTAACCAGTCCACCACTTTTCTAAAACTGTAACCCCATGACCTCACACATACGATTCATTCGCTAGGGCTTTTTAGCAGAGTCTGTATCAGTAAGGTTAAAGCTTTATTCAGGCACCAAAAAGAGTCCTAGATATGCAGTAGGAAAGCAACCAGGTATATAACTTTTTATGGTAATTCTGTCCAGAGCTTTGCCTAAAAACAAATTCCTGGAGATAAAATCTTGTTATTTTGTGGAGATTTTTGCTTATTTTATTTTATGGTTCTGTCTATTTTTATTCTTCTCTGATTCTATTTAATTTGAAACTTATTCTGCAGAACCATGCATGGGGACTACTCATTTCTAACCACAAACATTGGCCATTAGGATTTTAGTGAGAGTTTCACTCATTCTTTATAATTTCTTTCCTACATGCTATGTACTATATTGGGTTCAAGACAAAGGAAAATTAGTCCTTGTATGATTTATGCTTTTACAGGGACAGATTGTCCTCTGGTGTAGCTCTATGGTTACTGACAGAGAGATGCCAATTTAGCCTGCTGAGGCTGTGACTTCCTGCAGTCAGCATGGAGGTAACTGTGAGCAAGATGACTTTCAGGAAGAATTGTAAGCATTCATCATTTAAGAATGTCATTGTGAGATTAAAACAGGAAGAATGTATCATTTTAATGTTTATGTTTTCTTCAGTCTCTAATATCTGTACTTCTCAAGATTGTCTCTCTGCATATAAACACATATCCATGCATACATATCCAAATACACTTATAAACAAATATCATGTCTGCAGTGATCTAAAAATACTGACATGAGTGACAACCCCAGAGGGAAAATAACAAAGAGACTGAAGAAGTCTGTATCTTGAATCGCTATATAATCTCATTATAGCAAAATAGAAAACACTGAAGGAGAATTCTCTCCGGAGAATAACATCAGAGTAGGCAATGGGCAGGTTATACAATAAGTTTTTCACTTCTTTAATGTGCTACACTGTCTAAGCATCTACACATTATTTTTCTTGTGTGTTTCCTCAAGCAAGTGATTGTTTAAAAAATCTATTTAAAAATAACAATAAATGTTGCAGGCTATTATGGAACAATAACACAAAGCAACATACTTTTATGTAACCTTATATATATGTAAGAAAAACAAGATGACCTTAGAAACTGTCTTTTCCCTAATTGTGATTTTAGGTTTTTTTATGCATGTACACAGTAAGTGGACAGAAGCCAAAGAAAGTAATCAGAGAACTGTCTGATGACAAAAGAAAGATCAATCACTAGAGAAAGAGAGATACAAAAGAAAAAGTTTGATGAAGAGAGGCAAACTCTTCATCCTGTTTATTTCCAATATGAAACAGAAAAAGGAATAATTTTCTTTTCAAGTTTAAAGGAATCACTTAAAGACCAAAGGGTATAATGATAGAAAGTCTCAAAGTAAATCATATTAATTATAAAGTATTAAACAGTCACTCTCTTGTCTGGTAAGAAAAGAAAAAAACAAAAAAAAACAAAACAAAAGTTGCAACTTTCCAAGGTATATATGCAAAATCCCATGCTCAGATTAAAACACAGCACCATGTGAAAAAGTTTTAAGCAAGTTTAGTGGGCTTATGCCCCTTTCACAAAAGGCACACAATAACTGGCATTCCTCGGTGATTCCTGCTCTGCTAAGAATGAGAACAGGTTGAATGCAGATGAAGATCAAATCAGCCTCACATGTCTAGAAGTGCTGGGTGAAGGTTAGAAAATGTAGAGAGAGCAGTGCAGGAGAGCAACAAAGCTGTTGTACGTGCTGCCAGGCAAAGGTTTTATAAGCTCGGCGTGAGACTTATTGGTATTTACTTCACAAGCAGAGTTGTGAATTGCAAAACAAAGCATGCCCTAGAGATGCTCTAGAGGAAAACTTTCAAACTTGAGTATGCCTGGAAAAGAAAAAGAAGAATGATTCAACAGGGAAAGCACTAAATTTAATATATCTGAACACAGTTCTTTACTCAGTCACAGGCTTTCTGCTTCATCAGGTCAAATATAAGGGCTAGATTCTTGAGACAGATATATTTAGATACAAAAATATGGAATCTGCATATGAAACTTGCAGTATCCACTTACTGGATGTGCATAATGCTGCCTAAATCCTTAGAACAACCTCTGCATGTCTTTGTAGCCACAAATTTTTAAAACTTTTGGCCAGTTGGCCTTACTGTGTATAAACACTAATAATTGTTACAGCCACACTTCTTTTCTTCTTCCTCCACCTCCCCCCACTCTAAAACACCACCATGGGACACATCACCTTCATTGTCTCCCTGGAGGTCAGAAGTTCAATTTCATGCTTTGCTTCATGAAGGGATGTTCTTTTGACTCGGAGCTGAGTGCCTTATCTAGCAGTCTTCTTGTTACACTATTGAGAAACAAAAATCTATTATGCAAATGATTCTAGAAGTTAAAACACTTGTTTTAAAAAGGAGATGGAGGAAAGATATGCAATTCTGGATGTGAAACAGATGGACTTGGGGTTAGTCTTTGCCTGCTGACTCTTTTGCACATTTCACACACCTCCTCAGAACCAGATAAAAACTTAAAATATGTTACATTCATACATTGAGCCTACTCACCTCTGGAAGTATCACTTAAACCTCATCATGCTTACAGTTCAGTTTTGTCATATTTTCACTCTGAGGGCCTTCAAACCTTGTGTATCCGGTATATTTTTCCTCTGCTGTACCCAGTAAAAATGTTGGTGTATTATCAAATTAAAAAAATAGGTGTGTTTTCCATAAATTTTTCTGGGTTTTTTTTGTATGGTGTTTAGTTTGGTTTTTTTTTTGTTGTTGTTTCCAGTAGGTCTGTTGCTGCTATCCACAGGAAGATACCTACTGCTATTTAACTTTATTGTATGAATTACTGGATTAACATCCTTTTCTGTCTCACTCACTTCCTGAAATTTCTGTGTATCCATCACCAGGAGCTGATGTGATCACAATTGACAGTGATTGTCTTGGTGAATTTCTGTAACCTTCAAAGCAAGTAACATCTTGAAATGACTGTGATAAAGGAACTTCAAGCCAGGTTTTACACACAACTTTCCTGGTAATTGCTTTCCTGGTAATCACATGGACAATGACTTTCTCTAACAACTTTATATGAATTAAAGTTCAAATTTAGGTCGATCCAGTTGTGGAACTATATTCCAGAATAATTCATATGCACGTTTTAACTCCAGCATTGTAAATGTTAAACTGATACTGTCTACAACTTCCTTACAGGAGAAAGCTGAGGGGCAGGTACAGATTTCTTTTCTCTGGTGACCAGGACAGGACTCAAGGGAATGGCCTGAATCTGTGTCAGAGACAGTTTAGGTTGGATATCAGGAAAATGTTCTTTACCCAGAGGGTGGTTGAGCACTGGAGAGGTTCTCCAGGGCAGTGGTCACAGCACCAAGCCTGACAGAGTTCAAGAAGTGTTTGGACAATGCTCTCAGGCACATGGTGTGACTCTTGGGGCTGTCCTGTGCAGGGTCAGGAGCTGGGCTTTGATGATCCTGGTAAATCCCTTCCCAGCTCAGGATATTCTGTGATTCTGTGATACATTGGCACACTGGCAGTCTTTTATTAAAGCAAATACCTGAACTCTGTGTCTACACATAACATTTATAACCTTGTGTTTCAAAATATGGCAATATTATGCATTAAATCTACACCTACCTCTGCATGGCATTTGATTTTTCACAATATTAAGAAGTTTTGGCATTCTATTGTTGCATTTCTGTTTCATTTTTGTGCCTTTTTTCCAATCTCAGGATTTTGTTCAGTGTGTCAATCTGTCAGTTCACACATAAAGATGTATTTTTTGAACCTGCAAAATTGCAAACTAAACCTCTGAAGTTTTTCAAATAAGTACAGGCACTGTGTCTTTTTTCTGCTTTGTATTAGATCTGTTTTGGTTTTTATTTGACACTTTTTGTTTCCATATTAAGACCCATAATGTTCCAACATACATTCCAGATTTTACTCTGCAGCAATAATATGCATCAGTTTCCATATCAAAAGAGCTTCAAGCATGCAAAGAGATACAGTAATTTTCCAAAGATAGTATGCTTTACTAAAGGTTTTTATATAACATGGAACTCTTTGAAATCTAGAGCACAGGATTTTCTATTCCCAAAAAGGGTTTCCAAATTTGTTTGTTATAAAAAGTACCACTTATGGTAAGATACTTACATCCAGTTTCAGTCTAGGAGATTCTAGAATAAGTCTTCATTTTTAACACATTTCAGAATTACACATGCTGAGAAAAGATTCAGTGATAACTCTCAAAATATTCTGGCATAAAAGGATGGCCTAGCCAGGGGAATATAGCCGTGTAATCAACTAGCCAGGCTGATTGCAGATGACCAGTTGCTCTTGGCACTAAGAAGATTATAATAATTATGGGATATGTTTATCTCAGTTAAATAATTTAATTCTGACTGTTTACAAAAATGTCTGTTGTAACTGCCTGCGAAGCTTACACCTCCCATTCAGTATCTGGATATACTTTGCATTGTGTGATTCATGAATTTTGACTTGCTGCCTTTGGTCTGTGTCACAAAGAGAAAAGAGTGGTGCTTCTCAACTGGAAGAAACCTTCCCAGAAAAAAAAATACACCAAGAACTACTTGTTCTGGTATAGTTACCTGGGAGGGTAACACCATGGTCTTGCTGTGACTGGAATCCAAATTCTCAAATGAAGACTCTTTGCAAAGAAAGGCAGAAAATGTTCTGTGAAGGAAAGACAGAGCGCAGCCAGCTGCAAGCTGGGTTGGCTGTGGTGCTTTTATGGCAACATCCAACCTGAGATGGATAAGGCACAGCCAAAAGCACGGGATGAGGCTGTCAGTGCCCAATAACAGCATTACTCCAGCTCGTGAAGAACTGCACAGATAAAAGCTTTTACAATAGCTATTTCATGTAAAGTTTCATTTTACAAAGTTTACTTAAAATTGAGATAAGCTGGACAAAAAAAAAACAAAAAACAAAACAAACAAAAAAAAAAAGCCCTGCCAGCCTTTTCAGTTCTGAGTGATATTTAAAAACATAAAGTTGTTTATTTCTTTGGGTAAATCTCTACTTCTCTTGTGCTGCCTCACAGGAAAGTGGTTGATTTTCTCAGTCTTTGACCAGCTCTTGGATTTTTAAAATTTTCTTGCTTTAAGGTGCTCAAGTAATTAAACTCTGAATCATACTGTCTACAACCATCTGGGATTCTGGGAGGCAGTTAATGAAAAATTGAGCAGTCTTGGGAGTGTCTTCAGTGAGCTTGGTCTCCAAAACTATTGGTCTTTTGTCCAAAGTTTTTGGTCCAAGATCATATGAATTTTACTATGCCAAAAAAAGAGAGATTTTTACAAGATTAGCAGTTCCAAAAATTTGATCCACTTGAACTATCACAAAAGGATATTGTTCAGTAATAATGTTTGTAATAAATAATGGAGGATCACTCCTTTCTTTCCACTCATCTTGTTGTTGTTTTTTTTTTTTTTTTTTTTTTTTCATTCTATTTTCTTTCAATATTAGAGACATGAGAATTTAGGAATGGGACATTAAATAATAACATATTATCAGAGTGTTATTCCTTTATGTCTTATCAAAATTATCACGTTGGTAATGTAGGGGAGTTCCACCTCTTGGGAAAATATGGTTCACTGAAAAATATCACAATTGAAACTTGTTAACCAATTTGAAAAGGCGTTGGCTTTTACTTGTACAAAAATTCTACCAAGCGATACGAGGAGGTATGGAGAGTATTAGAAAGCAGAAGAAAACGGCAAAAAAGTAGCTGCTGTCACAGAATCAGGATGTATTATAATTTTTCAAATCTGAAAGTATGCTTTTAATAGCACTATAGAAATTAAACAAATTATAATTATTTGGGGCAATCTGCGAAGATGTAAAGAAAAGTTGAAGAAAATTAGAATATATGAATAATGTCCTAGAAGCATTGTACAAATTCTAGAGGAGTGAACTATCTCTAACACCCATCTAATCAAAACCACATCTACTGTAATTCTGAACAGAAATAGCAATATCTCTAGTTGAAAATAATTAATTGGTAAAAAATCTCTTCAATAGTCCCTATTTCGGAGCAATTATGTCTAGCAGACCACTCAGGAAAGCAGGTGTAAACTTGCACTGATAGGGGATATTTCATAGTTTTCTTTTTTGTTAATGAAGCAAAAGTGATCATACATAATCTAAAGGTTTTGATGATCTGAGAAGAAAAACCCTCGTCATGAGAGGCCATCTAAATTAGATGTAATTCTTCTCTTTTGGTTATTAATTAAAAAATAGTACCAGAATACAGATTCCATTAAGAGATGTGTGTTGTTCTTTTTTTTTAACAGAAACAATCTAGTAAGACCTTAGAATATTTTGTCTTCTTGGAAGCTGTACCAGTACACAGTTAAAACAAGTTCAGGAGTTGTAAGGTTCACCAGCTGAGCTGAAAGTAAAATATGTTTGTTGGGCTCTAGTCCTGATGACCAACTTGGGTTTTAAAATACTGATATTTATTTTTTGGATGCCAAAGGTTTTCAAAGACACACCAAGGCACAACATTCTTGAAAAGAAAAAAATTTTCAGAATGCTGCCTCCTGTATTAAGCACAAGAAAGAAATCACTTTGTAGGCATACCATTATATTTATGACCATCAGTTAATAGACAAGCAGGGCTTTAAGTTTTCAGGTGTTTTTAAGGAACTAACATTTGCTGTGCATGTTGGTAAATGCTGTGCAACACTTTTTGTGATTATTCTGCATCTATTATACCTAATGTCACCACTGTACCTTGTACTCCTAAGCAGCTGTCACAATAACATCATTTCAAACATTTCCCAGCTTCTTTGTACTCTGCCTGCCTGGACAGGGAGCACAGCAGAGCTGAAATGAAAGTCTGCATTAGTCTTGCATTAGTCTGACTTGACTACACCACAAAGCATGGATCTCTTTATTATTTTTGTTATGGGCAAAGGCAAAAAGTATTGATTTTAGGTGCCGTGTGGATAATAAAAAACCTTAACATATAGAAGTGTTTATTCTAAAATGCTGCTTTCAATATAAATTTGTTGGCCATTTGAATTATATTGGTTGTTCGATTTTTTTTTTTTCCTAAAGACATGCCTAGTTTTGGCAAGCATTTAAAAACACAGACAAAAGTAATTGTCTCAAAAAACAAATTTCTTGGGCTATTTTTGAAACTACTAAACAGTAAATACACAACTTTCTTAATGTTTTATTTCAAATAAAGTGGAATTTGCACTATAGACTATTTAATGAACAAAAAATAGATTTAATATATTGGTTTTGAAGAAGAAAAATCTGTATACATATTGTCTGTCAAATTATTATAATTGCTACCTGTTTCCCTTGCTGCAAATTACCCGTTTCAGAATATAAATAATGCCCTCACAGAGTTATTCTGACCATGGTAGCAATCTCCATTCTGAATGCCAAACAAAGAGCAAATAATTAGATTAATGTTAATGTTAAAAGGATGCAACATGAAATCGAACTTGCAGTCCCATTGTTTTCATTTCACACATTCATGAGGGTAAAAAAACCTCCTCTTTTCTCACTATATCTGCTAAGTCTATCTCCTAGTGTGTTAAATAGAACAAAAGACCAACCCTTGGTTTTTGCAATTTATTTTTATACCAAAGGTTGAAAATCAGCTTTCCTGAACAATAAAAACAAATATTAAAAAATGTTGAGAATCCCGACATTCAAGTGCTTTTCATGAACTTAAATTTTGTTTGCATCATTCCCTTTGATTTGTTTTGTAGGATAGTTCAGGGTAAGCATGAAACAAAAAAATGACGACTAGATAACTTCAGGAAACACTAGATGATTAAAAGGATATTTTTCCTTCATGCATTATTACAGGTAAAACAATATTTTGTGGAGACAATAACTGCCCTCAAGTCCTGATAACTTCTAGTATACATCTAATTGTAATGTAAGGATCAAATGGAAAGCAAAATTTACCCCATATTATATATAGTTATATTATTTTTGCTTAAGGAGACAATACTCCCTTTTTTTAAGTTTCTGTTTCATGAACTTTAAGGAGTGCCAAGAAATACCACCCTTATAGTTAATTAAATTATAATTAATTTTCAAACACATGGACCTTGATATGACAGAAAAGTCAGGAAATAGGTTGGAAAATATTTAAGATATGAAAAGAACTTAAAATCCCTGATTCTGCTGAAAGTAAATGTTAGGTTCTCTGGAGAACAGTAGCCATAACTACATTCCTGTGTCTCCACGTATTTATGTAGAACTGAGATTTTAAAGTGGCTTAGATGAGGATCAAGTGGATTATGGCTGAGGTCTAAATTAAATATGTTAAATTTTATTCTAAAACAAACTAACTAACAAACCAAAACCAAACCAAACCCAACTTAGAAAACAAAACAAAACAATCAAACAAACAAACAAACAAACAAAAACAGAAAAGAAACCTTGGCCACAAGTTTGAGAATTTCCATTAATGTCTATGAGGGCAAGGTACCAATATAGTCGGTGTTGGGTACCCAGTACAGGAAAAACATTGATGAACTGGAAGGAGTTCAGGGTACACCATGGAGACCTCGAGGTCTGGAGCACTTTTCCAGCGAGAAGAGGGTAGGGGAGCTGGGCTTTGTCAGCCAGGAGCAGGATGGCTTCAGACAACATAAGAAGAGCCACCAGTAACCTATGGTGAGTAACCAAGATCCATGCTCTTCATGAAAACAATGGACACAAGTGTAGACTTGCGTGGCTCAGAATGGCTATGAGGAGAAAATTGCTCCCCATGAGAAGTGCCAAGCCATGGCACAGATTGCCAAGAGACGTAGAAGTACTCCATCCTTCAATGTTTTCAAGATACAGCTGGATTCCAGCTGGTCCAAGCCCGTAGCAGATCCTGCTGTGAGCAGGAGCTTGGACCAGAGGTTTCCTGAGAACCCTTCCAGCCTCAGCTACACAGTGAGCTTATGAGTTAACAGGTATCTTTTCAAAGTATAAAGTGCCCAGAAGTGTAGGGAAAATGCTGTAAATTAAATCAGTCAGGACAACGTATGCAACAAAATACAAATAAATTATGTATGTATTTCCTGGCTTTCTTGATCAAGTCCACAGCCTCTGAATGGTATTTGTCCTAACAGATTCCAAAGCAAGGCGTGTTTCCATTTTCAATAAGAGAGAAGAGGTGGCTCCTTTTAAAGGAGATGCAATAGCCCTAGGCATGACCCTTACTCTATTCAACCTAATAGCTCTCTGGAACTATTCCTGTGTACAAGCATTTCCTGATCTCATTAACCATTACATCTGTGGAACTAATTGAACAAGAAGACTTATGGCCTTGTTCAAAGCTGAATTTATTTTTTTGCCACACAATGATATGGTATCAGCATCAAGAGCAATGTAATGCCAGTTGATTGATCTTTTCTGCAGAAGAAAGAATGATGTAGGAATTTAAGAAAAAAAAGCCTTCTCCTATTCTTATTCAATAAAGCTTGAAATGGAACCTGAGGAAGAGCAGATAAATTTATGCTGCTGCTATCTGAAAGCAGTGACTTCTATAAAGCTTACCATGAATAACAGGTGTTATTTGGAAGAGGGAACAGGAGGTGAAGTTTGATACAAGAATGCTAATTACTCTCAACAGTGTTCAAATATAAACCTTTTTAGTCACCCTCTTTATCATGAATAGAAATGGTTTGACAAATGTCTGAAACATGTTACTCAGATGTCCATTTAGACTGCAGGGTCTCCACTTTTTTTTTTTTTTTTCCCATTCATCTTTCACCCTAGTGAATTTGGTTCAGAAAACACTTCATCATATCATTGAATATGCTGGGGCCAACCAGAATCATTGGGTTGAATTCCTGGTTCCACTTAGGACAACCTAAAAGTTAAGCTATATATCTAACAGCATTGTCCAAATACTTCTTGATCACTGCCAGGTGGGGACAGGGCCATGGACCACTTCTCTGGGGAATTCATTCCTGTGCTAGACCACCTTCTAAATGAAGATATTTTCCAAATATCCAATCTGGACTTCCTGTGACACAGATTTCAGACATCCCTCACCTCCTATCATGGGACAGCAGAGAAACACCTCTCTCTTTGCTCCCCCTCATTAGAAAGCTGTAGGTAGCAAAGAGGTGACCCCCCCCAGTTTCCTCCAAGCTGAACAAAATGGTATTCTCAGCCTCTACTCCTAAGTCACATCTTCTAGACCTTTCTCTGTCCTCCTTGGCCTCTCTTGGACACAAACTAATATTTTTACATCCTTCTACAGTGGAGCCCAAAACAGCACAGACACAAGGGATGAGGCTGCACCAGTCCTGAGTGTAGTGGGGCAATCACTCCTTCCACCAGGGAGCTGTACAGTCCCTAATGCACCCCAGGACACTGCTGGCTCACTTGGCTGCCAGGACTCATTGTTGACCAACATTGAGCTCACCATCAACCAAATCCCCCAGATCTCTTCCTGCAGGGCTTCACTCCAGCCACTTGTCCCCCAGTCTACATCTACATCCACGGTTACACTTTCCCAGGAGCAGAATCTGATATTTGTCCTTAACTTATGCCATTGAAGGTGTAGATATGCTCATGTATAACCTTAAACGCCTGTGTAAACATTTTGTGGTGCCACATACCAAAGAACTTTTTATCTGTTCCATTAAAAAATTTTTGATTTAACAAACAGATCTCACTCAGCATCCTTTCCAGCAGCTCAATCTCCATGATTTTGGTTTTTCCTATTTTACAGATCTAGCTTTTCTTAGCAGCTGAAAGAAAAAAAAACCACTATAATAAGAAAGGAATACTGTTAGGAAATTATAACAAAAATATTGCATTTTTTTACACAAAAGAATGATACTTGAGGATTACCATTTTCTGTTATATCATTCTACTTCAAACAGAGGAATGTGAGAAAGGCATTAGAGCTTCTGCAGGGAGGAGTCTTGGACTATTTATTCAAGAAAGGCGAAAAATGCAGAAGCATATGATGCAGGTATAAAACTACAGGTAGGCTAGCAAAAGCTAGCAAAAAATATTTCTACTTACTCTTTCAGATGATGGAAAAGAGAGAAACACTGCACTTAGTACAGCCCTCTGCGTTTTCTTCCCTGTCTTAAGCCAGCCTATAATTAACAAGAAGAATAGTTGCTGCAATCTTTGTAGCAACAAAAACTAAAATCTTAGTGTTTATAAATTATTTAGAAATCATAATTTCAACCATATACTGGTAGCTGACAAGAATCAGGAAAAAATTAAAATTTCCAAACATGATAACACCAGACACCATTCTAGATAAGATCTGTGGTTTTTGTTGTCCATTAGCTTCCTATGCCACTAAGCAATTTCAAAAAATCCCTGTCACAGACGATTAGAGGCTAATCACCACCAGGAAGAGTCTCCTTTCTAGCTCCTGTTCTATTTTAACTCTTGAAGAATTCATTCTCCTCCTTTCAAAAGCATTAATTACTGATAGAATTCTTCTTCTAATTCACATACATTCTTCATGTTCTTTTGATTTCCATCTATCTCTTGTCCTGTCTATATACTGTGGTAATGAGCTCCACAGCCATGTTTTAGTTTGTTGAAAATACTTTGTTCCATTTGGAATTTTTTTCTATTTCATTTTATGCCTCCTCATTTCTGAACTGCAGCATAGGGCACCTTCCATTTCTTTAACAATGTATTCCTTCACATATCTGTCTCACTTGTTTGTGCTCAATGGATTAGCCTCAGAAAGCTAGATATAAAGAGTCTTTAGATTTCAACTTTCAATCCTTATATTTCAACAGCTTTCATACCTGTGTACAATTTTACATTCTTCACAAACACAAAAATGGAGAAGGCACTTTTTATGGGATCAAATATGTCTGATTAGAACAATATCTCAGCCTTTGCCAGAAAAACACTACAGTATTATTCTAAAACACATTCTAATTATTGTTTTATATGTATGTTTATATATGTATGTACGTATTTATAAATTTCTTGCATAGTTTCATTCTTTGGATGATTTTCTCATATTTTCAAACTGCAACTTATTAAGAAACTTATCAATATGTGTTCAGGTTCTAGCACAATGGGCCTGTACACTACTTAAATTTCCAAAACACTCTGAAAATATTAATTGCCTGTTGCTGTGATTGGTCCCAGATGGTCACACTGTAAAATTAAAAATCTTAGAATGTAATAAAATATTATAATCTATCACAACTTTGCTGTACTGTAACAGAGTGCATGAAGAATTCTGTTGTTGAAAAAAAATGTGGTTTTTTTTGTAAGATCTTCAAGAAACAGTAATAAAAAAATAGCAAGAGAAGTATATGGGGGAAAAATGTGGTTGATATTGATGGGAAGCTTATTTCTGCACAATGAATTGTAAAAAATGTTCAAGATCTGTTCCTCTTTGAAAAAAATATGACCTCCTGTAATACTGCCTCAGTCAAATAGACCTTTAGTGAACTTCTGTGCAAATAATCATCATATGAGTTGAAAGTGCCTAAGGTCAGTTTTAACTGAAGCACTAAATTTCTGTAGAGTTTCAAGTCAGGTTACAAGAATAAATTCAGAATACAAATACTGTAACTGACACCTATCAGCTAGCTCTTCTCTTTTCTTCTTCCCCCTCCACCCTTCTATCTTTCTCTTTATTCTTTTCCTTATTTTGAATATACATATTTAGGTTGCATAGTGGCAGGTTTTCAGGCAAAGAAGAAACTCAAGGGGGAAAATTTATTCATCAATTAATTGCAGTAGGAATACTATATAGTACCTGTTCTTAAATTCAAAGGCAAGAAAGTCGTTATCTGTGAAGACAAAAAGTAAAAATATGCTGAGCATGCCTCTCCATGTTAATTATCTTGGTTATATCTACAACCTTGCACATTTGTATGCTCACCTTGTCATTCTGTAGAATCTGAACCCCTGGTATTGAACAGCAGGTGCAGAGGGAAAGTATAAAAGAAAGTTAAATCAAAGATAGGACTGAGGGTCTTGTAGCAATGACACTAGGAAAACAGGAGACCTAAAGTCAGTTCTTGATTTCGCTGTGTGTGCACTGAAGAGCAAGTCTCATTTCCTCCTGCTAATCTTTCTCCTTACCCATAAAACACTGATGATACTTTACTTTATTCATTTTTTGA
>VZRO01001066.1:174827-204873 GCA_013397915.1 Daphoenositta chrysoptera
TTTTTTAGGCAGTTTGTCATTTAGTCTATGAACTTTTGGGGGGGAGAGATCTGTCTTACTGGAGGCTTATGTGGAACTAAGCACAAAGGGACTTGTCAGCAGAGAATTCTCAGTTCTAGCAGAATACTGGAAAGCAGTAACAGGCAAAGCAGAATAAAGACGTTCTTATTTCAAGTATCAAGTACAGACAGGTATAATATTACTGAATTTAAATGGGCAACTGAAGGGAGAATAGCAATCAACACAACTGTAACCACTTATCTTTCAGAGAGCTTTAAAACGGAGAAAGTGAAAGAAAGATCTTATAGCTATTACATATTTCTGATTTTATTTCCTAAGCCTGGATGTCAGTGGTTAATGAATTGTGTTTTGATTGTAGTTATGTGATGTACTTCTCATTTCCAAGTTTCTGGTTTTCCCTTTCCTATATGTATGTGTGTGTGTGTGTATATGCATACATCCAAATCTATATAATATATACATGATGTATTTACATTCATATTCAATACTGAAATATGTTTCTGTCTAGAACAAGAGGCATTTCCTTTTAATTTCTTAATGAGGACACATTAGATGTGATGGGATTAAAGTGGTTGATCTGAACAGTCTGTCTGCAGTTGCTGAATGTGTTGAAAGGTCAGCAAATTCATAACTGCATTTGAGCTTTCCTTTTTGAGGTCTGTTAAATAATTTCAGTGGTACAAAGCTTTAGACTGACTCATTATGAAAGAAAGACATGGTGCATTAGGAGTAGCCTGAAAAATGCCAAATACTGGCTTCCTTTATAGCTGATAAAACTTAAAAGACAGAAACAAATTATCCAGACCTTCTGGAAAAAGAGAAAATACACCAGCACAGTTCTGCTTCATGACAAATTGTTATTCAATAGGCAGCTTGATGAGGGCAC
This sequence comes from Daphoenositta chrysoptera, assembly GCA_013397915.1. Lineage (NCBI taxonomy): Eukaryota > Metazoa > Chordata > Aves > Passeriformes > Daphoenositta > Daphoenositta chrysoptera. The sequence goes on from VZRO01001066.1 coordinate 175,735, forward strand.
CTTCATAGGCAGCATAGGGTTAATAAAATTTAATTTTTATATGGCTACAGCTGCCTTTAAATTTTGTAAGGTACCTACAAGGCAATTTCAACACAAAAATAAATAGCTCGTAGCAAAATAATCTGTTAAAAATTTAATTCCATGTTAAACTTACTGACAGAGAAATATGAAACTTTCATATGAACAGTGCTTTTAAACTTTGATTTTTCTGTAATTCAATATTTGGTAGTAAAGGAATGACCCTATTAATTAAATTTAAGTTGATTTGGCAGCAATTTTCTGTTTGCCTGCTTACTTGGCTTCATTTTCTACTTCTTTTTCTGGTTCTAGGAAGCTCAGGAATATGTCTGAGGTAGACCCGAGACTGAACACAGAGAAATCCCAACTACTTCTAACCAGGAGTCAGCTCCAGCGCTGGGACTGAGTTTGCAGTTTCCGGTTGTGAACTCTGATTAATTTTGGTTAGTCCCTTCAATGAATGCAAGTGGTAATCCCCTCATGCTGTAAACAGTGGCCTACATGCTTAACATGGTACATGAGAATTCCCTTTCATGTCAAGTTCATCCTGGTCAGATCTGTGTGAACAAACACATGAATAGCACTTACAGGAGGAAAAAAAAAATCATAAAGCACTGCAAAGTTAATTAATTTTCAGATATTTTTGTCTGAAGAAAAAAATATTACTATAGTACTCATTCTGCTAAAGCCCCTATTGGTGTTTAAGCAGGGTTCACAGTTTTTGTGCTGTATTTTGTTATCCTGTACAAGATGTCCTGAGTATCTGAATTGCTGACAGAAAATGAACTGCGTGACCCCAGAGATCATCCTGCCAATTGCTGTGTTGTTTTTTAAAAAGTCCTTCTCAGTTTGGTCAGCATTTTTTGAGCAGATCTTGTGAAATCTTAATGTAGATCTGTTTTAAGTACAATCCACAGTACTGGGTTGGGAATGATGCCTTATGCTCTGCACAGGCAGGACCATGAAAACATGCCTTGAACAAGTAAATCATTCAGGTCAAGCAAAAGCAAAATATTCCATTTTTCCAAATACTTTTTTGCTTTTATATAAAAATGGAAGGAAAAAACAAATCAATCTCTGATATTTTGCAACTTTTTTACTTTTTCAATTTTTGGGGTTTTTTCACCCTAATTTAATCAGTCCTGCAAACATACATATTTGTAATGTTGTTGTTGACAAATCATTGATTTTTGCTGCCATCTTTCTTCAACACTAAAACTCTTCTCTTAATTTACCAGGATACAAAATTTTTCCACAACCAACTCGAAATTCTCCTTCTACTTCTCTTGACACTTGCCTTAGTGTGTTTTTAACTAAAACTTTACTAAATATACTTTGTGATTAATATTTGAATGGAAATATAAATATATTTACCCCCATAGCACTTTGATTTTAATAATATTCTCAAAAGCATCCATTTTACTGTTTAAAAACTGAAAGCTAGACTTCCAGATGAAGTAGATTTTGCACCCTGATGAAACAAAAGTTACGGTACCCACCTCAGATCAGGTGATATTCTGGACTCTCCCATTGCAGTCCCAGGTCCCAGCCCCCATTAGCATTTTCTCCTTTGACCCCTTTCTCTTGAATTATGGGATTTCAGCTCTAGCTACCTCTCTGCAGTACCTGGAAAGAACATTGGCCAACTTCAATAGGACAAGAGAGAGACTTATAAGGATTGCAGAGAAGAACTGATTTATTAAAAAACCTGTGCAACAAACTTAGAGCATCAACACACTTGGTGGTGGAGAAGTTTTAATAAACTGCAGAGCCAGTCTCATCCCTTCTTGCAAGCTGAGTAGCATCTGGAAGAAAAGTTTCACAAGTGGAACAATACCTGATGTGGCTGTATGCAGGTGTTACCCAGAGATCTCCAAGATGCAGAATTTGACATTGTCAATGAGATTTTCAAATTGTTGGCATTGGCAAGGTTACAATTTGAGATCCTGCTATTACACAAATAAGTTTGCATTGTGTCTAGAAAGCTTTTATTCCAAAACTGTTGATCATCACTTCCTTTCTCACACAAAGAGCATTGAGTTGAAAAAGGATGATAGAAAGCCTAAAGAGAGTATGACAGTTTAACAGAAGCCTGTGAAGAAAGTCACAGGATAATTTAATAGTTGTTTTCTTTAACAGGCTTTGTAGAAAATGTCTGTTATTTTATTTATATTTTAAACACGAATGAGCTTATTTTTCTGTCTTGAAAGGCTGTGCCTGAGAACTGCCAAGGTTGAAACATTGCAAGGAGTAAAGGAATGCAGTTTACTATAAACCTCAAAACTCCAGTAGGTATCAAGGATACTCAGTCTGGAAGATACGACAAAGGTCCAAAAATTATAAACTGTTGAGTAGTTAAATCTGTCAATCCTAAAATAACCAGAGGAAAACTTCTATAAGATTTTAAATGAAGAATTCACAGAACGGCTCTGTGAACTTCTTCAATGTTGCATAACAAAAAAAAGAAAAAAAAAAACAAAAACAAAAACAAACAAAACCAGAAAATGGTAAATTCTAAAAAATTTTGGCATATAATCCACCTTAACATGCAGTGACCACATGAGTAAGGTATAAAAAAAAAAATGTATATGAGAACTAGATATGGTATGTTTTTTTCCCTTCATCTAAAATCACTATAACAGAAGATATCTGGGTATTGTGCAGTGGGTAAAGTGCAGGGCAGGGTGGGAATTATAGACAGGTGAGGAGGAGAGAATGAGGACAACACTGTCCTATGATCCAAGAATCACCCATAACATGGGAGACATGTGGTCTACTTCAGAACAGAAAAGGAGTCAAACAAGAGGTTTCCACATCCTAGCTTCATAGCTCAAGCACTCAGATGCCTGCAATTGTAAAGCCAGCTTGTCTTTTCCAAATGACCTCCAGTCTCTACACATTCTAAGTCTCCTAATCTGAAAATATTATAAAAGGTTGGTGGTTGGGTTTGAGAGTGGTGGTGGTTTGTCTGGCTTTTTTAATTTCATTTTTCAAACATAGGAAAGCCGCTCCTCTGCCAAGAAGGTGAATGAAGGAACTCCAGATAGCCCCAAGAACCTACGGGAAAAAGGAAGTCACAAGTCAGGTAAAAATGAAGCCTAACTGCTTAAGGTAATTACAATGGGTAGAAATCATAGATGCAGACAAGTTACCTCAGCTACAGACACACTTTATGTAGTACTGCTCCACTTAGGCACAGCTGGTTTGTGCTGGGTTGAAGATGGAGCTTTGGTCCCAGCTCTGTCACAGCTGCAGAGGGAAGGGAACAGCAGAAAGCTGCAAGAAGCAGGAGTGGGCTGAGGAGTGGAAAGGGACAGAGCCAGAGCAGAGTGTGAGGTAGCAATCGTGAAACAAAAGCCAAATAGCTTGCTAAACTTTCACTCCAGCAATCAATGTAGGGCACTGTCTGGAAATGGAAGGGGATGGGGACAGAGTGGGAGGGAGGAAGGCAGGAACGAAGGAAGGAAGAATGAAAGTCTTCATCTGTCTTTCCTGGGACCTTAGTGGAGTCCTTCTGCAGTGGACACTGCAGGGACATGGCATTTAGACACCAGATCAAGGACCAGTCCAACATCCTATGTTAGAAAAGAACCAATTCTAAATGCTTTCTAGAAAGGCAATAGCAGATTAGATTGTATCTCCACAGGTCTCATTTGCTCTCCACATATCTCTGTGGTTTTCGTCTCTCAAAGCCAACATATTCCCCCAAAAATAAAGAGGTTAGAAACTAAGATGGTAATATAAATTGTATACAACACACATTTAAGTCATTGTCAGCCTTTTTTTAAGAAAGCTGATAATTTTAAGAAAGCATGCAATTATATGAAGAGTGTCAAGAAAAAGTAATCATTGAAAAATTTGTAATATGACTGGTGACAGGACGGAATTTACAGAATAAAACTGTCATTCCAAAAAAAGCGACATATCTTTCTATGTGACATCCAGTCCTGTGAGCAAGTGAAGTGGTCAGCAATGTCCATGTCAGATCATTCTTCACAAACTCACTTTAATTTTCTGTCCTTCCATGGAGAGTTTCCAGTGAGGTCTTGGATGCAGGCTTAGGCCTAGTACACTATTGCTTTATTCAAGCAGCATGTGAAGAATCTGTCTAAGGCTCCACTGTTGTTTCTCAGTATATACTTTCCTCTGGATAAAGTCTGATGTCTTTTACAGTAGAAAACATGGGTATTGTCAGGTCCTGCAAAGCATAATTTTAGAAAGCCAAAAATCAGACACATAATCCAAAAGCTGCTAATAAAAGCCCCTGTCTATTCTGCAGGGATGCAAAATTTGCTGGGCATTTTGACAGCTAGAGGAATCCTGCTAAACCTCTGTTTAGGGTTTTGACTGATGAGTTTTCCAAGCAAAGGATGCTTGGAGAAGTCAATTGACATTAATACAATGCCTGATACCTTTAGAACAAAGGCTCTATGTCAGCATCAAGTATCATTATTAGCGTTTAATATTCATTAGCTTCAGTGATGGAGCTGTTCCTTTCAGAATAGAGGGTCCTTTGTACAATTATCACCTGGGAGATATTAATCACAGATGTCCTTCAGATATACAGCATATGTTGAGAAGAGCCATGCCTGTATCCATGATCACACACCCTTAAGACCTCACATTGCAGGTGACATCACGGCCATGAAAACAACTCATAGGGAAAGGACATTTCCATCTGATAAAAGTGTTCCACTGCAGAAAAAAATACCGTGAAAAAGCCGCAGGCCTATTTCCCAAGTGTCTCCTAAGGCTAGCTTCCACACAAAGTTGGGAAAGAGAACAAAGTTCCGGATTCTGAATGTTTTAAATAGCTGCTTTTTGACTGTTCTCTTCAGCTTTGTCTGAGAACTTCTTTATGGCAGTTATCAGTCTGGGAGAGACACATGGGAAAAAAGGAAGGAAATCTTGATAATTTTTCCCAGAAATTTCATACTTTAAATATGGTTGTCTCAAAAGAAAATGTGAGAGTTTTTTCTAATGTTTTTTTGGGTCATGGTGCCATTTGGTCAGGTAAATTAAAACACCATGACTGTCTGCAATTCTCTGGATTCTCTGTTTTGGACCATTGCATCAAGTTTGCAGTATCAAGTTTCTAGTTTCAAGTATTTAAGTCATAATGCATCTGGTTCTGCCTCTGCCCTATACCTTTGTCTTTCTCCCTTCTTGACTATATGTTAGAAATTCAAATTCTGCACTAACTGGGAACTGGAAGAGAGCAAATATTATTAATACCTGATTTTTAATTCAGGTTTTAATAAATAAATCAAATATTACAGGTTGCATTTGACTGGTTGAAAAATAAGTAGGTTCACAGAGAATAGTCCTAGACTAATGTTTTGTGTAACATTAGGGTTTGGAAACATTTTTTACCTGACCTTCCTTCAAACTAGAAGACCCAGAGACTCCTCGTTTGGCTCTTGGACTGATCCACCTATTTGCAATCTCTTTTTTATTGATACACGTTTTGAGATATTTTGTGTGTCTGCAATGTTGTCTTTTTAACAAAAAAAAATCAAAGCCTATCTTAATTAATGTCTCTGCCCTTATTCACTTTTGGCACATATAAATGCTAAAATGTCACGCGTTCTGTGAATGTTGGGGGTGCTAAAGAACATCTGACACTATGCTATCAAGTTAAATAGGAGTAGGTAAAGGTTTTCCATCCCCCGGAAAATTCTGAAATTTCAAAACCTTGGGTAGAGTGAAGTCTACTGTGGAAGGATCCACAGACTTCACACAGTTTTAACGAAAAATGAAATCTCAGGATAAATCTGCAAGTCCAGAACGTGGCTTATCTATACGTGCATAAGTGGATATTCAGGTATGGATTCTACAGAACTGTTGAGGTGAAAGAGAAGAATCCTGGAACAATTGTTTCTTTCCAATGCAATTTTGTTTGTTTGCTTTAGTGCTAATGTTGAAACCAGCCAAAAAATCCTAAACAAATAAATAAAACCAAACTAAAACCCAAAGCCAAATTAGGACAAAAAGGGCTGCATTGTAAAGCAATAAGGTTTTCTCTGTTTAAAACCTGAGACACAAAATGTACTTTTAATGCTTTAAGCTTTTCTAACAGAAGAAGCCATGCCGTAAGAGAGTTGATTTAGAGCACAAATCTTTCTGAAAAAGGCTTTTATTGCAGGTGAAACAATTTTCTACCAATTCATATTTTGAGGGCAAACTGTAGGTGACCTCTGGAGTCTTAGTCAGCACCAGAACACTCAACACAGCAAGGACAAGCCAGCACCTGCAGTCCTCTCAGTCAGTGCTCCCTTTGGCCACTTCCAAACTGACCTGCAGCTGTAGGCTGGAGACTTTTTCTCTTTCCCAAACCATAGAGGTACAAGATTTGATAAACACCTATCTGACCTATATGCCTGGGTTTTCCTTTCTATGAAAATCATGTTATGGGAGGAAGGGAGAAGAGGATAAGGGCACTCCTGGAGCCTCGGGTTGTTATGTACTGTTTCTGTACTCCTGGAAAGAATAGTTTTTATCTGGTTCCATGAATACAGGCAGTGGGTGCACACACACATACACACAGAGAAAAAAAAAATTTTCTCCTAAATCAAATCTCATATCTTTGGTCCAAAGGTTAATACTAAATTGGAGTATTGAGTCTTTAATTTAGCAGGAATCATACAAGGAAAAAAAATGCCAAACAAACAAAACAAAAAAGCAAAAAAATTCCCATTTTTAATCCCATTTTACTGTGAGGGTGGTTATACAAAAGGAAAGGTGTCCAGAGATGTTGTGTGAAGCCTTCATCCTTGGACTTTTTCAAAACCTAGCTAGGTATAGCCCTGGGCAGCCTGCACTAGAAGACCTGGCTTTGTACAAAGGAGTGGTATGCATCCATTACCTGGACCAGACGCTTCATGTACTCATTGTCTTGTAGGATTGGGCCTTCTGATCTTTATTTTGCCATTGTGTTTCTTTAAATAAATGCAGAGGATGGATAGACTCATTTTCTTTCTCTACTTTCTTTGCTGATCACAGTAACTTTTTAGAAAGAAGCACTTCTGACAAACATGAATGGAAAATATACATGTTGTGCATAAGAAACTATTATCAGTAAATCAAACACATTTTTTGGCAGAAAACAGAATAATTTGAGAACCAATAATGGTTTCCCTTGGTCAAGTAGGGGGAAAAAACAAAATGTTCTAACAGATAACTGACTAAAGGATTTTGGTTTTAAGACATCTTTGGTACCCATGATAGTCTTTTATTGAAGCAGGGGTCGAATAAGAGAATACAGTTAAATGACAGAGTGACCCAAAGTGCATAATGAGGGGACCACTTAAAACTAACTCCAACTACCTGATCAGGATTAATTTAGTAGTCTTTGAGCTCGATTTCTTTCTATGTTTTTGGGGTTTTTTTCTGCTCTTTTATTCTCTTACTCATTAGGATAGTGATCCATCCTCCTCCCAGAGATCCCTCCTGAATGATGTTGCTGATTTTTCACCAGAGATTTGATAAAACCAAACCAGAGAAAACAGAATGTGCCAAATGTACATACTTCATGCAGTTTATTCCAGAGGAAGAGTGGTACTGACATGTGAGCATGAAGCTCCTTTCTGCGCTCCTTTCCTGGAATGCACATTCCAAGTTTTCTCATATGAACATGCAACTGTTGGAAAGACATTGGGCACACATACAAGTACCTACAGATGAATTCTGACTCTGCAGTGTTTTCCTCATGTCATTTTAAAGAAGCACTTGCTTTCACTACATTTCAGATAATTCCTCACAAGCTTATCTCTTCCACAGTTCTCTCTCTAATTTGGAACAGTGAAGGACTTGTTACCCTTTCAGTTTTCCAGATAATTCCTTAAAAACTGGATTAAGTGCCTTAATCTGAGAAGATGCAAAATCATCCTAGTAATAATTACATGGTTTATCTCCTTAGAAGGTACAATAGAGAAGCCAGTGACCCTTTTCATATCTTTGATCATCGAGCAAATAATAACATCTGTCTCTCTTTACTCTTGTAATGCTGGACACCTTACTGCTACATGAATGAAACCTGAAGACATATTGAGTCCTGTAGAAAGGTGGAGCTCTTTCTTGGAAGTGCTATAGAAATTATTTGCAAGTGAAGTCAAGGAGAAAATTAGGAAAACTATTCAAATCTAGGTTTCCCAGTTCTTTCTACTTGTTAACAGTGGGACAAATTCCTTGGCAACAGCCACTGGTGCTGAAATCAGCAGTCTTTCAGACCATTCTGTAAACAGTTCTGTAATGATTTAAAGACTTCAAATAAGTAGCAAGATCAGTTACAGCTAAAAAAGTCTGAAATACAGACTTTTAGCTTGTCCACAGACTTAATTTAAACTGTTTGGATGTGTTGAGCCTGGAAAACTGTTTATATCAGAGGGGACACTTCTGTTCTGAAGAAATTTGTCTTATTGGTGGGAAACAGAAGGGTGAGAGGGCAAGAATCATTCCAGAAGTTTCCACCTGCTGTGCTGACCTTTTAACTGAAAATAAAAGATGAACAGCTGAATTATTCCTGTCTTTTCCAACCAAGTAACAGATACTTTCTGTGTTTCAGAAAAGATGAGAACACCCAAGAGGTACCATTTCACAGGTTTAATAAGTCTGATATTATGCATGCCTCACAGTGGTGACAGATTTATTCTTGCTTTATTGTGCATATCAACTCTGTAAGAAGTTCTTTTTGCCTCAGAAAACAGTGGTGGATGGCGTTCATAATCTCTCTATACAATTACTGGAGAAAGAAGGAGATGTCCAGGGCATTTTGCCATGTGGTGGAATTTCTCATTACCTATCCACTACGCAGAGAGCCTAAGAAGATATAAAATTTAATTGAACACACAAATTTGGGGAATTTATTGAAAGAGATGCCTTTCTACACATTTATATACACTCTGTGAGTAATCAAAGACCAGCTAAAATATGTATACCAGTAAAGCTCTAAGGTGTAGAGTCACAGAATCACAGATTCACAGTATAAACTGAGTTGGATCATCTACATTGATCATCAAGTCCAGTTCCTTGCCCTGCACAGAACCATCCCCAAGAGTCTCACCATGTCCCTGAGTGCGAAAAATAAAAACTTATTGATATCTGTCAGGCTGGTGCTGTGACCACTTCTCTGGGGAGCCTGGTCCAGTGTCCAGCTACCCTCTGGGTGAAGAAATTTTTCCTAATATCAAACCTAAACCTTCCCTGACACAACTTCAGGCCATTACCTTGGGTCCTGTCACTGGTCACTGCAGAGAAGAGATCAGTGCCTGCCCCTCCTCTTCCCGTCATGAGGAAGCTGCAAACGGCAATGAGGTCTGTCCTCAGTCTCCTCCAGGCTAAATGCACCAAGTGGCCTCAGCTGTTCCTCATCAGATTTTCCTTCAAGGCCCTTCATCATGCTCATTGCCCTCCTTTGGACTCTCTTTAATAGATTTATATCTTTCTTACACTGTGGCACCCAGGCTGCCCCCAGCACAGGAGGCGAGCCCGCCCCAGCTCAGAGCAGAGCAGGACAATCCCCTCCCTTGCCCCGCTGGCCGTGCTGTGCCTGAGGCCCCCCAGGACACGCTGGGCCCTCCTGGCTGCCAGGGCACTGCTGGCTCGTGTCCAACTCGCCACTGACCAGGACCCCCAGGTCCCTTTCTGCAGCGCTGCTATCCAGCATCTCATTCCTCAGGCTGTACACCCAGGGTTGTCCCATCCCAGGTGCGGAATCAGGCACCCACATCACCTGACCTGTCTTCCGCTGGGCATACACCTTCTTTTTTTTTGCTTTATTTCCTAGAAAAAACTCCTGTTTAGCCAAGCTGGCCTTCTGCCTCACCTGCTTGATTTCCGACATTTGGGAATTTCCTGCTCCTGTTCCTCTAGGAGGTGATTAAAAAATGACCAGCACTGATGGATTCTGGCACCTGCAAAAACATTTTCCAAGGGGACCTTACTCACTAATTCCCCAAGCAGGTTGAAGTCTGTTCTCCTCATGTCCAGACCTGAGGTTTTCCTGGCACTTTTGTCAACAGAGATTTTGAACTTGATTGCTTCACCATCTCTGGGGCCAAGACAGCCACCAATCTCCACTTCTCTCACAAGATCCTCTCTGTTCACAAGCAGCAGATCAAGGAGAGTATCTTTCTGAGTTGACTCCCTTATGATCTGTTCCATAAAGTTGTCATCCAGGTTTTTTAGGAATCTTCTGTCCCAGCTTGTGCCAGCTTTGTGATGCTCCCAGCTAATTTCTGGAAAGCTGAAGTCTGCCATAAGGACAAGGGCAGTTAACTTGGAAGTATCTCTTGGTTCCTCAAAGAATAATTTGTCAGGGTCATCATCCAAGCTGGGAAGTCTATAGAAGATTCCCATGGTGATACCCACATCATTTGTTTGCCCCTAGATTCTTATCCAGAGGCTCTTAACTGTGCCATTGCCAAGTGTGAGCTCCATACATTCCAACCCTTCTATTCCATGAAGTGCCACCCCTCCTACTATTCTGCCCTGCCTATCCCTCCTGAAGAGCCTGTAATCATCCAACAGGGCACTCCAGTCACAGGACTCATCCCACCAGGTTTCACTTCTGTCAATAATGTCAAATCTCTGGGACTGGGAAAGAGCTTTGGGCTCCTTTTGTTTGCTCCTCATGCTGCAGACATTAGTGTAGACACACTTAAGGTGTGGTTCAATGTAGCCAACACCTGTGACATATTGAGGAATCCCATTAGTGCTCCTTTCCTCAAGTTTTGACACACTATTCCCTTGCTCATCACTGGCCAGCCTGGTTGGTTTAAAAGCTAGTTTAAAGCTCTGTCAACAAGCCCCACCAGCTCCTATGCTAGAACTCTTTTTCCCCTCTGAGAAAGGTGCAACCCATCAGGTGTTGGTAGAGCAGGTGTTGAGTAGATCATCCCATGGTCAACAAACCTAAATTTATTCTGCTGACAACAACCTCAGAGCCATGCATTGACCTGATTGATGGATCGGCCTATTCCTATCAATATTATTTCTTGTTACTGAAAGAATTGAGGAATTCACTTCCTGTGCTCCTGATCCCTCTACCAAACGTTCCAGGGAACTGGAGTCTCTTTTGATTGCCCTTGGATTTCTCTTTGTTGTTTTATTACTGCCAGCTTGAACAACCAATAGTGAATGGGAATCAGAGTCCTGAAGGACAGAAGAAAACCTTTAGGAAAAGCATGCCATTTCCACCAGCAGAACAATGTCACAGCCACACCACCATATTTTCCTATGAAAGAATGAGTGGAACCAAGATGCCATGGGTAATAATGGGAATACCCATCCATATGATAGCAACCCAGTAAACTGGGTATTTTCAAGACTTTGTGCCATTTTGAAGATTGCAATCTTACCAAACATACAGAAACACAAAAACAAATTAAAAGTGTTCACAGTAATTTCAAAGGGATAAATAAATCCCTGTGACAGCTTTGTTTGAAAATTGATACCTTGCATGGTTTTGCAGAAATCTGTCAGCACACGTTGCCTCATGTCTATATAGCCGATTATTATAAGAGTTAATCATCACATCCCCTACCTAAAGCCATAATCCTTCATTTGTGATGGCACAATTATTTAACATCGTAACAAATCATATCATTACAGTGTATTACAAATCTAAGTGAGAAATAAGTGGCAAGAGATGGGATTTCTTAAAGGCAGAAGACAGTCTTTAAAGACCAGTGGCAAGGAAGAAGAGGTATATAACAGGGCTGAGAGAGTGTTGTTAGAATTGTCACCTTTCTTCCGCAAGTGTCACTGATTCATTTTCCCTGTACAGTTCTCAGGAATCTACCTTATTTTCTTGTTCTTAATCCCACAAAAGGCTGCAATTCCTACTGATTTTCCAGGTTTACCTCTTTTCCACTAATCTGCAAGTGAAGGCAGCTAGTTTGACAAGAAAAAATAAGCTTGTGCAGAACTGTTTGTTTGATGTTGTTTGTATAGGATTCTTTATTTTGTGAATACATTTATTTCTGAGAGTACTAATAAACAGGCATCAAACACAGTTTCCACTAAGAAACTGGTAAAACTCAGACTGACTTCAGTGAAGTCATACCTTCCTAACTGGGGATTACAGTCTTTCATCCACACAGAAAGATTAGTCTGAGTGATCACCATGTGAGCATCAAACCTTATGTTTCCCTGTGTCAGAATCCAACCTACTGATGTGAACAGGGGGTGAGCAACGTCCTCTCAGACCTTTCTTGCTTGGGTGACTTGAAGAGCCAGAGGCTGTCTATCCACAAGTAGCAATTCCGCTGTGTGCGCTTATCTGAAGCATTCCTGTCTATTTCATGTAGACAAGCACAGAGCTTTAAAATTATAAAATATATACAGAGGCCTTGGTATACATATTAATTTGATTATTCAGGTGGTCCCAAAGCATATTCTGACACCATCACTGCCTCATTAATATAAATCTAGAGGGAGAAACAAATCCTCAATTTATTTAATACATGACAGATATTTTTACCACTTGGGATAAAGTCTCAGGGCTGAAAATTTAAAACATTAAATGTGGAGATCGATGTACCAAAGAGAGTGGTCCTGTGTTAGGTACTTTGCCTCATGTGGCCCTTTTCACGTGTGTCTTTTCAATTGTGTTGTGACACACAGGGTCATTGTAAGGTCTTTTTTTAGGCAACTGCATTCTGCAGGTCCATTATTCTCAGGGTTTTGTTTTGGTTTTATTTTATGAGAGTAGGACACTACCAACAAGAATGTTTTTGAAAACTGCTAAGTGCAAGTTGTTTTGTGTACTGAATCGATAAACGATATTAAAAACAAACCCCAAAATTAAAAAAAAAACCAAAAAAACCCCAAAAAAACAAAACCAAAAACAAAACAAAACAGAAGAAAAAAATCTGTCTAAAAAGATGGCAAGTCAAGTATAGGAGAAAGAAGGAGAATCAACTCAGTACAACATCTGCTTCAGGCTAAGACAGTAAAATTTAATTCATTTTCATATAGCAACTTTCAAACAAACCTCTCAAAACATTTTATAGTAAAAGATAAAATGACAAGATAACTTGTTACAGAAGGGGTTATTGCAACTCTCTCATAGACAGCAAATGAAGGAAACTGTGTGCAGCAACAGACTGGTCCAGGGAAAGGAAAAGGATGCATATTTAAAGGAGGGGAAAAGTGTTATCCTTACGCAGTGTAACAGAAACAAGAGCTGAATAATAATCATGTGAATGAGGATGAGCATAATGATGGGGACAGGGACGAGGATAAGAAAGTTTCTCCTTGTATAAAAACTAGCATCTATTATATTTATGTAGTAACTAAATTTCATGGCCTTGCAGAATAGGTAAATTCATTTTGTAAATGGAAAAGCCTAGACTGAAAAAATACTGTAATAGGACTCTTCTAGGACCAGAGACAGCTTCCTACTCACAGCAGCTGGAGGATGAGAAATGAGACTGCCAGTACATACTGGGACAAGGATACAAAAGCCCTCTCTCTTACTTTTGTCATACCCAGAACTTTCCCATTTTTTGGTGGAACAGTGTATGGTACTTTTCAGCAGGTCCATGAGTGCTAGAATTCCATTTTGAATCCTTGAATTATTTATTGGAAGTACAGTTTTTGCATTGGTCTGTCATCTCTGAAGATCACAAAACAAGTCAGTGTCAGGCACATGGACGTGACAGAGCAGCCGTCCCCAGTGCTGAGCTTCAGGTGCCAGGCAGATGACATCAATTCAGAGAAGAAAGGGACAAGAAGAGGGGCTGGGAAAGCCAACTCCCATCCAGTTTTGATCACACAACAGTATACAAGGACTGTTTGATGATTTGACAGTAGAAGATAGAAATACTCGCATTCTCTGGGAATGAAAGCAAGGGAAAGAAATGCTGGTTTTAGAAGATTCTGTTTTCACAGAGAAGGGAAACAATAGAGAATTAAACTATGGAAAAGAAGATGAATGCAAAATGTTAGAGTAAAGCATGATTTTTTTTAGTTGTTTACATGCTAAATAATTTTTGACAGTTAGACACCCAATGTCTGTGCAAGCAGACAAGAGATTAGCACTGCTCCTATGTATTGTCTGCCTTTCAAGGACTAGGAAAGTACAAATTCTTCCTTTTTAGTCAGTGTACTTTCCCTGGCATTCAGCTTCCGTGGTTTTACTCTATATTTTTTCCTCACTCATTCATCTTGCTTTGTACCATAAATAATGCATACATGGCTTGCCATCTAGCAATTTGTTGGCATCAGAGACATTCTTGCAAGAGTGTTAACTTCCACACATAGTTGTACATTTTGAAGAATATGGATATTTTCCTGTGATTGAGAAATATGGCAGTGCTGACAGGATATTCCCAGAACACTGTATACATGGCAGGGTGCTTGGATCACACCTGCCAAGGAAGCAGGCTCAGTGCCAGCACACTATATACACTCCCAACTTACTGAACTAATATAAACCACCATCCCCATCCTGCAGTTGGCAGCCCTGGGACAGTCTGATGCACCCAGTTACAACTCAGCTGCTTGCCCATATGCCACCTGTTATGTGACAGACCTATGGCGGCAGGAATGAGACTGAAGAGAACAGAGATGCATTGACATCTAAATATTGTCTTCAAATATATTAATATATTAACGCAACAACACCGCAGATAAAGAGTTCTTACTTTATTATATATGTTCTTAATTTTTTTTATTAAATGTGTTCTTACTTTTTACTATATGTGCTTGCTAGTAAGCATATATGATATAAAAATTAGATTTATGATTTGATTTGTTTCATGGCTGTATTTATTATTCTTTTTATATTTTAAAAACCCCAACAGTAGATATTGTAAAATTTCACATTTTATTGCACCATAATGTTTTCGGATACCAGAACAGATTGCAGCTATGTAGAACTCAAGGTAACATATTTTAGACTTTGTCATGCAAAGCCACTATTTTGCTTGTTAGAAATGTATCATTAATTATACATTTACATAATTATGCTTTAAAAGTAGTAAAAATATTTTATCATTCTACTTTTTTTCCTGTAATTTCCACTTGTAAGAATACAATTACTTAATTTTAAAAGTTGTATTCTTTCTTCAGAAGGAACATTTTAGACAGGCAGTAATTATTTTGAGCCCTTCTCTCCATAAAATAGTGATAGATTAGTGAGGTTTTTTTTTTTTTTAATCTGCTATGTTTGTTTTATTTTTCAATTAACTCCAAGGTGACTTTAAATACTTTGTGTAAACTTTCTTGTAGGCTACAAATTAGGGTCCATAATGCCTTATGATATCATAACATTTGCATATTCTGTAGTAATTTAATTGAAATGCTCTCTAGAAATGCCCATTACACCACGTGGTTTGTGTTACTAATCTGTGGGAGCAGTAATAAAATAAACTGTAGGTCAGTGTGAATGAGAGTAACAGTACATACTCCTCAACATTGTCTGCAGGCCACTGCCAGCAAGTACCACACAGGCAGCACAATTCCAAACCTAGGAATTACAGGCAATGCCATGGATAACCCCCTCACTCCTCACAAATGAATTAGGGAAAGGAAGCCTTGGGCAAAACACATTCAGATTCCCCAAAACAAGTCTATACAGAGGAAAATTTAATCTTCCAGTCCCAGTTAGTATGTTTACTGGGCCTCATGATGCTGTGTGCAATATACACTTTGTGGGTTGTGTTAAAAGGACCATTTCTGCTGTATTTTCTCGTGTTCTCAGACACTCTGTGGCAAGCCTTGAGCCTCAGTTGAAGCCGAACAATCCTGTTCAAATCCCCAGATTTCTTTTTCCTTTCCTGGTTGTAGAAGTAAAGATTTTCGAACATTTGGTGTTGCTTAGCCTGGACAAAAGGAGGCTCAGGGGACACCTGATCATTCTTTACACTCCTTAAAGAAGGTTGTAGACAGGTGATGGTCACTCTCTTCTCCCAAGTAACAAGGGACAAGACAAGAGAAAACAACCTCAAGATGCACCACGGGAGGTTCAGATGGGATATTATGAGACTTTCCTAAGAGAGTTGTTCAAAACTGGAACAATTTGTGGTGGAGTCACCATCCCTGGAGGAATTTAAAAGACGTGTAGATGTGGCACTTGGGGACATGCTTTACCAGTGGACTTGGCAGAGCTGGGTTAATGATTGAACTCAAGATCTTAAATGTATTTTCCAAACTAAATGATTATGTGATTCTAGGCACTGGCCTCTAGGAAGGAAATTGGCTCTTAAAAGGAATCACGTGCCTAAGTCATTCTTCCCCAGCTAATAGATTTTTGAAATGACATTGACTGGATGTCCATGGCATCCATTGAAAATAAGTCATAAAGATGACATGTGAAGATGTGAAAAAGGGAAATAACTGAAAGTCTGTACATTGCATATAAAACTTAAAGATATTTACTCATCATTTTCAACGTTTTTCCATCTGGCAGTACATTGTCTGAAGTTTAAACTCTTATTTCAGTTTACTTCATGTTCTCTGTGTATCATTGTTTTCTTCCATTCCCTGCATGTTTTGTTGTGGGGTTGGAATCTTACATTACCAGTGACAGCTGGATGTCCCTGCAGAACTTTTTTATAACATATATACAGAGCAGCATCTTCTGCAAGCCCCAGTATTGGCAGATGCTTCTCCAACCACCATCAACCTGTGCAACACTTAGCTGTCCTAAGTGCATGATTGTCAATTTTCACCTTTTAAAATTAGATGTAAAGCCTTGTCAGCATCTCTCATTGTCCTTCCAGAAGTACAGCAGTCAGGCATATAAAGGAATATTGATAATATATAAATATCAGTAATTTCAATATTAGTTCTACCTTTCTCTTTGTGTTAGCACAAACCCAGACTAACATTGACTTTAATCAGTCGACTCATTCTATCAGTACAAGGTGACCATTTGTGTAATGTAAGGCCATGTTTAGCTTCCTTAATCACACACACCTAATTTTCCTGACATTGATTTTTACTATGATTTTATCCATAGAAGTATTTATACAGCACATATCTCCCGCGTCTTTCTGCCCAAGAGATGATAACAAAGATAGTTTAACTTAATTGAAATAATAGCACACTATTTACATTAATAAAAAGAAGTATCTAAACTTCAAGGAGTCTTTTGGATTTGAGGTCTGAATGCAGGAATTGGCAGTCAGGCTTGCTGAACTGTAAATTCTCTCACATGAAGTGTAGCACTTCTGGGGAAACCTTTTAACTCTTCTGCCATGGCATTTCCCTCTGTAAATTTATTTACTGTATCTGTCTCACAGAAGTGTCAGGAGAATCCATCCTTGTAAAACTGTAGTTGGGATATTACTAAAAGAGAAAGACGCGGAATTCCAAGGGTTTTGGTGTGATTGCACTGTACTCTGGGTGGATAGGATGGTGGGTTACACATTCTCCGAGTGTACACAACAGAGTGAAACTAAGGCACCTCAGGAGTGTTCACAGCCACCGAAGTCTCTTGTTCTTTCCCCAATACAGAAGGGGCAGAGAAGGGCTATAAAATTAAATTCATTTATTGTTGGCTTCACTTGATCTTCTGAAAAACAAAATATTTTCCCCACTTGCCTATCCTTACCATCATTTCTAGCACCCAGCCAAGACATTAAACGGGTAAACTGTGCACGATAATCCAACTGGTGTCTGTGAAGGCAACCAAAGATAGTCAGGTCTTCCTCAGAGACCTCCCCACATATACAGCCTCTCCTTTGCCATCTCTGATGGGCCATTTCATTTGTCCTAAGATAAGAACACTGTGCGGGAGTTACAGGTGGAGGGGTCTGGATGCTGGCATAATGATGGCATCCAGAGAAGGGGAAGCTGTGGTGATGGCGATTGGCTTTGTTACACATCGCCCTGCAAAAGGGTCTTAAATGCTGCTGAGGACTGGGCTAACGGGACAAACTGTTCTCCCGAGGCTCCAGGCAGATTCCAGGGGGATCCTCCTCTGGCAGGGATGCCTGCAGAGTAAATCCAGCCCAAAGACAGGGAACACTCACTTCTCAGGGGTGAGTAAAATCGCTAAGGTCGGGTCACATACGGAGATAAAATCCTAAATTAGCAGCTACACAGGTACTGTTTCTTTGTCACCTGGGATCCTGCAAGGCCAAAACCTGTAAACTTGTACATTTCTAGGCGAACCTGCTTACCCTATAACCATTTAGACCTGCTTATATTATGTACTGCATTGGCAATATTTAGATACTGCATTAGTAACAAATCTAACACAATCATTCACAGGACCAAAATTAAATTTCTGAGAAAATAGGTGAGAACATTTAGATAAGCATACATACTTACACAGCTGTCCATAAGAAAACAAGTGCTTCAAAGCACCTGAGAAGCAACGACTTGGCAGCCACACACTTCCACATACATTAATTTAGTTTCTCTGATGCAAAGCACAGTCAGGTCACGACTGCCACATGAAAATGACCAATTCTATTGACAGTCATACATAATTTAAAAAAAAATTAAAATACTGTCAACCCTATCAAGTCCCCCAGTCATTAAATCTGTTTAGTGCTTCTAAAGTGGTGTTATATTGATTTAATGATGCTATTAGTAATATCTGCAGAGAATATAAGCAATTACTCTTTGGGATATTCCTTCCCAGAGAAAACACCTAATTCCACTAATTGTCTCTATTTCTGTTTCTGTTAACTGTACACTGTATACATGTTAATAATGTTATTATCAGTAGGAGTGAATTTTAATTAACATTCATGTGTAGAAATTTAATTCAAACCAAACATATTCCAATAAGTTTATTTTATTAAATTAATTGCATAATTATTTCCAGAGCCAAAGCATTATTCCTAGGTATCAATTAACAAAGAGATCTGCAGCTCACCATGAAAGAAAGTTAAAATAACCTGTACATGAAACAGACATCTAGAGACTCTATCCCCAACTAAGACCCAAAATCAGACTGTTTTACATTAAACACTACTATGAATACATAATAGGAATTATTACTACATAGTCTTCCAGCTCAGAAAATATCCTGTATATTTTTATAAATTCAGGAAAAGTAAGTATGAAAAACTGAAAAACCAAACCACCCCCACCCAAGGGGTTTATAGCAGGGCAAGAAATTGTATCCAGATCTCATGAACACTGGTTCAGTGCTTTAACTACAAGATGTTAGAGATACAACTGATCAGTCACTGAGATTTTATAGAGAATTTAAATGTGAGACAGTTTCAGAGTGCAATTTCAGTTTCTTCTCTGCATAAAACTACAGAAATTGGAGGAGGTGGTTCATGGAATTTGGGGAATTCAAGCTGTCCTGAAAATCTGAAGTTCCTCTCACTTGTTTTAATCCTCTTATTATCATGTTGATATGACTAATACCGATATAAGGATATAAATATAAAAATATTTATTCCTTTGACTATACTGCAAGTATTAATGTTTGACAATATACCTTAATTTTACTAACTGATTTATAGGAAGATTAGAGCAGTTTAAAAGCTAGTAAAATTAATGTGAGTCATTTTTGACTCTGAGAAAATTCTGATAAGGTCCTTGATAGGTGGATCAGCCATGGCTGTGTACTTGGCTGAATTCCACGATACCTTACACGATTTCAGAAATTTTTCAAAACTATGAACACTCTTCTTTGTAGGTTCTGGAATAAATCATCCATGGAATTTCTAGGTACTTTTCAAAACCCAGTGTAAAAGCCTAAAATTAATCTTCACCCCATTTGAGTCACTAGTGATATTATATATATTTGAGATTATTTCTTGTGATTTATATCACAATATAATCAAACTGGATTCAGCACCGCTATTTAAAAAAAGTACTGCAAGTCTCAGGTGTGACTAATTTCTCTCTCTCTAGCACAGGTTTGCTTTTATTGGCACTTTAGCAATCCTGATCAGTGTCATTTATCTCCTGGCATGCACACGTCAACCACCATTAACGATCCCGTTCATTTCACCGCTCCTGCTGCACACGTGCGGACACGTGTGCACATGTGGAAACTTCAGCCACTCTGGCACTCAGAAAGCTGTCATGAACAGACATATGGAGACAATATGACTCTTCTTAAGGTACAAGGGATGACAGAAAATGGCATGCTGCTATTAAATACGCTTAACAGCCAAGACACACGCCTTTCAGTCACTGTCAGTGCTGCAGTCATTCCAAGTGGGCAATGGCAGCTCTCACACATCATCAAGGAAATTGTCAGTAATCCCTGGAGACCATCTCTGTCATAATTGGCACTGGTGGAGGAGAAGGATGTGTCAGGGAGAAAGATATTGATACACCACCCTGAGATGGCAATAGTGGCAGTTAACGCTCCTTCAGACTTTCAAAACTGCTGTGGAAGTCATAGCATAAATATGAAGCATCAAGATGACATTTTTTACAGCTGCTTCTCATTGTATCATGACATTTAAAGTGCAAGCTAAAATCTATCAAGAACATTTAAAACATAATTATGCCATAACATGCATTATATACCTAATATGAGCAGGATTAGTCTATCAGTGTTTTGCATTTGTAATGCAGACAATAGAATATAATGCTTTCAAAAATGCTATTTTTAAGTTTATTATTCAATTAACATGTATGCTCTCCTTAAGAAAATAAAACATTTTGAGGGGCACAAAACATTTTTACTGCACATGCAGAGTATGCAATTTAATTCTTAACAAATTGCTTCTGCCTTTAAATTATGCTATTAGTATGCTAAAAAAATTTTTACATGTTGTCATCACTCTTTAAATTTCACTAAAAGGTACTGGGCTATACATCTGCCAAATGGTTTTACTTTCAGTCTGTTCAATTAAAACCAAAAATGTATTTGTCCAAGACTCAATCCTATGCTAATATTCTATAGAAAAGATTTGATTTAATTTTATAATATTCTTTCAAATTTTTCCCGTGTTGAAGGTGCTTTACACTAATTGGTTGATTTTTAAGAGCAATAACTGGAATCCTACTAAATACTTAACACATCCTTTACCTAATTTTTCAGATGTAGTTCAGTATTGAGTAAGAGTATTTTTTTAAAAATTAATTTTCTGAGATAGAACCTGAAAATAAAGTTCCGAGGTAGATCAGTCTCCTCAGTTCCTTACATGCACCCTTAAACTCAGAAGCTGGTTTTTTTTTATGGGAATGGAAACTAGAAAACAGTCTTTTTAGAATAATGAAAACTGAGAACAAGATAAAAAACAACAACAAAAATCTCCCTCTTTCCTTTTATGTCCTTACAGAGTGCTGTGTTTTAAAGGACAAATCCCAGGCTGGCTATGAAAGCTGGTTTCTCTGTCCCTGAGCCCCTTTGTGACTTGCTCTCTACCACGCTGCAGTTTCCATGCTAGCTGTCTCTCTCTGTCCCTCTCTCTACTTTTGGTTTGGTGAGACAATTGCAACTTTTCACAATCTTCTCTCCCTTGGCGTTCCGAAAGCCCCTGGAGGCTGGCAGTTCTCCCCTTCAGAGGATCCCATCTGACTGAGCCTCAAGGGACGAGCAGCAAGGCAGCCATCCATCTGGCTGGGTGGCCATTCCTGGTTCAAGGAACTGGTGCACGGAAAAAATCAGTTACCCAGCCTGTCACATCCTTTAAAAAGAACACTAACATAAGAGTTATTTTGAAGCCCTTGCATTGCATCCTTTATGTTGACACTTTGAAAGGAAAACAGACAGATGCTTAATATGCTTTTTCATTGCTAATAACATAGCTGATAACTGACTACAAAAAGATTTTATTGTAGATGGAGCTCATAGTGTCTTTGGAGATATTCTTTCTTTATTCTTCTCGTTGGAAGTTTCCAATTGAAGCTGTTTTTAACTTTGCCAAAATTGTACATTTGGATTGAAATTTTTTCCACTGGGTGTCTGTCAGGTAGAAGATTTATTTACCTTTTTGCAAACATTTCTGCAAAAAATTATTCAGCCATTTATGTACAAAGCTAACAGAAAAATACTCTTTCATTGATGTTAAACAGTAACAAATTCAGGAGTTACTTTATGAACATTTTAAAGCAAAATCCTGACCTTTTAGCAGAATTTGGTTTTAAGCCAGAGGTATTACTGATAGCATCCCAGTGATAAAACTGCTTTTGTACATTCTGGAAACCACTGAAAAATATCCTTTCACAGCAGCTTGGAAGGTTCTAAAGGTTTGACGGACACATTCCTCACAGTTTCTGCCTTCCAACTCAGAACTTTGACTTGTCTGAGCAAGTTTCACACCTGCAAAGTGACTGAGTATGGTCCAGAACACAGTTACAAAGATCAAGGAAGACTCTTCCTGAATTTCAATGCCAGTTAATGTGATCCATGGGATGTGAACCTGTGAACTAATTAATAGCTTATTTTCCTAGAGCTATAGGTTATTTCTTCATTGCTGCTCAAGTGACATGGAAGTGCAGGAAATATGAAAAAAAAAAGCATCACAACATCTGAGTCAAGGACAAAAAAACAGATGGCAAGAGACAACTGTGGAGGGGAGGAGCAGATTGGGACAAGGAACCTGAGGGAGTGAGAGAAGGTTGAAGATGGGGAAGACAGTGTAATAATAAACAAGGAAATGGACTCTGGGAAGAGGAACATAAGGAACATGGAAATTAGAGCTGTGAAAGCTACACAAGTCATAAATTGTGACCAAAAGACAGAGTATGAAAGAACAAAATGAGAAAACAAGGCAGGGAGGTAATAATGGAAAAGTAGGATTTGTACTGAAAGTTTGAAAGAATTAGAGAGGTCTCAAATGTGTAAGGATATAAGTTAAACATTTGCAGTGACAGACAGATTGTAATACATTGGACATTGCTAGTCAGTATTCAGAAAAGAAGATAGAATGGATTAATTTCACATCCCAAACCAAGGCCTGGAGGAGAACCAGATACTGAAAATACACTGCTGTACACCTTTAATGGAGTTACACCTTTCTGGGGCACGATTTTATGCCTGCTGTCATCTTGTGTTAGGAGAGTTTGTAAAGCAGATTTAAAAATCTAATAGATTTTCTTTAATGTCTTTATGATTCTCTGTATAATGGGATTTTTTTTTTTCTGTGCATGTGGGTTTCTTTTTTTCCTTTTAAAGCTGGATGTTAAAATTAAAATTATGGGTTAAAATGACAGAATTTTTATGTCAAAACATTGAAAAGTAAGTGATAGCATAAAAGTTTCTTGTATTAAGTCAGTCTCTTCCTCCATTTTAGCTCCAAAGCTGAATTTTGCTTGCTTGGACACATGAGAAATTCATGTTTGAACACATAAGAATTGGGAAGAAGCCACCGAGAACTTCCAGTTTTGACTTTTTAGAAACCACAATGGTGTTGAGGAAATTGTCTTGCATCTCTGCTCATAACCCTTGAAATTCCCTTGAAATAGATCAATTCACTTTAGTAGCATGTGTAAGCATATTGTGGTAGCTGTGATCACAATACTAGTAAGACATCATCTGCTTTAAAACCCAATAGTTTTGAATGTTGCAGATGGTATCAAGACATTAACAAAGTAGGGTATGTTCCTTGGTATTGGTTATTGGTGCAGCTGTTAAGTTAATGAAGTCAGTATATATTCAGTTTTAATTGTAGACACAGTTTATTTGAGCTTTCATAGAACAGCTGTGAAATAAGTGCTATAATTAATGTTCTGTGGGTTACACTAAAACCTGTATATATGTATATTATTAATTATATGTTATAACCTTGGTTCAATTTATTTAGCTTTTTGTTCTTAAGATGAAAGATCATCAGATAATTGCACTTTCTTCAGAAAACATTTAAAGGTTTCAAAGTCATCTTCATTTTTGCTTTCACCTGCCAGGTCACCGTCAATAAAATTTATTATTAGATTAAATCAATTTATTTTATTAAGTTAATGCTATCTTTGCATATCTAGATTTATCAGGTACTCAGCATATTAATACAGGACTCAAGCAGGCTATTCCAGTTGTACTTGAAGAAATAACCTCATTCCAGCTTTCTTTTGTATTATTTTCATATATGGTGCTCCAGATACAAAATTCCTAGTAAACTGTCCTATAAAGGATACATCAAAAGCAAAGTCAAATGATGAATCTAATCCTCTGGGGGTGGGGGGGTAAAGAGGGATGCAGGTAGGGTAACTAGGTAAACTAGGGGATTTTGATTTGTGCTATTTTAATCACAGCGACAGGAAACTCCTGGTTTCAGACATTCATGGTCAAATGCTTTTGTCTATGGGGTAATGTGGCAGGGAGCACAGCAAAGTAGAATTGTCAGCTCTTCTGGGAGACTGACACTAACAGCATAATCTGAGATTTTCACTCAAGGAAGTGATTTATAAAGTTTTACTTCTCTCCTACCCTTTTTCTGTTTTCGTTTGTAAAAAGGCTTGTTTGGTATGTTTGTTTTTTTGTTTTCAGATGACTTCACAAATTCAGTTATACATGCTTCACCAAATAAAGACTTGATAATAGTGTCATTCAGGTTTCTTGGGGATAAGGGTATTCAGCTTTACTTATGCATTACATTATTTATTGTATGGTCTTGTACATTGTGTAACAATCCACATTTCCCCTTTTTCCTTGTGTTGCTCTAAAATGCTCAAGTGACTATTCCAGGAGACACTGGAGGTCTGAAGACTACAGGAACTTTTGTTCTTCCTAGTGCTTCATTCACAGAGTCAGAAATCTTCTGGAACAAAAGATAATGCCCTATACTGTCGGATACATAAGTTACCTATGTCATAAGTTCTAAATTTCTGTTGCTTTCTTCCACAAAAAAATCACCTAGGACTGAAGGCTCATTTAAAAATAATGCAAAGCTTAATTCACTACTAGTGTAGTTATAGCTGCACTGTACTCATAAGAAGGTATTCAGTGACAAGGATGTTTCCCACATTAGGCCTCTGTGCTAGTATATTTCCATTGAACTTAGGGAGGGAAAGAAAAGAACCAAATATTTGTTACTGCAAACTTAGGACCATGGGAATTCTGCTCCTCATTTCCTTCATTAATAGGAAAACACAGAATAAATATTTTCTTTTGCAGCACCTTCCATCTTTGTAAGGCACAATGGTATCCAATTATTTTACAAAGTAGGCTGCAAACCTCTGGTCTATAAGGGCAGAATTCTGTGTACTATTATTAGATACTTAAACAAAAGATACTTTTTTTTTCTCTAAGTAACAACATAAATCAGAGGAATCTGGAACTGTTCAACATCTTTGAAAAAAATCAGGCCATTTATATTTAGGTATTGAAATAGGAGTTAGGAAACTAAATTTAGTACCTACTCTTGTTCTGTATTCAGCAGTCATGGACTCTGACCATTCTATAATTCAGTGGAGGGCAGTTTTTTTCATCCTTTGTGCTCATGGCTCTTTGGAGATATGGGTTAGAGAGATAGGGGGTTTTATCTTTGTTACTACTGAGTTTTCATTGCTGCTGGAATATTCATCTATAATTATGGGTTGTTTTTTTAAAATTCTGTGGTGCTCAGAGAACATCTCATTCCCCTTTTCCTTTTTCCTCTACTTTGAGGATTATGAATAAGCACATCCCCTAACTAGTTCCTTATCACAACAGCTCATGTTACTACGGGATAGCTGCAGTAAACAGATCTGTTCTCTTCCACTCTTTTCTCCATTGTGCATTTTGCTCTCATGTGCAGTAGGAACTTTGCTCCATGTTTGCAGAAGGTAAAATCAGTCTCCAGGGGACACTAGATCCTTCCTGTGCATATGTTGAAGATCAAGCTGGAAGGAATGAGGAAAATTATGGTTTTGCTTTTCCCAGCATATTAAATAGTGGCTGTATCACAGCATCAAAAGCAATGCATTGCATTTCATAACAGGTTACCCAGGCATGTCTCTCATAAGGTTAGGAAACCCAGGAGAAAATAAGAATCTGCAAATCCCTTTTCATCTTTATTCCAACTCTGGAAATACAAAACTGTATTGCACTTTTACACAGCATGCACAGGAAAGAGGAAGCCTCTCTGATGATCAGTTCATCCTTGCTTCTGTCAGTAGCTAGGAGATTGATTTTTAAGAACCTGTTCCTCTGGTTCCATTTTGGACCAGTTCCTCACGAAACCAGTAGCACTCAGTGGCACATCAGCGTATGAATGGGTTGGATATGGAGTGAAGATATTCACATCTGTCACTTCCCTATGTCTCTCCCACAATCTGTGGCTTCTGCAGAGACAAGGGAGCATTCAGCCTATCCCCTTCTTGGAACTGAATTCCTCAGCATTGCTATTTAGCTCTTTGATGATCATTATTTCAGTAGCAACATACTGCCTATACCTGGATACATCAAAATATATAGGACCCAGACCATTTTCTCTTCAACCAGGCAGCAGTGGAAATTTACACCAGTGTTGTTTACCAAGTCACAGAATGGCCTTAGCATCCTTAAGGTGTTTGACTAACTGCAGTGCAGTTCTATCATCCTCTCAGACCATTGCTCCATGAACAATACATTCAGTTTACAAGTTTCTCTTACAAAATCAAAACGACCATTGTGGCATGCCATAAAGCTGTGATACAAAATATGCTTGATTCTGCTGCTTCCAAAGTTTTTCAAATAGGTTAACTTTCTCCCAGTCTTTATGTTGGACCAGATGTCATCTGTTTGCACTTTTGAAAATTTAAGATGCTCAAGTTCCCAGAGCTTGTGGGTTTTTTTTCCTAATTTTATGCAGCAACTTCTTTCCATTGCTAACGTCTTCAGTTTGTTAATTATCTGCTATAACTGAAAGCTTTCATGGTAGGCTCTGAATCTTCTGCTGTTTGCCGAAGGCCTGAAGAATTATGTGTCGCATTTACACATAATTCTGCTTATCTCCATAGAAAATTTTCTTATAACTCTAGTTATACGGCTATGAGGAGTGTATCCAGATGTTCTAGAGGAGGACAAAATATAGTTGTTGCCACTAAAATTATACAGCTGTGTACTAAAACAGGGCCAACATACACCTTTCAAAAACTACTATTTTCAAATACTGTCCACCAGGTACCTGAGAGAATTTCTTATAAGCAGGAGGGGAAGAGCAAGAGAAGCTTTTGTTATCTCTAAAGTTATACCTCCAGTGCTGTTGCAGACACAGATGAGGGGGAGAAATTTGTGCAGCTCATTCTTTTCTTCAAAATTCACTCCCTGTATTATATTCTGCAACTGGTTAAGAAAGAAATATCCCAACAGTAATGGTACTGCTCATATAGCTCTCCATGTGTGAAAGAAAAAGAATACATTATGCTCTGCTTAAAAGAAGAGAGACTGAATGAAAAGAAGTATGAAACAAATAAGGAAAGAGCTCAGAAACAACTCAGACTGAAGATGTGCTGCATCTGTTTTGCTTGTCCACTGCAGACACTGAGATAGAGAGATGAAGGCATTAATTCGCCTATAGTAGGACAACTGGACCAGATATGAAAACGCAGCTAGGTTGGCTTAAAGTCTATAGCAATAGTAGTACAGTAACAAAGTACTGTTTGTACTGAATATAACTCACTGTCCATGCACTGAACACTGAACATACGTGCCATAAAACAGCTCACAATCTTACAGTGGTGGAGTAGAGCAGGAACTGACCTTGCAAAGGATGCACACAATCAAATGATTTTTTAACCTGTTAAAGAGCTGCGTGCCACTTTCCTTTCAAAGAAAGATAAAACTAGTACTCCTGCAAATCCAGTTAATTCCTGATTATATTGAAGGAAAAGATACAAATACCTCCTTGTAGAAATATTGCTGATGTGAAGTTTTAAAAAAGGAAGCAAGCAAACATTAAAAGCTGCCATTCATAAGAAAGATGTACTTTGACAAGAACTTTCAGTAAAAGTGAGCTAAAAGAAAAATAGTGTGCAACCCAACGTGTATGGCATGGGTGCCTGAAACCAATTTTTAAAACTAACCCTATAAACTTCACAGAGGAAGATAAAGACCGTAAAGTCAAGTCTTTATGACTTCAAAAATAAAAAAAGAAAAAATCCGCATTTCTTTTAATTCCATTTCTACCTGTAAAAAAAGTAACCAATGAAAATCACCTCTTCACAAGTAATTCCTCACTATTGCCATAAATAGCTACAGCATGCAAAAAAAAAAAAAAAAATTAGCAAAAGTGCTTCTGGCTTTAACATTCACTTTGGAAATATTGAGAAATGAAGCCTCATAAGTTATTCATAAGATCAGAATTAATGCAGTCACTATTCCTGGCTTCTGATTAAATGCTGTCTTGTAACCTAGTAACACTAGAAATAATGACCAGATGATAATTTCCTGTGAATTGAGTCAATGAAGAGAAGCTTTGATATGTCAAGTTGCAACATTGCTTGCCTAACAGAAACACGCCTGGAGACCCATCACAGTTGTGGAGACAATTTTCTGCTGTGTTTGTACAGGATAGTGTATCCAGACAAAGTCCATTTCTAATGATGGGTTCATTCTTGCTCTTCCACTATTATAGTTAAGACAGTAGGAGATGGTGATGAAGGAAGAAAAATTTGCAATCTTAGAATAATAAAAACAGGAATTGAAAGTGAGGGGTTTTTGCAACTCATGCTCACTGACAGTAGTGGACAGAATTCACTGAACATGATGTTGGGCTGTAAATCCTCTGACAGGAAACCATAAATTATACAGGACCACAAAAGTGTATAAAACTGTGTCACTCATCACTACTATCTTATCTTGCTAGAGGCTTCAATATAAGAGACAAGCAAAAGACACAAAGAAAAAACTCATATTAGTATTGCCAGTTTAAGACTAGAGTTGTGTAAGAAACCCAAGCAAATTCCAGAATTAATCCAGAATTCTCTTTCTCCTGAATCTAAACCTAAAAAAGGTCAATTTTTAAAAATTAGTCAGAAACTACCTGGGATATGAAAAAAATAAATAAATACAAAGAAAAGTTAGTAAAGAAAAATGCACACACATACACACACATTAGTACACCACAGAGGTTCAGAAAGCATAAACCATTGAAATGGAATCACTGAAGCAGAGAAAAATCCCAGAGAATAGGAACTATACAATAATTACTCAGTTAATGTGCAAGTTAAAGAAGAGTCCTAACTACATGTGGAAGGCAAAGGGGGAAAACGGCAAGGATAGAAAAGCATAGACAGCCAGAAAAGTATTAAATATCATAGCAGAAGTTGCCATTGCCACAAGGGGGA
>VZRO01001066.1:205360-224824 GCA_013397915.1 Daphoenositta chrysoptera
AAAAAAAAAAAAAAAAAAAAAATCTTTAAAAACCGATCCACCTGGACGGAGGATGGGGAAGGGGATGAGAAGGGGGGGATGGGGTCAGAAAGTGGTGGATGGAAGAAGCTGGTGTCTTGGGTTAGAGGAGCAGGAGATCGGGGGACAGCGCTCGCCAAGTCGCCCTCTTGCCTTCACGCTCCGGGGCAGAGGAGTGAAGAGGAGGAAATCAGGGAGGAAGGTGGAGAGGAGCAGGAGGAGGAGGAAAGCGGGAGGAGGGGGGTCCTTGCGCGCTTAGGGGTAGGGGCGAGCGGCGGTGTGAGATGGCACTCACATAAACACTCATCCTCATCATCTACACATCCACACGCGTCCAGGCAGGGGCGGGCAGAGCCTCCACCGCCCCCCCGGGAGCAGCCGGGGGAGGCGCCTCGGTCCCCCCGCCGGGAGGGGGCACGGCGGGGCCGGGAGGGGCTCGCGGGAGCTGCCGGCGCGGATGCCTTCACCTGGGGCTTTCCATCACTGAGCGAGCCGAGGAGGAGAGGCGGTCGGGTCTGGAGAACTACCTCTGGATGGTTTAAAAAAAAAAAAGAGAGAGAAAAAAAAGGAAAAAAAAAAAACCAACTCTGCAATCCTCTGCTCCCCCAGGCTCAGCACCATAAGGGACTGCTATATTTGAGGCTGTCAGGAGGATGGGAGAGAGAGGCTGAGAGTCAGGGCGAGAGAGACGGTGCCACAGCAGCGGTAAGTGTCTTTGCCATTCCCCCAGCCAGGCACTGATTTCCCTGGTTAGACTTTGGAGTGTGTGCAGATTATTTGTTGTAATATCCATCGCAGCATCTCTGTCAGCAGTCTACTGTGAAGCCGGCAACGGTGAGAGACCCCATTTTTGGGCTGCAGGTTTATGTGTTTTGCCTTTTTGTTTTGAATCTTACGCTGAAATTGTTGTCATAATTGAGCAGAAAAGTTGAAGCAGAAATTACTGTGATCTGCTATATGCTTCCTGTCATTTAACTAGCGAGCAAACTACTGCAGTGAATGAGTTGTGAAGAGAGATGTGAGGCTTTTAGTACAAATACATACTCCAGAGAGGAATGCCTATTTAAATGTGCTAATTTCTTACGTTTGGGAGAGTTACCATGCTATTGCTCTAGGGTGAATCAGGAAATAACCCAGCATATTGAGTTTATAGTGATGCACTGGAAGTTGTGTTGTTTTGGAGTTTGGAATGATACTTGGCTTTGGGATAAACAGTTATCTCTGGAATTAGAAAAGTACAGTGCCAGGACTCTTCTCCTTTGCTGACAGGCAGAGGAGATGGAATTACATAAAGGTGCACTGATTTTTCCTCTCTGATGTGAGGGCAGTTGATAAGACTATGTGAAATGTCTGTGAACTAGCTAGAAGATGAACTGAGAGTTATTGTGACATAGAGCATGAAACTGTGTTTTTAAGATTTTTATATTAGAAAAAAAATCCATTACTGTATCTGTGCTTCTTCAGATGTTTAGTTACACTCCTAGTAAGCTCAGAAACTTCATAAAACAGAAGTTAGACAAGATAGTGTAACGTGAATACTTAGGACTTAAGTTTTCTATGTGTTGCAATATTTCAGAAATGTAGCTTAAAGTTTTTGCAAAGTTCTTTTTTTTTTTTTCTTTTAAAAAGTAATGCTTCCTTGGAATGACACAGTCTTAGGTGGTTTTGGTTTTTTTAAATGAAGGACCTGGTGCCAGTTTTTTTTTTCTGAGGAGTTACAGCATTCCCCTAGACTTAAGTGAGGTGTTGATGAGACCCTGAAGTTTGAAACTACTATTGAAACACTATTAGCCAAAAGCTAAGGGGGATTCCTGATAATTAAAATTTGAATGACATTTTTCCAATTAATAAAAGTGCCATTAATTCTTGCTGAGTTATAGTACCACTCCTTCAGAAGTACTTTATGGCAATCAATATTAATGCAAGATCAGTTCATTCTGATTAATATTATTACAGGAGTTATTCAAAGAATAAGCAATAACTGGGCCATTACTTTAAAAAGCTACCAAATGCTCTAGTAGAATTTTTAGATATATTTTTAATAAATTGACTTTATTTACTATAACACTTATTATAAAGTTTCAAATAAAGCAAACAAAAAACACCCCAAGCCCCAACCTCCCCCCCGAAACCCCTTCTCTGTCTTCTTGTGAGGGAAAACACAAATGCTTGTTTACTAGTTTGAGGTATGCAGAAAGGAAGACAGAAAACTGAGACAGGAACATGAACTATAGTAACTGAGGAATGTTTTATGTACAGTGGCCTTTGGTAGGGATATACTGTTGATATACTATGGGAATTTTTAAGAAATGTAGTTAAGAAGACAAAGTTTTGGAAGACAACAAATATATTAAGGAGAGCGAAGTGTTAAGCACTCTTGAAGGTGATAATAGCTAAGTAGTTTTATAAGTGGACTATTGAACATGCAGCGCTTCTGTTTCATACAGTTACAAAGCAAATGCCCATGCAAAAAAGTCAGAACTCGCAGAGCATGACATAAAAGTGTGAAGATAGCTATGGATAGTTTGGAGGTGAAGAGTGTAGATTTTAGTTTTGTTGGTCAATATGAAGCTGAAGGTCATATTCTGAATTCGAGGTAAAAATGTCGGAGGTAGGGATCTTAATTTCATTTTATAACGAGGGCAGATGTACTAAGAATGAAAACAGAAAATAAAAACATCTCACTGGCTGAATTATAGTTAAGAATTTGAAAGAAAGCAGCTTTGAAAACAGGTCTTGAGAAAAAATATCATAGCGGCTAAGATAAAAGATGTGATTAAAAGCTCTGCTGTTAGAAAATAAATAAATGGCAACTTTAAGAAATGCATAACTTGGAGGACTGTTAGCAAAGGTTCAGTACAGGAAGGTCATGACTGGCAAATTTGCTTGAGTCCCCTGAATAAGTTGCTGACATGGTGAACTATTGGGGAATCAGTGATATGATTTATGGGAGTTTCAGAAAACGTCCAGTTATGTGCTCCACAAAATATTGATTTGGAAAGTAAATTTTTGAAGGACTGCTGGAATGAATTCAAACCTGACTTAGACATAGGGACCAGAGGGTGTCAGTAAAGGTAAAGAGCTCTGTATGGAAAGAGGAGGTTAAAAGTATGATGCTTTAAGTGACACTCTGAGATCCAGTTTTCATTCTTGCTTGTTACAAAGCTGCTATGTTCAAAAGGGCTAAATCTGATTTGCTAGAAATATAGAAAAATCTGTTCCACTGAAAAGATTTAACACACTGGAAGTTTTCTGATTAGGTTAATGATAGGAATGTTTATTTTAAATAATTAATGCAAGTCTTTACAAAAGACATCATAGCTATATGTTAAGAATATACATACCAAGGTATTGAGCCATCTGAGGTGATTGGTTTGATGGCATTGAAAAAAAAAGTAGTTCTTCTGAATGATTTTGTCTTTCTGCTTATAGTCTGCAACACAGATTTTAGTTCCTCTGAATGTACTGCATAATTTGCCACTGTTGGTCTGTTCCCTCCTTATGCTTCTGCTAAAGCTTCTGCATTGCACTTTCTTTCAGTTGCATTTGAACAATTTCTTGTACTCTAAAATGCTAAGTAAAATCCACCACAGCTTATACTGCATTCTCAATTCCCTGACAATCAATGTAAAATAGACATTTGCTTGTTAATACTATAGTGGTAGGTGCTTCACAGTACCTTTTCTTCCTTCTGTGTGCATGGCTTCTGTGATGTTTTTTTCCAGGGTCTGTTACACCCTGGATTACCAACTTCTTAGTGCTTTACAAGGGAAAAATACTCTTTCTGGAAGTGATGGAGTCTCTACAGATTCTTATCTCCTGAGTGATTTTGATCAGTAACACTCTATTAGGGGATGGGTTTGCAAATTATGAAATTGTTAAAACTTGGTAAATACATTCTTACTTCACCTAAAGATTTCAAAGCCTCATAATGTGTGTGTGTGTGCATGTATAGATGTGTTTATACACACAGATATATATAGAAGAGCAATGATTCTCTGTCTTTGCAAGCTGGAATAGCAGCAACAGTAACATTTTCTAGTTAGTGGAAGCAAATGGAATCTGTTTGTTTTTGTAATTAATTTCTTGGCTGATTAATGAAAATATCCCAAAGTGTGTGAACCATAAGAAAATCTGATCTTTGCTTATGCGCTCCTTTCTAAAAGGAGGTTCAGGATGATTTCTCACTGTATTTCATGAAGGCAACAAATCAATTCTTAGGTGTTGCAAGAGGATATGTAATAAGGGAAATACTACGTCAGATTCTGTATGTTGTGAATATAATAAAATGCTAGAATTACCATCCATGCTACAGCTGATGTTCTTGATTTGCGTGCTCATACTTTCTGTGTATAGTCATCCACTCAGACTAGCTCCTAAGCATACAGAGCCATGAGGTTATGTCAGAATGATGCATGCTGTCATGTAGGAGTTACACCACCATAGCTCACCTCTTTACATCTCCTTCAGGACCAAACTTACACGTCAGTCTTGGGGAAAATTGATAACTCTTCTCCATTCCCAGACCTAGAAATAGAAAATACATCAAACTCTTTCCATCCATCAGAAATGTCTTTTGGGAATTTCCTTTTTCAGTATGCTCTTAAAGGTTTTATTGTAAATGGTGTTAAAACATGATGCTATCTTTGGAGAACATTCAGCTGCTGAAACTAAAAGCAGACAAAGTTTGCAGGTAGTTCATTGCAGTTCCTGAGAGGGGTAAAGGATGACAATTTTTCACTCAACATACAGGGACTTTGGCTTCAGCCTCCTTGTGAGTGAAAAATGTTCAGCTTTTAATAGTTAAAGACTTGCTATATATTCAACAGGATTCCTAGCCTTCAAATAATTTTGATCAAGACTAAATGTACAGCTTTGTAATTGATGTAGGCATAGTATCAGGCCAGTCTTTTGGGTGTCTTCGCTTACCAAATAGCATCACTTTGCAAGAATTCATGAATTCTGTTTTATTTTTGTTTTGTTGGGTTTATAGTCTTCATTGGAAGACTATGTCATGATGGACATTGCCCTGTGGTTGTGACATTCCTGCTACAGGTTGTAACCAACCTGCTATAGCAATGCATTCAACCAGGAATAGTGGCTACACAGATGGGTGGGTGAATGAAAAAGACTGTTTGGTCATAGGAACAGAAGAAGTTGATCTAAAAGCATACCCTCCTTATAATATTATTTTGAGAAGGCATTCGGGCACAAAACTTGAAGAGTTGTAATTCTCACTTAGCCATGAAGAGACATATACAGATGTGTTTGCTGCAATATTCTCCTCACAAATGTGACCTCAAAACTAAATGGTAAATGGCAAGGAGATGAACAGAAATTTACTTTTGGGAAAGGTGATTAGTTATTAACTGTTTAAGAACACATATGTGCTGAAAGATGACCCATTATCCCTGTTAGCTTACTCTGCAGACTTTCATATGCCATTTACTCTTAGTTATTTGCAGGTCTCCACATTGACTTGAAGTGTAATAAACAAAAACACATCAAAATGAGTCAACAAAGTCACAGTATATGTTTTACCTCTTCTTCTGAGATGGTTCTCACAGAGAACATTTTCCAAAAGCTAAGTAATACAGACACTCCAAGAAATTACTCTGGACAGGCTGGCACACTTGGGTGACATTCAGCACTGTTGGCCTGACAAAGTCACTCAGCTTCGTCATGTTCATATTACTACAATGTAATCAGGATTATCCATTTAACTTTACATTTATTCTTGTGATGGCTTGAATGGTGGGCAAGATATACAGAATGCATGAAATAGAAAGTACTGACAATTTCATGAGCTGTCTTGCTCCTGTATAGGAATTTTAGTATGCCTAGCACAAAAATGCATTTGAAGTTCTGGACACAGAAGCAAATTAAAATTCCATTCAGTTTCTTTTTCCTATGCTTACTAATTTCTTTCCCATAAGCTTTCATTGCCTGGAATATTGTATTACAACCCTCTTTCTGGACCAAATTAATGAAAATTGTGTCTATAAAGTGGTACTTTAAAAACTGACCACCCCCCNATAGGTTACTTTGATGTACAGTTCACCAGTTGTATATATAAATTTTAGATTTTTCTTTTTTACTGTAATTTTTAGGTACATCTGTTTACAGATATTTAAAAAAATTCAGATGCCACTTTAAAATGCAGTTGCCTCAACTGTCTAAGTCACATTACAAGTCCAAACTAAATATTATTTAGATTAGAACTCTGATTGTCATATAAGATTTTTTTGTTTTATTAGCAAGGTCATTTATTCCATTATAAACCTTATCATCATCATGGCAACTAGACATGATAATCATAAATCAAGATTGTGTTGCACTGAGTGCTGTAAACACAAAATGGTCCCTGAATCAAAGAACGTATGGCTTAACTCAAAGACTTCCTTTTTTTTGCTGTTATTTCTGACCTTTGAAGAGCTTATAGCTAAGGGAAGACATCTGTGTTTCACAACCAGGCTACCATGATCATGTACAGATTTCAAGATCACCTCCCACACCAGAAAAAAAAGCCCGAGATACTATCTGCAACGTTATGACATGTGTAATGATCACACATATATGCTAAAATGTCTTGAAAATTTTTCTGAAGACAGTACCAGCAGTCCACAATTGCTTCTGAAATGTGTACTCTTTAGACCCCTTTCCTAAATAAACTTATTCTTCAGGTTACCAAAACCTCATGCAGATCAAAACTTATTAAAAACAAGTATATGGACTTTCACACGACATTCTTTTAAAAGATAAGTTCTCCTTATTAAAACTTTTTTATTTGTTTTGTCAACCAAAAATAATGAATTAATAATTTGTTCACTCTTGTACTCTTGTACTCTTATTCATTGTTTGGCTTTTGACTTTTGCACATCTGAGGTGATACAAGGTCCTGATTTCTCAGCCTCATGCTGTGCAAGATGCTCAAAATGTTCTTACTCCCCTGTAACATATGCAGTGTCATGTATTGTTGCTGCGTACATAAAACTCAGCTCAGGGAGTCTGGGAATAAAGCCATGACTTCTCTGATGTCATAAAGTCTCTCTGGTGTGTGTGTGTGCAGAGTTTTTCAACTCAAAACCAGTTGTGTGGTATTTCCTGTTCCCGGACTTTGGAAGCTATCTCTTGGACATTGAAATAACTTCAGACTGAGGAAGAATGACTGTTACATGTTTGAGAAGAGGCATAATTGAAAACGTATTTTAGATTGGATAACCAGGGAGGATAATTTATTAAGAGGGCCATTGGCATATAAAGATAATTTAGAAAACATGATATATAGCTGAAATGCCTGCAGTCTTGTTTTCCCCCTTGCATATCACAACTGACTGATTGCTAAGATCTAAGTATTTATTTGTCTTATCAATCACTTTGTGCCTGAGTCATTCACTGATGGGCATAATCCTCTGTTTGTGACTTCAAAAGGCATCTCTGGAGGAAATTTGAATGTCATCAGCAACGAATTGAGACATTACTGAAGGCATCAGGTAGGAGGAAGATGTTTGCACAAGGGGCATATTAATCAACAACTGGAGAAAATAAGCAGCATCAAAGCAGTTCAATTCAGTTGAATTTGGACTAAATTGTTGCATATTTTCTACAAAGTAGAAGCAAGACAGAATGATTGATGCAAACCATGCAAAACCCAAAGTCCTTCCCTAGAAAATACAGGCTGAGCAAATCAGGAAGCATTAAGTGTACAGGACACTAAAGATTCTATGCCTAAAAGGTCATTACTTAATTTGTGTTACCTCTGTAAGCTTTCATTAAGTATCCGTAAATTACTATCAAGATTCCTTCTCTGTCAGTCTTTGCAAAATTCTTCCTTTGAAGCAGCATGATTTTGGTTGTAAAAGAATGTAAAGGAATTTGCCAAGGATTTCTTTGAAAGCTTAAAAAATATGTTGAAATTATAAACAATATGTGCATGATTATATAGGATTATAGGATTTGTGAATGAGAATAATGTGTGAGAGAAAGAGGAATTTATCATAGCTTTTTGTTATTTTGCTTCAACAGAAAATGATTAGTAGTTTCATATGTCACATTCTGCATCAAGTAAAAGCTGGCATATGAGAAAATACAGTCAGTTAAACACTTGTAATGTTCATTGAAGATAATGTCTATATAAAAAACTGCATGCTAGTTTCATGTATTATCTAAGATTTAAAAAAAAAAAAGCGGGCTTTTTTTCTGAGGATTGGTTTAAAGTCAAAGTGGTGTGGGTTATGGGAAACCTCTCCAAAATCTGTAATGGACACTCTTGCTCTTTGGAACCTAGAATAGAGTAACTGAGAAGCTCAGGGAATTCCAAGAATTTATCTAAAAACTACCTGTAGGTGGTATAATAAGATCTGTAATATTTTGCAGTGGAAAAAACCAGACTATAAATAGTTATACGCACGGCAGTGATTTTGGACTTTTTGTTATTATTTCTGGGTTTATAACAGAATTGCAATGATGCAAATAAATACAAAGGTTTACCTTTCATTGAGCCAAACCTTTGAACTGGCTGAGAAAGACTTCATCCATTAACTTGAAAATAAAAATTAAACGGAACAAAATCATCTTCCAGCATCAAGCACTGTAAACATAGAGTTGTTTTACTTCTTTATAATATAGGGCAAATTTTAAGGCACCTAAACAATATTGGAAGAAATCCTTTTTCACTGCTTAAGAAAATAGACACTTTGGAAGGTAAAGGACAGAAGTCCTATTTCAGGAGAGTTTTATTACTTTCTACTAATTTGTATTTTTAATTTATTAGTTACTAGTGTATAAAGATATTATTGGATTCCATGTCTTTATTTATAATTATTTCTTCTTAGTGTAGTCTGTTTTATTGCCATTTTCCTTTGATTTCCTCATCACCTGAGATTTTCCCACATGTCAGCTGGCATGAAATTAGTTTTCTTAATTTGTATGCTTGGTTTGCCTTTTCTGTAATTTGTATTTTATTGCTAATGTCAGACAAAGAAGGAGATGAGGGAAGTATTGAGAACACAATCCTTCATCAGTTCCCATTGCCACATATAAAGGCAGCAAATAAATGTATTCTGTTAATGCAGTAAAGTCAGAGTCCTTGTGCCTTGAGATACATTAAAGAGACTCTCAAGCACTCCAAGAACTGCCAAATTAGATGCTGCCAAGGGAAAAGAAAGAAAAAAAGAATAAGAAAAAAAGCACTTTCACGTAAAATTCACACTGCATTTAACAAGCATAAAAGAAAAACACTTATCCAAAGCTGAGAGTACAGGTCACTACAGCTTGAGTTTAAGAGCCAGGCTTTCCTCTGAGTGGCTACAAACACAGGCCAGGTAGTGCAGAAATGGTGAGAACCATGCAGCAATGAATCCCCATTTCTCTGCTTAGTGCTAAGTGAGGGGAAGAAGGGGAAAGCCCGTATAAATTATTCACCTTTTGTGTCAAAGGCCTGCACCTGCAAATGGATAATCCCTCTATTAGTGTTGTGGAGGGTCACACAGCACACACACAAAACGCTGTTCTGAGTTATTGAGTTTTTTTGATATACAGGGTAGAAGCTGTCATCTGAGCACCACTGGGAATCAGGTATTGTGCCTATCATCCTGTCAAGTTATATTTCTCCTAAAAATACTTTAGTTACCCGTATAAAATGTTCTGGGTATAAAGTAGCTCTTTTAGAGGCATATTTCTTCTCACTCAAAGCACACATTTATAGGGTGTCTTTTTAAATATAATGACAGCAAGTTAAAATCTATTGGCCTCTATCACCTACTGACTGCTGTTTTCATTAACAGTTTGTGCATCTCTTTCATGCCTCTTCTAGATCTCTCTCCTCATTGCCTCAATAGGGTCACATCCTCACATTTTGCCCTGTAATTGTGATCAGGCTTTTGTGACTAATCATTTCTCAGAAGGACCCAAAACCATCAAGAGACAAATTCTGTGCTGGCATAAGTAAGTGCAACAACAGTAAATTTGGTGGAATCCTGACTGCTCATTTTAGGACAGTTTCCCCACCTTGAATTTTCCTGCAGTCCTCAACCCCTACTACTCTATGAAGCACATTTTGCCACTGGCAGTGACTAAGGAATTCTAGGCTGGATTTTAAATCTGCTACCAAATGTATTCTGGCTACACTAGTGACAAGCAGAGCTGCACAAAAATTACCCATTTTTGTTCTGTAAGTGTCCATCTGCAGCAATGATGATTTTCTGCCTAAATATTTTATTCTTCTGTGAATGTGCAAAAATATGAATTTTTTTTCCCCTCCTGCCGGTTCTGCTGACAAGCAGAACTTTTTCATACAGTTCTATAATTAGGCTCCAGAGTCCTGTGGAGACACACAGCAGAGTGGTAGGCTTTATATTCTGCAACACTCAAAAGTTGCAGTTCACAGACGTGTGCTTATATCTATCCCACCTCTTTGCAAGCTATAACTAGACTCCTCCATTCCCTTTGGATCTGTCCCCCTCTGTCTAACAAAAATGAGAATTTTGAGTGTTTCTAGTCCTAAACTGCAAATCAGCACTCGACCACTGTGTGAAACTTCTGACAGAACATAATGGAGTTTCAGGTCATCATGGAAAATACCAGCCCAGGAATCTTGCAAAAAATAACTCTTATGGGTTTCCACACAATTATTTTCAGCATGAATGTGATTTTTTGTTGTGGTTTCTATCACATTACAGTGTTTCTGTTCACAAAACCCAATGATGATGTTCCTATAGCAAATACGTATTTGTAAAGAAATAGATCACTGGTGGAAGTTGTATGTAGAATATTATATATTGCTATTGTATGGCCTTTGGGGAAACCTTCCATTTTCCTTTAAGAAAACCTGCAAACCCCTTAGTGTTAAAACATGCTACTTTAGAGAACATGAGTCTTTGGTACTTCAGGCCAAAGATAGCCACAAACACCAGTAAATTAGTAGCATTACTTTTACCCTCTAAAAATGTTTAACATCTGATATTTCACAATTACTACTCTTCTCTCCAAACCATTTTGAAATATGGACTGATATGATTTTTTTTTAGCTTTGTATTAGTGCAGTTTGGAGAAAAAGATTTTTATAATATGGTTAATGATAGTTGCAGCTTAATCTTTAGCACTGCTAACAGCAAGAACAACATCTCCTGTCCTTAGCTCATTTTTTACAGGTTTAATTAATAATGTAGACAGTTGAGTCTGCCTGCTTGAACTAAAATAATTAGCAGAGAGTAAACAAACACTTTAGTTTTCACTTTATGAATGGTGTGGTGCCACTTTAAATATTTAACATTGTGATCTGAGTGACCAATCAATTCTTGAAAAGAGCCAGGTTACACCAATAATCCAAGCAAGAAAGCTGAGCTGTGAGAAAAGGTAGGCTCCTGTAATTGCTTCTGACCAGCAAGGGCTGCAGGAAATGACGTGTTTAAATGCATGTTAAAAAGGAGGGTATGAAAAGGAAGGAGTTTTCAGAAAAAGAATGGTAAAAAAATCAGAGAGGAGGGGGAGAGGATGGAAAGATGTTTAATGCATCTCAATGACTCACCGATTAGTTAGATCTCCATGTGAGGTCTTACAGGAGACAAGTGTCTCATGCACATTTAAATCTCAGGTAGTGATTTATTCCTGTGCGTATTCAGGGCAAGAAAAATGAAAATATGTCCCTCTGAGTCAAATTTATTGGCTTTTTCTTCTAAATATTCACGGTCTGGGGAAGAGGAGACCCAGACCCTGCCAGCAAAGCAGTCAGAGCTCATGTGTTGGGTGTGCAGAAACCAGTAGTGATTGCAGCTTTGACTTGGGGAAACATGAACACTTGTTCTGAGCAACTTCATACGCAATCTTAAACTAAGCATGCACTTAACAAACCTTGACTGCATTTCAGTGAAGCAATCTTAAGTGAAGCTCTGAATGAGAACCTTGAAGACGGGAATTCTAATTACACTTAATCTTTACTTCATGGGATGGAATAATACTTCTGAATTATAGACATTTTGTACTTCTACCAGAAACATTCAAAAACATGCTCCTTAATCTTAAAAAGTCTTTATTTTTGTAGATTATGTCTTGTAAACCCCAAAATCTCTTTTCTATCAGGTTTTATCTTTCTCATTATAAAAAATCACAAAGGCATTAAATATCTGATAAACACATCATAAAAATTTTAAACAATATCTTTGGTTCAGTCAAATGTAGTTCTCTTTCAACAGCATAAAATATTCAGAAAAACAGGTTTCCATTTGTTTTTTTCAGGAGACTAGATAAAGATGCAACCAGTGCCATGAAAAATAGTGAATAATATTATTTTCTGGCTGGTGTAAACTCAAAAAAAGTATCTGCAAGGTTCTTAGTGTGCCCACTTCGATAAATTATCTCTATTACTGCAGCCCACGATGAGGCTTCTACAGCTTCTGAGCTGTAACTCACAACAATTTTCCCTCCAACTCTTTTTGTTAATCATGATCATACTTGGAAAGAGTCTTACCTGTTTTTGATAGTTTGCACTGAATTTCCAGGATTGACAGAAAAACCACAAAAATATTTGCTTACCTGTTGTGTTAGGTACAAAAACCACTGCACAATGTTTAATATGACTCCCTGGTGTGCCATTTGTGTATGGTTGCTTTCTAGAAAAAGATCAAGCTTTGGTTATATTTTTCAGTAGGGCATGCTGCCCTCAACATTTTAAAGAGAGTGCTGCAAGTCCCTTGCCATTTGAGTAGGAGAAGTTTCCTGGAGGTGTGCTCTGGAGTGGCAGGAGGTTTTGATGGGGTTTGGATACAGCCTCAGTGGGAAACTGGCTCCATCTCATCCTCCTGCTGGGGTGGGAGATTTTCATCTTTCAGTGACACCAACCAACAGCTCTGAAGCAATAGATGTCTGAATCACTGTCACTACTTTTTTTTCTCCTTTGGAAACAATCAACAAATCATCACAGTCATCTAAGACAAAGGGAGACTTACAGGAGCTTCCATATGAAGTTATTTGATTATTTATTTATTTATTTGTAATAATCTTTGATGACAGCATTTGGGTGCTTCTTTGGTAATGAAAATCCAAATATGGATGTTAAAAAATGAATATTCTATTTCTTTTGTTTCTTTCACATTGTTTTTCTTCTCCAGATTAAAAATGTTATTTTGATACATTGAAAATAAAATTCCATTCCTCACTGGGATTTTGCTAGGGATTGTCATAAAATTGAAAAATCTATTTTTAATCCATTTCGTTTAATAACTATTACTGGTTCTGAGCAACCAAGGGCCTCATTTTCACACGGTATCTATTCTCCCATCTGAACAAACTGATGATGCAAGCATAAGGGAAGGAGTCAGCTAACTGCTCATCCTCTCTTCATGGTTTTTTCTGTGACACAGAAAACTCTAAACCTGGCAGCAAAAGGTGGCTTGAACAGATCACTTTTTTGCCAAAGTAATAAAATCCATGAGCTTTCAGAATAAGCAGATTTATTATATGATATTTAATGTTCATGGCTGACTAAGAAAAAAAAAGGTAACAGCTTTTCATGGGAGATAAGGTGTACATCTTCTGGAATAGCAGTTTACAATTTTTGGGTAGTTTGCAGAGCTTGTACTAGATGAGGTGTGACACAAGGAGAGGGGAAAGGGATCATTAATTACCCAACACTGCCAACCCCAATGCCTCTGCATCCCAAGCCATTATTTTAAATGTATGTATGCATGAGTGCACAGAGAAAGACAATGTTGGATTTTTTTTTCAGAATTGCAAGTAAAATTCAGAAGAGTTTGAATTTTGATTGTCACCTGTGATTTCTGAGATATGAATGTCCTCAGTAAGGGAGAATGACCAGCTAGGAAACAGTCAGTTTACAAGCATTCAGTCTCAATTGGGATTTTGTTTGCCTTATTTGTAACCTCTGCTACCAGTATATAAAAATATTACTTGAACTTTTGATTAATATGTTTTTTACTGCACCATTAAGCTTGTCTAGTTTACTAGCAGCATGGGGAAATTCACAAATACAACATTTTTTTCTACTCTCCAAATACAAATAAACTAGCTTGTGCAGGCATCCTCAAGGACCTGCATCCAGAAATACATTTATGGAAGTTAATGTTCAGAGGATATTTACAGGAAAATTGAAGTAAATCATGTGAAGGCTCATATTACTGAGGTGCTGAATTGGGGAAAAGAATTTATTTCAGTGGAGATAAAATATCCCTCCAGACAGAGAAAGAAGATACTCCAGAGCACTGGACTGAACACAGGCGCCTTGTCATTGAAACCTCCATGGTTTGCAGCCTGTCCACTGTGGTTCTGTGAGTGAGTGTTCCCCTTGGAACTGAAGTTTTAGGAGAGGAATTCACAGCACAGTAAATACTGATGATCTTTCTCAACTCTCATCTACCTCATTTGTCAACATGACGAATCTGTGTATGCTCAAGGTTTTAAAAGATAATGTGTCTTGCTATTGGCTCTAATGGGGACTTTTTTTGTTTTAATAGCACGGAATGTTGCTGTTCAGAGTAATTTTATTTCAATATGCTCATTTTTCCTGTAAACAGTGGTCTGTTGCCATTTGATCACATACATGCTGTTTTGCCACAGAAGCTGTTCATCAAAGTGTTGACATTTCATTTTAGTGCACATTTGGAAAACAGATATTGTTGTTGGTGGTGATTTTGTTGTTTTGCTTTGACTTGGGAAATGCCATATAGTGTATGTGAAAGCTCTGTGCACTTCCAGGAGTTTGCTCCCAGACAAAAATTCCCAGGCGTTTTAGAAGGAAAATTAGCCAGTTCAGCCCAGCCTTCTCTCATACCAAAGTGCCGCCTTCAATAATGCAGGCAGAGTTAAAACAAATTAAAGGAAGCGCTTCCTCACACAGCATGAAGTCAGCCCTGAGGAGTACAGTCACATAGTTCATATACTTGATTTTTGAAAGGGCTGGATAATTTTATGACCAATAATAAAATTTTTAGTTATGCATGCTAAGTGAGGTGTAATTGGATTTCCTGCTTCATAGCATCAGCTACAGGGTCACTACAGGGGTCTTAAAGGGACTTATTTACACATACCCGCATGTGTTCACACCCATGCACACTTCTGCATGCAGCAATGAATTTCAGGGACGTGCACTAGGGAATTTTCTGAATCATTGTGCATAAGCCAATAGCTCTGAATAGTTAAGGCCAACATCTACTTGCCAACAAGAGCCGTGCAGAGGAGCTGTAGTAATTGCAATACATGTGGACCATGCAAAATC
Source organism: Daphoenositta chrysoptera (assembly GCA_013397915.1). NCBI lineage: Eukaryota > Metazoa > Chordata > Aves > Passeriformes > Daphoenositta > Daphoenositta chrysoptera. The sequence goes on from VZRO01001066.1 coordinate 220,608, forward strand.
TGTGGGCATTTTGTCCATTTTTTGAATGGACAATGGCAAGTCTGGACTCAGTTGCAGGAGGAAAAAAAAGTTATCCAAAGACAAGCTTTTAATATTCAAAGGCTTCTGGCAATATGAAAAGCGATGCAAGCCTCAGTCGGTACCAGCCAGCTGTTGGCTGTAGACACAGTAACTAAAATGTGATTGTGAGTTTCATTAGCACATACCTTGTTCTCTTATCATGGTAATTTCAGAAATCAACAGGAATAAAAAAACAGGGGAGCATATAATGGATGCAACTTTTAGAGTACTACTTTTTTTTAGTAATTCTCTAAGTGAAAATGAAAAATTTATTTGAAAATTCGGAGGACAATTGCTGCAGAGAAAGTCCAGGCTGTGAGTATGACAAAGTAGCACATGAAGCCTCTTTTTATATATATAACATTTTTCCTAACATGCTCTATGTTATCTACATTGGAACATGAACCTATGGAAGAATAGGCTAATTAGTAGGACTATTAAAGGTATCATATATCATTATCAGCAAATTTGGCTACCAGAATAGCATCTTGAAACCTTTTCCATCACTGAGACTCACTGTAGAATAGGAGAAGAGTTAGACACCAGAAAGAAGCCAATTAAAACCTGTATGTTCAGCATGCAGATGCCCGGAGCATGCCAAAGGCAAGCAGTGGTGTCTGGGACAAGCTCTACATCCTGCTGAGGCCACCACAGTTTGACCCAGTATACAACAATGCATGTCACTGAATCTCTTCTTTAGAGAGTTACTTTTTTAAAATAAAAGTGCAACACTCATTCTGTTGAAAGGCAAGAGGATAAATTTCATTACTGGACTATCTGTAGTTTGAGCCATTCCCCAAGTTTGAGTCAGGGGTTCAGTTTCGTGAGGAGCCAGGGAACAGGCAAATGCACAGGTATGTTGCCATAGCATGGTTAGTGGTCCCTGATTGTGCAGGAAGGAATCAGCTGCTTGCTGCTGAATGGAGACAGAGGAAGCTTCCAGCTGAATGCTGGAGGCAGGTTCATTGCTCCTAAGAACTGAATAACTGAGAGTGAGTCCTCCATTCTACTGCCAGAAATATATCTGCTACACAGAAAATAATGAAACAACCAGCAGCAGATCCAAGCACTCCAACTCGAATCTTAAGTTTCTATGGTCTCACAAGGTTTGATTTAGTTTATCTCCAACTTCTGTTTCATTCACTTTAGAACTAATAAGGAAATATGTGAACTGAAGTCCATACTTTCAAAAAATTAGCCTCTTGCAGATCGCCTCATCCCTAGCCAGGCTGCCTACCCTGTATTGTAAAGTGTGACTGTAGGTAGCACAGTCATAACTGGAAAACTACAGCTAGAAGCATCCCCTTTCACAGTCTATCCCCCTCACACAATGGGAAATTTGTTCAGACTTTTGTAATAAGCTAACTGTACCAAGAAGCTCAAACTAATAAAGTTTACATGGTCTTACCTATCACAGAACGGTAAGGTTGGAAGTTACCACAGTCGGTCATCTGGCACAGCCTTAAGCAAATGTAAATTATGAACTGAATCTTACAGGTGATATTTAAATTGTCTGAAGAGTGGTAGACAAGAAAAAGGCAGAAGAAATATAATTACAGAAAAGCCAAAGAGAATTTTATTACCTTAATGATAGGCTTGATATCAAGAATTATTTGACTATGATGAAACTATTAAAAGTATGTTAAACAGAAAGAAGTAGGCCAGCATATTATTATAGCAAGGTGAGTCCAGAGGGCAGAGAGAAAAAAAAAGGAAAAAAAAATCTGTGTAATTTTATCTGGGCAAATTTCTGACTAGTCGCATTGAGAGTATTGGAGAGTCAAGGGAAGAGCCCTCCCAGTTCTGTGAAAGGATGGGGCAAAATTGGTCACTATGTTGATATTTTTCGTGGAAGACAGCAGATCACCTCAAAGAGCTTCAAAAAGAAAGAAATTTGTAGGATAATACAGACAAAATACATGAGCAGTGGGTAGAAAATTTAATATGTACAGAGATAGTAATTTTGTTTCTTTCGTTGAATCCTTTTGTAGGATTCTGCCCCAGGAAGAATGTTGAGGAAAGCTGTCACCATAGCCAAAAGCCCAAACAGATTGGAATACATGTCAGGAGAACCACTACAAGAAGACAAAAGGATTAGAAGGCATTTTTTATGACAGAAATACAAGGGAATTGTGTATGGTATTTCAGACTACATGGTCTGAATTCTCTTGAATTCTATTCTGTATAATCCAGGACTCTGTATCCTTCTTAAAAAATTGGGCTTCCAAACTAAAAGCTATGTTTAGCCTAATTGTTACTGAAGGCCAAAGATAAAGCAGAGCATCTGGAATGGTATTATGCAGATTCAAACAAGCCCATGAGCTTTCATTCTATTTTAATTTCTGGAAAGGCATAATTTAAAAAGGAAGGACAAGAGAGAAAAATGCAAGAAGGTGGAAAAAGCAACAGAGTAATCTAATTACTTTATGTTCCTTCAATTATATATATATATAATATTATATATTTTTTTATATATATATATATTAGTTTATGCCATCCAACATTTTAATTTAGGAGAATTATTAACAGGGAAATGGGTTGTATGTGTGTTTGTACTAGGTGTCATTATAGCAGTGTCATTTTCTGTGTACTGGTGGTGCAGAAGATGATGGCAAATGTGTTATTGGGAGGGTTCTACAACTCATCCCAAATGAAAGAGGAACTGTGCTTCCTTTGGAGACTTTCCTGAATGTTTGTTTTCCTTACTTCCTTGTTTTACTATTTTAGCACTCCAAAGCCAAAGTCATTTCCAGTAAAAAATATAAATTTGTCCTTTGTGTATGGAAAGCATAATTAAATTACTGATGCTTTAAAAGATGGTCTTTAGATCCTGTTAAGCAGATTTTTATTTGTATTGATGAATTCATTTGACATCTGCTTACTACCTAAAATATTGCTGCTATCATCTAATGACCAGACATTCTGGCTCCATTCACTGGAAGTGTCATTCAATAGCTGCTCTTTAGTGCTAAATGTTGCATTACACAGAACGATGGAGTATTATGAATTTAATATATTTTAATTATTTTTCTAATGTCACGACTGAGCATTATGAAGCAGGTGTTCTAGTAAGAGCCAAACACAGTGCATTATCTGCAAAGCAATTTTATTAAAGCGGTTAGAAATGTTTGTGTCTGAAGTGTCTGAAAGCTTTAAAATTCATGTAGGGATATTATCCTCTGCCCAGTCATTTCCTTTGAATACGAATGTACGCAAATTTTCATTTCCTTACACACAAGAATTTTTCAAGAGAAGATGGGTGTTTCTTAGGTTTTTCTATTTAATTTTTGCAAACACTATACTTTAGCATTCTCTCTGCCATTTGTGAATGCTAAAAAAAATATCCTATAAATCAATGGAAACACTGCCAGGAGTTGGACTGGCATAAAACACCACATCTTGCTGGACACTACATTATTTTTATGAAGTGCTGGGTACATTCACTATGCACTGATTCCACAGTAAATTGATTGGACTGCAAATAAACTTACAGTTTTGGATTAAGAAGAAAGATGCTCAGCAGGAGTAACAGCAATAAATGGCTCTTTAAATATGAGGTACACCGAGTTACTCACTAAGCAATACTATTTGATTTGGGAGATTTAGTTGTTCTTTGCAGCAGTGTGAAAACATTCCCCTTGGACTTTTGCTCAGAAATGACTGACATTATGTTTCAGGGAAGAAGGAGGAAAACTTACAAAAGCCCTACCCTTGAATCAAGGTTAAAGGCCTTCTTCTTTAATGTGCACATGCACAGTGAAAGGTTGGGGTGGGAGTGAAGGAGGAACTTGGACAGAGCGGGAAAGTGGATGGTGATTCTCTAATAATGGTGCTGTCAGAGAGCTGTGGGAAAAGGCAAAAAGTCCTGAGGAGTGACAGAAGGCTTGTTTGCATATGCCCTTGTGTTGGATAGGTGGTTTCAAAGATTTAGCTTCAGTGCTGACATCACAAAATCTCTACGCAGACCATGGGATATAGCACCACACTTTGCACAATAATTGTGATGACAAAGGACACCAAACAAAGTAAAAATATCCATTTGTTATAAATAATATGGTAACATTAAGGTAAATTATATGAATTGTTGCAGGAAATGGGAAGCATATATTTTTTATATTGAATTTACTTGGGATTACCTTGTCAAAAAAAAAAAAAAA